>NQII01003061.1:82777-167696 GCA_002778355.1 Clitarchus hookeri
ACTGAAACTGAGGCAGACCGATCTCGCTGGCTGCGCACAACCAATCTCAGTGTCCCAACATTCAACTGTTTTCTACCAATATGACTTGCATAAACGGCGTGGATTGGATTTAGAGGTTAGAATACTGTTCAGTAAACAAATGCTTTCAGATGTTTTTAAACTCCCTCTAAACAATTTGTTATTCAGTTTGATTAAATTAAAATTGGTTACCGTATTTTATTAATATAATAGTGCCTATCATTTAAAAATTAAGATATAATCAAACACGTGCATCATTGTTGACCATGTGACTTTGACAGTTGTGTTACTTTGTGGTAGGTCAATGTTGGGTACATGCGCAGAAGACGAATAAGCGGTCTACCTCATCTTTAGTCTATGCAACCAACCGTGAATCCTAACATAGTAAGTATTAAACAGTAAAAGAAAATCAGCATTTTTTTTATAAAGTAGTGTAAATTACCCCACTAAAAGAAGGAAAAAAAACTACCATGTACATGAGAAGATGCACCAAAACAACTATGTAAATTCTGTGACGTGCGCCAAGTTCATTGTTCACTGTTATTTGAGCACTTTTAAAATCAACCTTCAAAATAAGTCACTGCCTCTACCTGCATATATTTTAACGGGCACAACGATCGACGTGGGTCCAGTGCAGTTAACAACGCCAGAGGGAAAGTAGTTCCGTGTCTTAACGTTGAATTAAAAGTGTTAAGCAAATATTTGTGAATAATGAAATTATTTATTTTTCTTTCTGTTTTTCTTATTGCATACAAGTATGAGTATTAGTAAATTTCTAAAAATATTAACTTTTCTAATAATTTCACAGTTTCGCTTGACCGACGCACGAACAAAGTGGTCAGGCCCATTATGTTAATTTTTCATATAGGGGAAGGATATACAATCTGTATACAAGTAGATACCATGCAAAGCTTTCAAACATACTCAGTTTACTGTGAACAGCTTTTATAACAATGTATTCCACAAGAGAAACGATTTTGGTAAACGTCGCGTTGTATTGTACACATGAAGCGATAGCTTAACATACAAGCGAATTTCCTCATTCTCTTTGTTGAAATGTAATTATTTGATCCCACACTGTGCTGCATTTCATAACAGCATGAAATAATCGGAAAAATTACTTTTATTTTCCTACGCGTAGCATGGTTCTCTGAGTTCATTTCTCCCCGCTTTTCTGAATTCAACCCAGTCCTCGCTATGTGCAAGCCCTGAACTAGATGAGAAAAATGTTTAATTAGAGAGACATCCGGATCTGAACTACATCGTGAATCAAACGGCAATACCATTTTATTTCAACCGATGGATAGAACACAAGGAACAAAATGAACTAAACAAGTGCTGGGTGAAACTTAGGCTAAATATTCGTACAACATTTTATCATAGATACAAAAGTATCGTAATACGAAAATTGTACTTAATAAATTTATGTCTTAAAGTAAGAGACATCTATCTTAACTCATTTCAGTGAACCATAAAATCCGTAAATCATGAATTAACTACTTGGAAACAATAATATACTATTTTTAAAGCAGGGCAGAAAATTATGTGAAATAAATAAAATGGTAAGTAACGAAAAAAAAAAAACCACTTAAAATTTTGAAATAGTGATGTTATATTGCTTGCCAACGTAGATAAATAATTTATACTGCATATTTGCTATTCTAGTATGAAGAAAAACAAAGAATAAGAAATACTGAATTATCTGTTTTTATTAAAGTTTGACATTCCATTGCAGGAAACACAAAAATTATTCTTCTAAATCATCTTATTCAAGGACGATAATGCTTTATAGTTGTTACGGTTCTTAACTTTTATGGGAGTACCATAGTTTATTTATGTACTATTTGAGGGGCAAGTTATACTTATATTGTCAACATGAATCACTACATGATCAGATACGCATTAAATTCTATATGGGAGGTAGGAATTTATAAAATGTATTCCCAAATTATTTAATATAAATTTTCGCTAAGTTCAACGTTTGGAGAATTACATGTCCCTAATTATGTTTTATTAGTACTGACAATGCTTTGGTGTTTATTTTCTTTCTTTTTTTTACTTTTATGACAGAGGAATGATAAAGAATATGTCAAAGAACTGATATTGTAAATAATGCAACCTTGAATTTTCGACTTAAATTTACTAAACAGAGTACAAATATATAATAACAGGAGTTTTTATAATTCCTCAATGGGCTCCCTAGATGTATGCGTAAACCCAAGTTCGGAATATTTTGATTTCCGAACTTATCGTCCAACTGCTGATCGTTGAATTTCCTGTCTGTGGACTTGTGAATGCAAAAATTATTAAAAATAACCAACAACGGGATTTGTCAAAAAATGGGTTATATATCATGTGAATTTAATTTAATGCAGTGCATCGGAACTTGTGCAGTTGTAACTGAAATGACTGGCGAAGCATGAAAAGTATAATGAAGCATATAGTAAATGTTTTCACTCCACAATGCAACTTGTGTTTTTGAATACTTCTGAAGTGTAAACAACAGCAGTTTTATTTCTCCTAGTTGAACTACGTAATGGAATGGAAAACATAACAAAACTTCAGTCGTGTTCCTCAGTTGCATTTATTCCGTTTCCATTGGTGTGCTACTACATATAACTTCCAACTACTTTCGAATTCAAAGTGAAGATGATCTAAACTGTGATTTCAGCTCCACTGCTCTCTTTATTTATAGCTTTGTTTGCACTGTCAGCAGCGACTTCCTTTAACCACGAGTGTTACGGTTGACTTCACACTGATAACAAAGGAAGTTATGGTTATAAAATCTATCTCATAACTAAAATTGACGTGTTTTCTTTTCCGGATACCTTTTTCTCAAAGCATGCAAATAATACTGTAACAAGAATTTGTTCATTTTGTTAATATCACAATCACAGACTCTCCGAATCGATAAAAAATAATTCCCGCCAAGTAAAATTTTGCCAAGCTCGAGTTGACTATGAATTTATATTTTATATGTGTTAGAGTTAAGACTTTTGTCGTAACAGAGAACTGCTGTGATAATTAACCTTTTGCAATTTTGTCAGTAAACGTGAATTAAAAATCAGTTGTACTAACAGAACAATCACTTATTTTTAGTTTATTAATGATATTCCAAGTGCGACCTGAAAAGAATACAGTCAATGCTATAGATATATAAGTTAATCGAATGTTTTAAGTTGACTACTATTTCCCTTCCACAAAACGCGATGCTCCCAATTTAATAAAACCATTTAAGGCACATAGTTTCAAATTAACACCCATTACCATAAAAATAGCCGCNAGACTACTATTTCCCTTCCACAAATCGCGATGCTCCCAATTTAATAAAACCATTTAAGGCACATAGTTTCAAATTAACACCCATTACCATAAAAATAGCCGCACCCAGAAAGAGTGAACGCCATTACAAATCTGGTTAAATGGACAGTAGTAGGATGAAGCTGTGAGCAATACAACCAGCACGCGCATTGAGTGAAAGTCACTTAGCAGCTAGCATGCCTCGGCAACTCGTTCTACACGGGCATGAACCACTTAAAAATCTGAGAGTGGGTGAATCGTTGAACTTCAGGAGGAAGGGTGGTCGTTTCGTCGAATTGCCTGCTTCCTGGGCCGTTCCGACCAAACTGTGCGACGGTTCTGGGAGCAATGGCAACATGAGGGAACACGCAAACTCCAGGCAACCCAGAACAATCACCAGAAGAGAGAACAATTTGAATGTCCGACAGGTGCGAACTCGACCAATAAGCCCTCTATACACAATTTAGAAACACGGAGGAGCATTACTAGTGACCGCCTGTTTCCACACGCACTATTGTAAGGCGACTGCACACTGAGAGAACAGCCAACAAAACGTTTGTTTGTCTAGCGCCAGAAATGAACAGAATTCAGGTAATTCACGGATAGGGACTGCCCACACGAATGTGAGATAAAAACAAACTAGAAAATACTCTTCGGTAAAAAAAAAGCTTAAGACCATTAGTTGACGAGAAAAATGGCATCGAAGTAGATAAAATGACATTGTCTCACGTTAAGTACAGCATACAGCATCAGAATATCAAACGACGAAACGTCATAACAGGTGTTCGAAGTTTGCTATGCCCAAAGCAGTGAACTTTTCCGCACATTGGATGCATGCAGCATGCATGGAGCTTGGCCGCCGGATGCACCCATGGCCATTGCCATGTCCCAGTACTCACTGCATGTGAACTCCATAGTAGGGGGAAGTGGATTCGTTCGGGCATGCTACGCAGCATCAGCAGCCATACAGTGTTTGCTGCTGACAATGGGTTACCTTTCTCTCCATTTGATTAACCCGTAAACGGGCTCTTGAGAGAGAGAGACACAATTTGCCGGCACCCTTAAACATGAGAAACTGTTCTCATTGGTTCGAGACCCTTTGCTGTCAATTAGATGTAATTAGAGGTAATTATAATTAGGAGTAATTAAACATTGATGAGCAATTGCAAAACGAATTATTGCGTAACGAATAAGTTTACGTACCGAGATTAAGTACATGTACCGAGAGAGTAATTATGTTTACCCATCGGCTGCCAAAACACAACTGACTTGGGTTGGTGAGGGGAGGTTGGGTGCTCCTTGGTTCGACAACCGTAGAGGGTAATAAGATATAATTAAAGCATAATGAACATTGCGCAATTACTAAGTGCATAATGAATAAGTACACATACCGAGAATAATTACGTACCGAGAATAATAAGTGTACAGAAAAAAAGTACATGTACCTAGAGATAATTACACTTTAAGTACACATCCTAACCTTGCCACTGCTCACTCGCAACTGAGGTGTAAATCGCCAATATCTGTGTATTATATATCCGCAATTTTGGAGTCCCACCATCATACCAGCTAACGCGTAACACCAAGGAGATAAGACTGCCTCTAACATTCATATAAGCGTAGTCGGACACCATTTCCGATCCGTTTAAAATATAGCAACCAAAATCATAACATAAGCATAAAACCTGATGATGAATAGTGCGGTAGAGTCAATAATACCTAAACCCTCTTATAAGCATAGTTGCCCGCAATTTCCAAATGGTTAAAGATACAGACCCCAAATTCATAACATAGCCATCACCCCCAACAAAAAAACAGAACCACAGGGTAAATAATGCCTTAGTCCTCTTATAAGCATAGTTTGCAGCCATTTAATATCCACCGAAGGTATAACAACCAAATTAATAACATAGATATCACCCAAGACAACAAACAGGACCACAGGGCCGAGTACACCTTAAACACTCTTATAAGTATAGTTGGCCACCATTTCGGAATTGTTAAAAAATACAGACACATGGTTGCAGGACAAATACACCTTATAAATATTATATATTTAATTTTGCCAAATTTAATTAATTTTGTCCATTTAACAAAATACTCGATTGAATTAACAAAACATTTCTGTTGAAAAAAATTTATTAAACCGCCAACAAAATATTTTGCTGAATTAACTACATATATGTGTTTGGACACTTATTTAATTGCCTTCCTTCGAAAATAAATCTCGAGACTTCATTTGTATTGTTTGTGCCAATTAGGATAGGAGTCGTGTTTGCTAGTACATTTATTGCTGTTAAGTAATTATGTAAACATCATAATAAAACAAATTCAATGGTAAACTAAAACGTAAAGCTTTTAAACTTGAAATACTTATATGTTCACTTTTTCCAGTATTCTAAGTGTTTGTGCGTAAAAACATGCCGATTTATTTAGTGGTCACTATATCTAAGGCTGCTAAGGCGCAGCGCGAGGGCGCAAACGATCTAAGTTTAAACCATGGCTGGGTTTAGAATTTTTTTCATATTAACAAATACTTGTTAATTTACGTAGAAGCAAACAAATCTTTAGTTCCACCAACCAAATCTTTATTTGGGGGAATCAAATGTTGTGAGAACAACAAAATAATTTGGCAGCCAGCAGCAAAATTTTTTAATGCCCGTATGAAAACAATTAATTTGGCTGCGCCTCACGAACTCTTGATTGATTCAAAAAAATATTTTTCTCGGTGCAGAAGAAGACTTAATACTCGACGTCTCACACGCCGTCCTCCATTGATACCTCGTATGGGGCGACTGTGCAATTTTGTCGCAAACAGGTGTCATGAGCAGCTGAAGAAGGGAAATACATTGTCTTTAGTAATGCATCGAGGTTTCGCCTGGACACGAATGGTAACCACACTCGAGTATGCACACTCTAAAATTGAAACTGGTACTCACTGATTAAACAGTGATCTCTACCGATTCCTAGTGAATTGCACTGGCCTGGTAGTAACACCTCAGTCCATTCCACTGATTCACTAGTAGATAACTGTTCCTTAACTGAAGATCCAGTAATATAATTCTACTGATTTAAATCAGTGAATCAGATTTATAGTGTAGGGATCACTGGATTATGCATGCCAGAAATGGTTGCGTCAGACAAGACAGGGTGGTACATTCAGTATATTTTGCTGCGTCTTGCACCTTCGTCCAAGGCGCAGCTCCGATGGGAAATGGAGAGCAACATAATGCCCTTCCTCGTACAAATTACGTTTCTCAGGACTTCCTTCGCGCTATCGACACCTTTTCTTAGCTAGCACAGATTTGTCGTCCATATAACGTGTATTGTTATGATTTTGATATTTTCTTGATATTTTATCCTTAACGGGGATATAGGGGCGTAACAAGTTATTGATAAGAGTTATGTAATGAACACTATATAGAAGAGGTTTATTTAACATTAAGGTTGTACGCTATTATTTCAATATACATATTATTGAATATGAACGGGAGGAGCTATATTAATACACCGAAATATTAAATGATTTTATTTTATAAAGATTTAACCAGCCACGTTCTGAGTAAAGCCTAATTGGAGAGTCCCCACCTTGTTCATAATTCTGGAGGTTGATTAAGATGGTGCAAGTCGATGACCGGACACACCCATCTTCAGCGGTATTCTCGTTCCAATGGACCGGCGAAAAAAGACACCGCCCACGGACTACACTGCCCTATATCGGCTGCGTTGTCCCCGTTTACTGGCTGGTGGAGGGGATTTCTGTGGTTTGCGATNCGGACTACACTGCCCTATATCGGCTGCGTTGTCCCCGTTTACTGGCTGGTGGAGGGGATTTCTGTGGTTTGCGATATCATAACTAATTTCAGCGATCACGGCCCATGTCCTGGATAAATAAGTGAAGGTGTGATCAGGCAGGCNTTTGCGATATCATAACTAATTTCAGCGATCACGGCCCATGTCCTGGATAAATAAGTGAAGGTGTGATCAGGCAGGTTGCTCACCTAAGGGCCTGACCACAACTCGTAACAGTATGAAGGCAACTGGGGTGGCAACTTCAGCCGTCAATATCTTCATCATCCGAAGCGGCAGATGCAACTATGGGACGATTTATTTTAGGTAAGACCACGGGATGGCATGAGCCATCCCTGTGACTCACTTCCAGATCTAATCGCCGAATGAGCCGACGTTAGGGGAGGTGCAGCAATGTAGTAAACGTACTCTCAAACGGTTCATTTTTCCCCGAATGCACAACGTATTTGACTGAATGTTGTATTCAGTTATTTTATCGTCGTTTTCATACTCTGTACGACGTTTCGTTGTATTCTACGTATCTTTCTAGGTGCGATTATTTTTACTACAGTGTTTAAAAGCACATATTAAAATTAATTTTATAAAAAAATTCAGTCCCAATAATTTTATGTGCTTATAATAGCTGACAACATCTGTTCATAATTTTGACTTAGTCATCAGGAGATTGATCTCTTTCTGCAGTCTGTATTATAACCCAAAAAATTTCATCGGTGAAACGATGGTGGGATGTTTGAAAAGTGTGTTATACTGATAACATGGAAATTGCTCATCAATACGTGGCTGCATAATGTACTGGTCATGAGCTGAGGAGTTGTATGAAGCTGATAGTAATTCCAGGCAATATCAAATTGATGGAGACTGGTTTATTCATGGCGAATTAGACGAATGGCTTTTGCGATGGTTTCCCATTGTCTGCCGCAACACGGAGCTGAGCGAGACACACTGACTTGCTACCGCTACTAAGATTTCAAGGTTCGGTGCAATTAATAAACCCGGGTCCCTCCAGCGAAAAGGGGAAATACAGGAGCGTTACCCAGTTCACTATGAATGCCGTCAAATAATCTTTTATGGCAGGAGAAATAAAGTTCTGGAATGTTCTAACATAGTAAGTTCGCCCGAAACTTGAGACATTTATTGAAGCTACCTCTTCGTGTTAGTCTCGCCGCGGATACGCACGTGACAAAGGCTGGCGTGCTAACTCCGTCAAGCACTCATTAACTGCGGATAAGCGTCGTCTCCCTGAATACGGGAGGTCCATTACTTCACTTGATTATCTTGTTGTTCGAACGTTGCTTTCTTGTGTTGCTGGTTTGAGAGCTGTGTTGGGAAGAAATAACTCTCAAACGTGCTTCCCAGCGAACTNACGTTGCTTTCTTGTGTTGCTGGTTTGAGAGCTGTGTTGGGAAGAAATAACTCTCAAACGTGCTTCCCAGCGAACTGAGGGGAGCTGTAGTGGACAAGAGCAAGATTAATACATGGTTATATTATAACCCTGGCCTGGCTGTGATCTTACCCTACATAAATAGTGCTCACAGACGATCGCATGTCTCTCATTTATTCCGAACCGTACTCTGATACAGTAATTTAACGTCTACATTTACGTATAATGACTATAAGCACATNTCTCTCATTTATTCCGAACCGTACTCTGATACAGTAATTTAACGTCTACATTTACGTATAATGACTATAAGCACATCCACTGAAATGACGCCTATCAACAGAAAGGTAAACATAAAACACAGCAAGAAGCATTTACTCAGCAGTAACTACTTCATTATACCGGTCAGATTAACAAACGATTGAAATAGTAAGAAACACTAATCCTTTGTACTACTGGTTAATAGTTATATCAGTTTTAATTCTTAAGAAACTCTGTCACATGGTAAAATTTAGCATTCGTTCCTCGCAACATTCATATGAAATATATGCTAACACTGAAAGTAAATAGAGCAAGAGTCAATTTTCTTATTTTTTTGTTTGTGTTACGTCTTAAGCATAATTTACTTAAATGAGTAAAATATAATGAATCACAAGTTACTAACAGGGCAGAACGGAGCTATTTTAATTTGTTCTTTATTCTATTTATCCAGTGAAACCTTACAGTCATCGTGGTTGGGATTGTTTATATGCAAACTTGTCTATCGACATTTATCATCCGTCAGTTTAGAACGATCTTTTATCGTCTGGAAAAATGAGATAAATATAGTAAAAATATATGACTTGAACAGCGGAACTGGTGTTTTACTGAAACATTTGCGTTATTACTGGATTGGAAATATCTCAGTAATATTGCAATGCAATTAGTCAAACCACCGGACTATTATATACGATTTTGTTTGAAGGTTTCTTACAAACTACAACAAATTATATCTGCATTTTTGGCATAATGTCAAAAGATTTATATCGGAAGAAAATATTTTCACACCTCCCAGTCCAACTGGTATACAATTTTAATCACGCTTTACTGTCGCTCGTTCTGACTGAACCGGTTATGATAAAAAAAAATAATATTGGAAAATGACCAGGCCGTTTGGGGAGCCCTGGGCTCTCTAGTTGAAGCCAAAATCTCTGTTTTACGCCACTTTTTTATACCAGAATGCTTAAGACGACGGAAAGTACAGATCACAGCGAGTTACTAACCATATGATCCACGATTCAGAGCTGAGAAATTTTTTGTCATGACGAGGGATCGGCTGAGCATTCTAGTCTCTGAAAATTCATATGGAATAGAAATTTGGTTTTGCGGCCGCAGTCGTCATCCAGGAGGACCACAACTGGAGTGGAGAGATTGGGGTGGGTCTTGACCTTGACATCGAGGTCTTGAGAGCCGATGAAGGTGAAGCGAGGTGAGCATGGAGCAGCGCCGGAATGGAAGGATAGGGGAAACGGGATATTCCCGGGAAAACCCGCCGACCAGCGGCATCGTCCGGTACGATTCCCACGTGCGAAAATCCGGGAGCAACCCCGCCGGTGGGAGGTGGGAGGCGAGTAGTCTAACCACTACACCACCGCGACCCCAGGAGAACCACAAGAGAGAAGTATGCACTTCAAGCGTAAATTTAAAAAATTCAAGCGGAACGCTCGTCACTTCGGAAAGCAAGACAAAAATCGCGCATTTCGTGAGGTGGGTTTCTGTAGACTGAGCCGTGGAATTCGGGAGTGCAGACACATGTGCGATGCGAACAGGAAGCCACGAGGAGCACGGAAACAGGCGCAGTGGAAGGTGGAACTTCAGCTAAAACCACGGAGGAAAAAAAATCTTTCTTTTCATCTGCTCGCCTCTCTTTCTTGTGCGATGCGGTCGGTTGGAAAGCTATTCGAGGAACTCAAGTGAACGACATGATTTTTAGAAAAAGAGCCCTTAAAAAATTTATTTTATTTATTTTTAAAACACTGTTTTGAAGAGTACGTTTGTCGGTTTTGGCAGCAAAGGCCACGGTGTTATCACACTCGCGAGCATGTATATCTATGACCAGTCGTGAGCATCTGTATAAATGATATTATCGACACTGAATTTTGCTGGAGCGAAGGAATCGTTTACAAAAGACTCCTCTGAAAGAAAATGTTCCACATTTTTGTAAGGTTTGTTTATGCATGTTTTACTTTTAAATGTCACACTAACCCACAAATATAAGTCAATTATTTCGCACGGTTTAAGTGTGATTCAAAGCAAATGTGTAAATAGTAAAACGAACTTGAATTACGCGGCTCAAGTCGAAAAATAAAGACATCGTGAAATATGTTTCCAAAGTAATGCGTGGAACTGTGACTGCGAACGCGAACATTTAATTCAACGTTAAGACATTGAATTACTTTTCCTCCGTAGTAACCAACTTTACTGGGCATATGACAGACAATGTGCACGTTAAAATATATGCAATTAGGGGCAGTGGCATTTTTCAAAGGTTGATTGGAAAAGTGCTTAATTAACCGTGAAAAGCTTTGGCCGCTGAACTGCGAGTAGAGCTTCAGTAAGTGAGCGAAGAGATTCGGGCGGTTCTTAACAATGGGGGTTTGAGAACCGGTGAGTGTGAAGAGAGGTGAGTATGGAGAAGCGCCTGAATGAAAGGGTGGCGGAAACGGGAGATCCCTGAGAAAACCCACCGACTAGCGGCATCGTCCGGCACGATTCCTCATGCGAAAATCCGGGAGCGACGCCGTAGTAAATCTAACCCCGTTCGCCTTGGTGGGAGATTAGTGGTCTAACCACTACACCACTGCGGTCCCTAGAGCTTCAGCAGAAAAAGGTATTTTTATCTAGAGATATTCTGTATTTTTAAGTGAACTATGGTTATCAATAACATTTGAAATAAATTTTGAGGCAAAGGATTTGTTTCCGTTTTCCCTTTCGGTTTCAAATCTCTTATAATTGAAAATATATTTAGAAACAAAATCGTCGGTAAAGGATGTTTAAAATAGTTTAAGAGCGTCATGCAGCACACCTTCGTTGGTAATAATGTACCCTAAACTGAGAGAGGCACCCACTGACGATTCCTAGTGGTGAGCTGCCAACATAAATACTGCACATCAGTTCAGTGCCTTGCACGTAGACGACGAGAAAAGTGATGACCACCTACATTTTTCTTTTAGGGAACGTTAAATAATTTCGCAGTTTGTAAAAAAAACATTGCTTTGAACTATAGTACTATTGATAGGTAATGTGTACTAGTTTTGAAAAAAAAAANGCAGTTTGTAAAAAAAACATTGCTTTGAACTATAGTACTATTGATAGGTAATGTGTACTAGTTTTGAAAAAAAAAATGCTAGTGCCCTTACCTGTATTTACTGTATTTTGACGGGCACACTGATTGGCATGAGCCAAGTAAANAAAAAAAAAATGCTAGTGCCCTTACCTGTATTTACTGTATTTTGACGGGCACACTGATTGGCATGAGCCAAGTAAAGTTGGTAGTGTCGGAGGAAACGTAGTTTAATCTGTTAACGTTAATTGTAATGTGTTAACGTTAAAGTTAATTAAAAGTAGTTGGTAAACATTGAAATGATTTTTTTCTGTTTTTAATGTATACAAGTGTAATAATTAGCTAATTTGTAAAATACTCACTTTTTCAAGTAATTTCACTGCTTCACTTGAGGACATGGTGGCTGAGCGGTTAGACTACTCGCCTCCCACCTAAGCTAACCGGGCTCGATCCCCGGTCGGTCCAATCCGGATTTTCGCAAGTGGGAATCAGGCTGGACGATGCCACTGGTAGGCGATTTTTTTTTTTGGGATCTCCTTTTTTCCCCCGCCCCTTCAGACCGGCGCTGCTCCATACTCACCTCACTTTACCCTCATCGGCTCTAAAAACCTCGGTGTTAAGAGCCTCTCAAATCTCTTCACTCACTTCACTCACGGTTTCACTTGACCGACGCTTCAATAAAAACATCAGACCCATAGCAATGTTAATTTTAAATATGGTGGGAGAATTCACAACGTGTTTACAAGTACATCTTAAGCGGGCCCTTTAAAAACTTCTCAGGTTGCAGTGAAAAGCCTAAACATACTTAATTCCACTAACGTTTAGAAATTTCGTAAACATAAATAATAACATAAATAAACACTAGTCCTATTCTTATTCTGACGTGGAAAAAAAAATTCAGAGGCTACTTATGTAACCATTTCACTTTATACTTATTTCATAACTCACTGCGAACTTAACTTGGAGCATTCCAACTAGTGTATATGTCAAGTTTGTCCTCATTGAAGCATAGATCATTTTTCAAGATTCCTTTCAAAAGTACCCATCTGACTGTGAACAGTTAAAAAAAAATTGTTTAGTTCTGCTTTTTAAAATGGCTCTTTTACTACAATTAAATAAAGGAACGATTCATTTGGTAGTAGTGACTGAGCAGACTGGAACATTCATAATAAATTCGCAATAGATATATTGCTGCAACGAAGAACCACAAAAAATAACAAATGCTTTAAAAATCAATCACATTTGAACTGAAATGGGAACAATGGACCACTGAGAAGAGATTAACTTGGTTTCTCTCGAAGTACAGATATTTTTTGCGCGCCTATTCGTAATATTGCAAGAATAGTATGTCAGACTGGGTAAAGTTTTTTTTCGACTCGGTAAGAAAATTCATATGAGTATTTCACGTTACTAACGAAAGAAAATGTTCGTGTTTCTGGAAATAAAATTTTAGTTCACGAGTGGTAATTGAACGCACTTTCAGTGGGGTATTATTACGAGGGTTTCTGCAGTTCTACTGAAGGTAAAAAGCAGTGGTANGGTAATTGAACGCACTTTCAGTGGGGTATTATTACGAGGGTTTCTGCAGTTCTACTGAAGGTAAAAAGCAGTGGTATCCTGTTATGCTGAAAGTAAAAAGCAGTGGTGTCGTGTTATACTGAAGGTAAAAAGCAGTGGTGTCCTGTTATACTGAAGGTAAGAGCCAGTGGTGTCCTGTTATACTGACGGTAAGGAGCGGTGTCGTGATATACTGAAGGTAAGAGGCCGCGGTGTCGTGTTATACTGAAGGTAAGAAAAAGTGGTGTCCTGTTATACTGAAGGTAAAAAGATGTAGTATCCTGTTATACTGAAGGTAAGAAGCAGTGGTGTCCTGTTATATTGAACATAAGAATGAGTGGTGTCGTGCTATACTGAAGGTAAGAAAAAGTGGTGTCCTGTTATACTGAAGGTAAAAATCAGTGCTGTGTTGTTATACTGAAGGTAAGAAGCAGTGGTGTCGTGTTATACTGACGGTAAAAAGATGTGGTATCCTGTTATACTGAAGGTAAGAAGCAGTGGTGTCCTGTTATATTGAACATAAGAATGAGTGGTGTCGTGCTATACTGAAGGTAAGAAGCGGTGGTGCCGTGTTATTCTGAAGGTAAGAAGCAGTGGTGTCGTGTTATTCGGAAGGTAAGAAGCCGTGGTGTTGTGTTATACTGAAGGTGAGAAGCAGTGGTGTCGTGTTATTCGGAAGGTAAGAAGCCGTGGTGTTGTGTTATACTGAAGGTAAGAAGCAGTGGTGTCCTGTTATATTGAACATAAGAATGAGTGGTGTTGTGTTATACTGNTGTCCTGTTATATTGAACATAAGAATGAGTGGTGTTGTGTTATACTGAAGGTAAGAAGAAGTGGTGCACTGTTATATTGAAGGTAAGAAGGAGTGGTGTCGTGTTATTCTGAAGGTTAGAAACAGTGGTGTGCTCAATATGACTTCCATTCTTCGTCACCACAGGACAATTGTGGGGATGACAAAAAGTCTCATTTCTACACAGTGACTATTTAGTAGCTAAAACGGAGATCATAAATTAAATTAACGTGTGCTCCTGAGAAAACTGCTAAGAGTGCATCTTACGTATAGGTTATTAAAGGCAAACTGAGCAGTTTTGAAAGTCCTGCTTGAACTCTGTTTGTATGCATATCGTATATTATTTCCACCATATGTAAAATTAATATTGCCATGGACCTGATCACTTTATTCATGCTTCGGTGATGTGAAACTATGAAATTATTTTAGAAAGTAAATACACATATTACAAAATTGCTAATTCTTACACTTATATGTACTAAACATACAAAAAGCGAAATAAATCATTCAAGTATTTTAATTCAACATTAAGACGTTGAATTTCTTTTATTTTTTAGTTTCCTACTTTACTGGGCGCATACCAGACAGTGTGGACATTAAAATATTCAGGTAGGGGCGGTGACATTTTCCAAAGGTTGATTTTGAAAGTTCTTAATTATCTGTGAACAGCCTTGGCCACTGAACGGCGAGTAGAGTTTCAGAAGAAAAAGTTTTATTCGAGATCTATTCAGCTCATTAAATAAAAAGTATTTTTAATATTTTTCAAGTCGAAAATTTTTTTTCCGTTTTATATTTCCATTTACAATTTCCGAAAACTGATTTTTTTTAAACATACATTGTTGCTATAATTTTCAGTACCAGAAACTTCGGTAAAGTTAATTAAAAATATTTTAAGAACGATATGCAGCACACCCTCGTTGGTAAAAATATACCACGAAATGAGAGAGACACCACTGACAATATCCTACAGAGGCGAGTTACCGAAGGGAATACTGAACGCCAGTTCAGTGCCTTGCACGTAAAGACGACGATAAATGTGATGACAGTGCTTGGGACGCCCTTAGCGCTACCGCGATCCTAAGTTTCGTTCATCAAATAACCATCTGGTAGGCAGCACCATCACTGGTAAAGAAATTAATATAAACGTGTTTGGGCATCGCGCTTCTGTAAGCATGCTAGGGACTAGCCAAAATATTTATTTAAAATCTGGAACCAGACATTTTTGATAAGACACTCTCTCAACACACGCGCACACACATATATATATAATATCGACACTATTACAATGGAGTATACTCATTTTGGTCGGAACGCCTTCTTGCAGTGAGAGGAGTGAGTGAAGAGATTTGGGCGATTCCTAACAGCAAGGTCTTGAGAGCCGATGAGGATGAAACGAGGTGAGTATGAATGAAGCACCGGAATGAAAGGATGGGGGAAACGAGAGATCCCCGAGAAAACCTGCCGACCAGCGCAGCATCGTCCAGCACGATTCCCACATTAGAAAATCCTGGAATCGAACCCGGGTCACCTATTTGGGAGGCGAGTTGTCTAACCACTACACCACCGTGGCCCCAGTGCAGTGAGAGGAGTTTTGTGTTAAAATCCCAAACAACTCATGAATGTGGATGTTGTTTCTAAGTCGCGTAAATAAGCCACAATTAAGTAAATACCCAGATATTTTGTTTGCTGATAAGCTACCACCCGAGACACTTGGCAATGAAGAAAGTGACCCCACCGAATTATAGTCAGAGAAAAAAAAACCTACTCTTAGTGATTTCGAATCTCACTCATCAGCTGTTGCCATTTGTTGCGGGCAATCATTCGTAACAATATATCATAGTTATGCATGCTGTTGTATTCCAACGCACATTTAAAAGCTGAACAACAAAGCTCACCCTTGGGGAAGAAAAGGGAGTCGGCACCATTGTTAGTGTCAAGAAGCATGAGTTTTTTATAATATGAAACATCTACGACTTTTTACAGAGTATACGAAACGTTGACAACTACCGCTGTCACTTACAGAATTTTGCAGCGCGGGAAGTTGGAAGCTTAATCACAAACTCGATGGTTGGATCGTGAAGAAGCACTCCCCTTCATAGCCCTAAATTAAAACTGAGACTGCGTAATTAAAAACTGCACTGTGTCGACGAAAAAAAAGTGTTAAAGCAATGCGCAAACAGTCGCGAGCATTTTACATCTTCTTGTCCACATATTTGTTGGATTAATTATGTTTCAGCTTTTTGTAAACGTTTATTTTTATCATTGCATTTTGAAAATTCACCTTCGACAAACTAAAAATTAAAAACGTATATAATTGATGTCAATAAACGACTTATAACTTACTAATTCTCAGCAGCCTCTACATCACTCTTGTTGCTTAAGCGCGAAATGTTTTATTGTTTCAAAGGAATACAATAGATGAATTCAATTGACGCGTGATGACGTAAAATTATAAACGCAAGACAGAAAAATGCAAACTGATGCAAATCTATGAGGTAGGCAACAACCGATAGTTATATTTTCCTAGCCAAAAAGAACTGTGTGTTAACTTCTGGCATAACGTTACTTAATTCCACCTGGTGGGAAATTTTGCAAGTGTTAGAGATACTCACGCAGTTGTAGAGCAGCTTTTAAAGACTCAGAGGAATGCCGCAAACAGTTATAGCCATATTAGTAGGTTCTTTGTCGATATATCGAAAAGTTAGATTTTCAGGCNCAGAGGAATGCCGCAAACAGTTATAGCCATATTAGTAGGTTCTTTGTCGATATATCGAAAAGTTAGATTTTCAGGCAGGGACGTTCTTAAGATTGAATTTAAGGGCAGGACGTTCTTAAGAATTCAAAAATTGCAGTCCTGTTTTCAAATGTGGCCGTCGCTGTTCCCTAGTTTTTATGCTCTCCTCATTCCAGTTTTCCTGCCGGACATGTTTTATCTTCTCTCAACAAAAATAGATCTTTCCTGCAATCTTTCGTGAAAGTAAAAAGATTGAACTTTCTAGANCAGAGGAATGCCGCAAACAGTTATAGCCATATTAGTAGGTTCTTTGTCGATATATCGAAAAGTTAGATTTTCAGGGAGGGACGTTCTTAAGATTGAATTTAAGGGCAGGAAGTTCTTAAGAATTCAAAAATTGCAGTCCTGTTTTCAAATGTGGCCGTCACTGTTCCCTAGTTTTTATGCTCTCCTCATTCCAGTTTTCCTGCCGGAAATGTTTTATCTTCTCTCAACAAAAATAGATCTTTCCTGCAATCTTTCGTGAAAGTAAAAAGATTGAACTTTCTAGACATCTGCTACATCGAACCAGACGTCTTGAAAATTTAAGGGGTTTCGAATAAGACGAAACTCTTAGGCTTACGGAACGCAGACAAGTCTCTCAACATTTTATATTGTTACCAGTTTTAAAACTAACGATGTACTGCCACTATTATCAGAGTCTGATATGTTACTATTATGATTATCGTGACAGAGAGAAAATTAAACATATTAATGTAAGCGAGTTGGTAGCGCTGAAACTGAATGTTGTAATGAAATGCTGAGCGCCGGTAATATATGATTTAACACAAGTATGAATATAGGAAACTGGCAAAAACGAAAATTGCGCCTTCTACCTTAATATAGTATTTGAGTGGCTATGAGATAAGCAGGTAAGTCATGTACCAAGCATTATATAAAATATGAGTGTATCAATGTCGACACAAGCATGATAATGAGACATACCGCAACTGAATATACAATATATAAGACACGCTGACATAAACCACAAGTAGGCAATAAAACCGATTAATTACGCTACAAATAACGAGGACACTGACATGTCAATTGCAATATCAAATTAATTACTTAGCAATTCATGATGCGATGCATTTAGTGGGAAGGGAAGAAGGAATTTATCTTCAAATTGATAATTTAAAACATACTGAAATGGAGAATAAGAAAACTCATGCTGACTAAACGACTGGAAAAACTGAATAAGATGAATTTAGGTAGCTGAAATATCGCATCTCTCACAAACATAGTAATAAATAAAATTATTATACAGCACTGTGAACTAATTATTATCTCTTCAATTAATTAGTTAAATCTAAATTTGCCGGAAATAGCTAGTGTGGAACACAGTTCTCCATATAATGCCTCTGGTATGATCTTGCATAAGGGAACATTCAATTTAGACAAAAAATAATAATGCTATTTCTAATTAATAGTGAGCGGGGCATGATATTGCTTAAGTCATAAAAGCACCTATCTGGACAGTGTTACTGGCAGACGTCACGCAGTGACGCTTCGGCGACGGCGTGATTGTAACGCAAAAAAAATAAAAATATTTTTGCGCCTGGGGCCTCTTCTTTCTTGCCGGCGCAGTGTTACAAACCTGCCACGCCTCTCCCACGTGTAAACTAAGTTAGGATGTGCAGCCATTTCAATCAATCTAGTTGATCAGCCGTCCCTAACATTACGATGGACTGCAGCGTCTGATGGCCGGAAGGAGAATGTCCTTGTTAACTTAAAACAAAATTGCAGGCTACTTAAAATCCGGAAATCATAGATTTATGCCATAAAAAGTGAATAGAACTTAAATCAGAGTTTGTTGAGTCACACGAAACCTCCTTGGCTTGCAGATCATATCCATAATAAAATTTCAAACCTGCCTTAGTTAAGGTGCTAAGAGAAAACACGTCTATATCAAAGATTTAAGCATGCCTAAACTGAATACTATAATATGCTGAATACTATAATGAAAGGAATATTCTGAGAAGTAATATAAAAAAAAAGTTTTAAATACAGTTATAAGAGTGGGTTTCCAAATTTTGTAAACAACCAATATTATGCACAAAATCTAAAGAAATAGAAAATTCACAATATGTTTTTATTTATTTGGAAAATAGCGAGGGCATTTAGGGAAAAGAGATGTGATACAAATGCTATCTTTCAGCCTACTCTCCGAATGAAAGAAAGACTTATGATATCACTTTCCTATCTGTGTGTCTGTCTCTGTGTGTATAGGTGTATGTAGGCGTGTGTTTGTGTATTTGTCTATGTGTGTGTGTCCACCCTTTTCAATTTTTGATCGCTTGAACAGAATTTCACCAAACTCGGTACACATATAGAATAAAGTAATGACACCTGGTTTCTGTAGGTTTTGACTATTCCGGGCACTTACTTTCAAAATGGCGGCAATTAGTGTAATTTAGGATGATATATCATATCTCTGAAAACATTCAACCGATTTATACCAAAATAAGTTTGCTGGCAGCGTAAGTTGTAAATATTGAATTTAGAGGTGAATATTGTTCTTGGTTTGCCATTTTGGAAGATAGCACCATATTAAAAAATTAAACTTTTACGTTATATATCTCTAAAACTACTCAACCAATATTTGCCCAATTTGGCACCATGTAGTACTATGATAGGCCAGGTAATTGTAATCAATTGTAGATAATAAGGCACTAATTTTAAATATGGTGGATATACGAATATTTGAGGTTTATTAGGTATAACTACCATACCATTTGACCAATTTAAGCCAAATTTTGTACGCTGACAGAATCTATTACAAGCATCACATAAGCCAAAATGAGACCTTTTTTTAAGCCATTTTGTAAGATAGCGTTAAATTAATAAATAAAGTTTTTGTGTAATAACTCGGGAAACAATTTTCCGCTTCCTACCATATATGGCAAACGAGTAGTAGTGCTATATGCAATGTTAAATGATGTGTTTTAGGTATGTCAACTACTTATTTTCAAAAGGTGGTAATATAGCTATTTCAGTATTGTATGTTGATTCATCGAAACCATGTAATTAATTGCAATGAAACTTTGTATACTGGCTGTATAATATATTACAACCATAAAATGTGTGCATACAAAATCTTTTTTGTCCACCCTTTTGGAAAATAAGTATTACGTGACAAATTAAAATTACGTGATATCTCCGAAAAACAACTGATGTCTACCAAATTTGGTAAATAAGTAACACTATGGCAGGCTATGTAAACTGATAGCCTTCGAGAGAGTTATACACACATATGAATTCAAAATGGTGGCAATATAAAAATTTTAGCTCGTAATTTTTTACCTACAAAACTACAAAACTAATTTTAACTTAACTTTCCATGCTGACAGTATCAATTATATCCATCAAAATTGTCCATGTAAATCCTCATTTTCCCCCCATTTTGTAAGATAGCCCCACATTAAATAATTCGATTTTTATTTCATAACTCGGGAAAAATCAACCGCTATGTTTCAAATTTGGCGAAGAAGTTGTATTGTGGTAGGCCATATTAATTTATGTGTTTTAAAGGTTTAAGTCTCTTATTTTCCTAATAGCGCCTATACAAACATTTTAATTTAGTGTGCTGTATCTACAAAAATATGTAACGTATTTTTATTTAACTTTGTTTATTATATGTATGACAATAATAGAATGTGCTAAAAGTTTTGTCCTCCATGGAGGTTTTATTCCATATCTCGAGGACCAAACAACCGATTTATAGAAAATTTTCACGAAATATTGCTACATTAGGATATGTAAATTAACAGTTGTTATGTGTGGTAGGCATGTTTTAATGGGGCTTATATGAATAGTTAAGATTAATTTGTTATTTATATGAAACGTCTCAACAAAATTCAACCCAATTTTGCACGCTAACAGTATCAATTAGAAGATGGTACATTTTGCCTTATTTCCGGGACAATTAAACTAATTTCCACCTAATTTTGCACAATTACAGAAGGCCATATAAAGTTACATGATTTAAATGGGGCCAGACGTTGATTTTTGAAATGATGGCAATATAAATATTTAGTTATGTTTGGCATATCTATTTAACAATTTAACGAAATTAAATCAAATTTTATTATCTATTAGAAACTTCCTATACATAAACTCCTTTTAGGCAGTTTTTATTATATAAAACTGTTTAAAATAATGTTTTCATCCCATTTTTTTGAAACCAATCAACCGATTTCCACCAAATTTTTCACACAAGTGGCATTATGGAGGTACATGTAAACGCATGTGTTTTTATTAGCTGAAAGACTTATTTTCAAAATGATGACTGTGTAAATATTTCAGGTAAGTGAACCCTATTGTTGAAAACATTAGACTGATTACATACGAAGTTGATGCTCCGAATCCTACCTCCGTGATGCAGGTGATTGCACTCTTACTTTATTTAAAGAGTTTTTCTGAATTAGAATCCGGGGTGAGTCACTCGTGTATTTTAATTGTCTTGGTACTGCTTCGTATATTTCTGGTTTCATATCTTATGTCATTGCTGTCAATGAGACGTCAACGCCTACCTGCCATCTTAGCTTTTAAGAAATTCACTAAAATTTATTTGCACCCATGTAGACGAAAGTATGCTCATTAATTATCAGTAACTTTTTTTATTTTTAGTATGTATTTAGAAATAATTGGTTGGAACCAATAGTAACACACTTATTTTTTGTACGGCATCAAAAGGAAACATGTATATAAATGTCTGTCTATTTATAAAGCATTTTTAAAAATTAAAAAAGTGATAGTGTTATTACTCACAAAATGTTTTAATTTAAATTTATATCTTATATGGACATTCTCAAGAAATCACTAGAGGCAAAGTTCGGAAAACCATATACTGTAAGTTTTTTGTATTTGTACAAGGAATTCTATGGAAAGTAGTTGCCAAATATGTTTTAGTAACATTAAAAATACATTTTGGTAAATTTCACAAAACCTAAGTGTGGAATCTGTAAAACTACTGTTGAATTTTAACAAATAAATGTTGTATACTTCACGGTCATTGTATACATTGAGCTATATAGGTTGTCAGGTAATTCGTGGGTATGGACTGCACCACACGAATCTGTTATCAAAACTAAGTAGAAAATACTTTTCGGTAAATATTCATAAAACCCTTTGTTTACGAGAAAAATGACATAAAAAGTCCAAAAACCATTGTAGCAAACATGTGGTATTCTAATTAGATAAAGGTGAGATGATGTGTCAGTGCTGCATTAATGTGTCGGTCGTAAGGAATACGCCAAGGGAACGCGCCGAGCTCAGTAGTGCCAATAAGGCCACGGAGTTCACATGCAGTGAGTACTGGGATTTGGAAATGGCCTTGGATGCACCCGGTGGCCAAGCTACGTGCATGCTGCATGCATCCAACGTGCTAAAAAGTACATTGCTGTGGGCATAGCAAACTTTAAACACCTGTTATGACGTTTCGACATTTTGTATGCTGGTGCTGTATGATGTGCTTAACTTCAAATAAAGTAATTTGATCTACTTTAACATTATTTTCCCGTAAACTTAGGGCCTTATGCAGTTTTACCAAAGAATGTTTTCTACTTAGTTATGATCACGTTATCGTGTGGTGCAGTCCGTATCCGCGAATTATTTGACATTCTGCATAAACAATTTTGTTTTTAAAACAGCTAATTACCAAAGAACTGTTTTTAACAATTACAGATATTTGTACTTTGTAGTTCAGCAAGAGAGTAGGAAATGTGTATAGATTTTAAGAAAAGCGGAAGGTAAGGGTTGACATATTGGTGAAACGTGGCTATAGATGGTAATAATTATACAATACGCTACTGATTACTGCCCCATAATTTAGTTCTCTGCGAACGATAAATGAGACACCTAGTAACATCGTCTATTCCAACAAGGAAACGGTTGTTTCCTGTACCTCACTAAGGCAGGAATGAACAGTTTCAACACCAGATTGCTATGATGCTAACCTGCTTTACAGCAAGGCGATGCTGGTGCGCAAGTGTGACCTTCTGTTGAAATAAACGGGATATGTTATAAAAGTGAAAACATTTCTTTTTTACTCCGATGTGTACATGACGTAGTTAAATAAGATGACTTTTAACACACGGGTGAAATGCTTCATCATATATAACCTTCTCTTAGAGTATATGTAAGTCATAACATCATGCTAATGAGGAAAGTCCTGCGAGTTGAATCAACGATATGAAAACAGATGGTAATTAACTTTCTTCATTCGCAATCTTTATGTTTATTGGTTATTTTCGGTTTACTGACCGCATTTTCGGAGTCCCTGATTAAGTTCCGTATTCTCACAGCTAAGTTTTATTATATTTCGGTTGGGAATAAAATTAATTGTTATCGGCAAGTTTGGCATTGGAAAAATGTTCGCTACTTATGTTTCGAAGATGTCACTTTTAAGTGACAGTACCTAGATGAAGAAATTTGACCTATTTGTGTGTAAAATGTATGTTTTGGTCAACTTGTGATATTGTTACGAATGTTCTTTTCAGCCATTCATACGTGAAAGTTTCTAAGGGCGTAGCTTAATAATGACTCATGATTAGGTAGAGCACAATAGTATCAGGTGGGGTGTTATGGAACATAAGGATTTTACAATAACTATTTACGTGATTATTGTCTTTTGTCGTCGACCGGACCAGAGAGAAGACCACTGAAGATGGGTGTGTCCGGCCGTCGAACCGCCTCCTAGAATTAGCCTCCGGCAACATGAACAAAGTGGAGACTTTTCAATTAGACTATAATAATAATGGCGTGAGGTCATAAATATAAATAAAATTAATAAGCATCTTGGTATCCCCCGATCAATAGTCACGTAAACAGTTATTGTAAAATCCTTATGTTCAATAAACCTCATCTAATACTATTGTGCTCTACCTAATCATGAGTCATTATTGAGCTGCGTCCTTAGAAACTTTCACGCATGAACGGCTGAANATGAACAAAGTGGAGACTTTTCAATTAGACTATAATAATAATGGCGTGAGGTCATAAATATAAATAAAATTAATAAACATCTTGGTATCCCCCGATCAATAGTCACGTAAACAGTTATTGTAAAATCCTTATGTTCAATAAACCTCATCTAATACTATTGTGCTCTACCTAATCATGAGTCATTATTGAGCTGCGTCCTTAGAAACTTTCACGCATGAACGGCTGAAAAAGAACATTCGTAACAATATACGCAAGTTTTATTACAAATTATTAATTAATTTTTGAACCACCATGCACTCCCTCCTATGGTGTTTACAAATATAAACAGTAAGAATACAACTCTGCTAGGCACTGAGCTTTCGTGAATACTTTTATAATAAATATGTCTACGAATTCAAGGGCGAAATAAAATTCTACGCAAGAGGAAATTTCCAATCCTGTTATCACATTTTATTTAAATATATTGGATGGTTCAAAGTTTTGCTAAATACAGATTTACGACAGAAAATT
Organism: Clitarchus hookeri; assembly: GCA_002778355.1. NCBI lineage: Eukaryota > Metazoa > Arthropoda > Insecta > Phasmatodea > Phasmatidae > Clitarchus > Clitarchus hookeri. Next base: position 107,184 of record NQII01003061.1, read on the forward strand.
TAAAAAAAACGTAGGCACAATTCGTAAAGTTTCCACTTAAGTGCGAAGAACAAAGTTAAGTATTTACGAAGCTTTTAACACAATAGAAGTTGGATATTTTACAGAATTATATTTCCTTTGGGAGGATTCCAATTACCTCATTTGTTAAACTACAAAACGGAGAATATCCGATACACAAACAACACCAGCGCTACATGCCGGCCAAACCTTTTATTTCCGTGGCATTTTTCGTCTCCCAAACTCTCCCGTAAGGATTTTTGTTTTTTACCTCAATTGATTATAATAAACCATATCAATTTCTCAACATCGTATTAAAACTCTGACGTTTACAATTTTAGCAGTTGAATATATTTAATTTTCTTTGTCTATTATACGCACGTTAGAGTAAAATACAACACTTCATGGTTACTTCACACTTCTATGAAGCCCTGCTTAAGTTCTACTTCCTGGATATTCCTCCGCCTCATGCAAACAAAGCGTAACCGTGCGTATAAAATTACACGAAAGGGACAACCTACCGCATTCGTGCTCACTCAGTGTAATAATATTTTGCATAAGAATTATTGATTACTAAGAATTACCAAAACATTTATTTTCTCCCTATTTTTATTCATATTAATAATAAATGAAATATTATAATGTATAGGTAAAATAAGCAAAAGTGCAATTTAGCCAAAAAAAAAGGTACTTTTATGTTAACACAAGTATACAAGGCTTGTGATACACGACATATACAGGAACCAACTAAACCCGTCATACATGGAATGATTTTTCAAAGGTTTGATTCAAATGTGTGGAGAAACCGCGAATTGACTATTTTGGTTCCTAACATTTTCATAAATACACTTGATCGGCGCTTGAATAAAGTGGTTGGGTCCATGACAATGTAAAATTCACCTACGGCGGAAGGATACAAAATAAGCTGAAATGAAGGCTCCAATCAGGGATTTAAAAAGTGCTGGGTTAACCATGAACAAGCTAATCAAACTTTTAAGGTAAGCTCTTATTTGTTCGTTTCTACCTTTCCCGAGCGTGTTTGGTTTGATTTTCATTCGCAGTTCGTGCGTTACATGCTGGCTTACTGCAATCGTGCTGTTCTGTCGTTGGCGTTATGCTGCTAAGCAGGACGCAAATTATTAATATGAGTATGAAAAAACAAAAAAATATATATATACACGAATTTCTTACTAGGATGCCACACTGATTCAGCATGATTTATATTATGAAGCGTTAAATACGTTCCCCTGAATGTATGTTACAAAATTTGCGAGGTGATTCCTGATGCAAAACGAGATAAAATTCACAATAACATTTATAGCCCAATGTACTCATTGGGGATGGTATGAAACCATGAAGTAAAAAGTATTGTAACGAATTCATTTCAATTTATCCGAAAACACGTTATCTTAAACGGAAAAATTAGCGAATAATATTTAGTTTATAAAAGATTATAACACTAGAAATAATTGACTCGTACAATTTTTTTTCTACAAAAATTATATTGGGGATGCAAGATTATGATTACAAAAAAAAACTAAGCCCAATGTTTTTTATATATTGACAAATATGGCCGCCTAAGTGAAACTCACTCAGGTTCACCACACTCAATAAATGAGTGCACTAGTTATCAAAGGGTGCAGTGGTACGCCTGTTTGGGTTGGCGCCAGTTAATGGGTTTTTATAGGCTGTTCACAGTAAACTGAGCACTTTTGAAAGCCCTGCTTGGATCCACTTGTATGTACGTTGTGTATTCTTCCGCCATGTGTATAATTAACATTGCCACTGGCCTGATCACTTTATTCATGCGTCAGCCAAGTGATCTAAAAACAATTACATTTCGCATAGTAATTATTTACAACCCTACGTTTTAATTTCGATGCTCTGAGATAGCATAGTCATGGAATTACTACGTTTATTATCAATAAACTTTAATCAGCCCAATAAAAACGTGTCTTAATAACAAATATATGTATTAATAAGAGCTGAAACAGCAAACGAAGATTTGAAATATTTACGACAAACACGGCAGATAGCCGACCATGTAAAGCCAAGCATTTGACGAAGAGCTGTGACACTTCCTACCCCAGTTGACTAACAGCTACCGCAGTACGGGCATTTACAACTCGGCGCGTCTCATGCTATTATTAACGGCCAGTGAGCATAGCAAGTTACACATATTCCCGCAGCTGACTGATGTGCACGTGACGTATGGGGCAGCCGGCGGCAATCACAGGCCGGCGCTGATAATGTATCGTGAACAGTTTCCCAATCGACCCTCGCTTACGAGAAGCGGGTCCACTGCCGGTAAGGTTAATCCTGCTCAGGTTAGGAAAAAAACGAGTTTTCTTATGGAAGACTTTGGCTTAGGGAAAATTTCCGCCGCTAGGTGCGCAGTGTTCCAAAGAGATCACTTTTAATTAAAATTTTAAGCTACGTGAATAATAAAAGAGAAACATTTCACTAAGTTAAGAAGCTATTTTATATTTAATTTATAACTATTGGAATTATTTTATTTTTTTACGTATAAAATAGAGAAAATATGGTACACTTGCGACACTAGCGCTTACCTAGTGGCAAAAAAATTAGGTTGCCAAACTAAAACCATTGACTACCCAACCTGAGTAGAATAAACCTTACTACCGGTGAACCTGAATGGATGTGGTACGAAACCAAGAATAAGGACGCTACAGTCCATACACGGTTACTTCCAATTTTTCTGAAGCTCTGATAAAGTTCTACTTTCAGGATATACCTACGCCTCAAACAAATAAAGCTTATCCGAGTCCAGAAAATTACACCACAGGGACAACGCACCGCATTTGTGCGCACTCAGTGTAATAATATTTTACATAAGAGCTATTTCTTACTAGTCTATAAAAACACACCTATTTTCTCACTGTTTTAATTCATATTGATTTAAAATTAAATATTTCAACTTATTGATCAAATATAAATGACATTTTAATTTAACCAAAAATATTCTAATTTAATGTAAATACAAAGTTTGTGTACATAATATAATTAGGAAACAACCAAACACGCCGTACATGGTGTGATATTTTAGGTTTGATTAAAAAAGTGTGAAGAATCTGCGAATAGAGTATATCTTGTAAAGGAATAAGATGTCCACTCCATTGCACATACACCGGGAGTTTGCCGCATGGCCGTGGCCGAGTCCCCAAAGGACAACCACTTCGATCATGTCATGTGCATCAGGTGCGGCTGATTTCGGTTCGCGAGTCGCCTCTGCTAGCGGTTGATGCATCGCGGTGGAGACGACCCGCATTTCCTTGAACATACACTGTTCACTGATAAACCCTGTTTTTCCAGATATAATGTATTCAACAGTTATGAGTGTTCTGAGGAGAACATACATTCAAATCACGTAACCAGTTATCAAGCGAGTTTCAGCGCTCATTAGTGGCGTGGGATAGTTAATGACTTCTTAGCTGGCGCCTCTTTATCCCGGCCTGATTAACATGACGCAGTTAGCCTGCAACTTCCGACAGACATCCTACGAGGTCTGTTGAAGGCCGCCTCACTTGCGACTCTGGGGCGACTAGTTTTAGCACGACGTGGAACCCACTCACTTTGCCTGTGCTGTGCGTCAGCACCTCCACAGAAACTTCTGCTATAGGCCTACTATATTCGCGGTTTCTTCGCACTTATTGAATCGAACATTTGAACAATCATTCCATGCATTACGTGTTTGGTTGTTTCCTAAATATGCCATATATCACAAGCGTTTTATACTTGTGTTTAAATAAAAGAACGTTCTCTTTGGTTAAATTTAACATTTATTTATATTCTATGTATAAATTATAATATTTTATCTGTATTTAATATGAGCGAAATCAGTGAGGAAATAGGTGTGTTGGTAATGCCTAATAAGAAATAGTTCTCATGCAAAATATCACGTAACTGAGTGCGAACGAATGCCGTGCGTTGTCCCTTTCGTGTAATTTTTTAGATTTGGTCACGCTTTCTTTGCATGAGGCGGAGGGAAAATCCTGGAAGTAGAACTTTAGTAGAACTTCAGAGAAGTTGTAAGTAACCGTGAATAGTCTGCATTATTGTATTGGTAGCGGACGTCTAACTGCGTGGCCACCACGGTCTCCTGACCTGACGTCTCTGGACCTTTGAGGCCACCTAAATGGTTTCGCCTGCCAGCAGCTTTTTTTGCTCTTTCGAGGCCTCAAAGCGGGTGAACTCTAAGGCCAACTCTTACTCAACACTTGCCTTACAGCCTCTACGCGCAAGACGCTCAACTTACACGCATTCTTTCCGTCGGCTACACCACTGAACGTGACTTTAAGATACAATACTGTGATTTTATGACACGCTTATAAAGATAGAAGCATAATACGCATCTAAAGACAACTATTAAATTTCTGCATAGAAATATACTATAAAATTAGCTAAGACTAATTCTAAAAACACCCCAGTTAGATACATTCACGCTAAAAATTTTATCTGTGTAGTTGAAACGAGAAATTGAAACTTATCTTTGGGCATGAAACATTTCTTAAATGTTTTTAATATTTAGACACCGTAAAAAAATACCCATCCGTTTTTGAATCCCGTGTTTTCTGACAAACCTTTGCAACGCACTTCGTGCGCCACCCGACGCTTATGAATGTTAAATGCAGTAAAAGTTTAGATATGTAAAGATAACTGTGATTTATATACCTACCTTCGTTTACACCCACACAATAAACTGCTTCACACGTGTCCGCGGGTGGCAGAAGTCTCGCTGTTGCCTACCCATGCAGGCGTCACACTGACAATTTCAAAATTAGTGCAATAATTTCTCGTACACTAATTCAACATAATTTGTTAACTTTTGCATGTTTATATCAAGCACCAAAACAGGATAAAAGCTACGGTGTAAAATACAATTTTTTTGTGAGCATAATCTGGCAACTCTAGTTTAATTCATGAAGGGAAGTAATTTTACGTATGAATTTTTTTTAGGTTTAAGATGTTTTATCATCCACCAATTTGTTATCCAATATCATGTAACTTCTGACATGTTTTAATAAATTTATTATAAAACATTTAGCTTTAGGGGCGCATATCTGCTTTAGTGATCACGTTCTAAATGGTATTAAGTTTCCTGTATCACTTTGTATCACGAATTACCTCACCGAGTTTGCAGCTTACGTTTTGGGACACGTTGTATAATCGTGCAGATGGTTGCGAATTAGAAGGCATTTCATAAATGTTAACAATTTATAATTAACTGCACTGTCACCTAAATTGGTGTTGGCATAATTTTATCTTTTTGGGTGATTTCTACAGAGGGAGAAATAGACAGAAAGAGAGAGAGAGAGAGAGAGAAACTAACGCCAATGCATGGGTATAAAAAGAAACGTAAGTTGTTTTCTCTTGACTTTAAAACCTCCATCCCTAGGCAAAAGAAATATTGCACGTACAAATCGGAATAAGGTATGACATAAACATGGCTCGCTTTCTACATTTTGTCGACGATAAATTAATCAAACGTTAATTTCATTTTTAATAATAAGATATAAATGAATAATCGGTCAGCATAAGATCCCAAGACGATAACGCGATCTTTTACCATGGCCAAATAATTAACAATATTCTGTTAAATATTTTTTATTAGTCATTTATACTTTTATCATGTATGTTTTATTCTAGTTTGATTTTGCATTGTAATTGTATGCATACTTTCACCTCATTTATATTTAATCACTCATCTTTTCTATCGTTTAGCACACACTGAAAACACAATACGTTTGATTTAGAACTCTAGCCTACACTTGCACTCCTTATTATGTTACAGTATCATTTGCGTAATTTCGATACCGATAACCAGAAAAACTAATTTAATTTTACAGTGCTTCCTTGGATGGGAAACTAATTCCACTTAAAGTCATTACGACCACCCCAATTTTTTTGTACCAGAGGCGACATTTGAATACCCAACTTTACGCAACTAATTAAAAGATAGTAGATATATTAATGAAAACTAATTATTCAAACAACGACGAAGAGGGACGAAAAGTTTAATCTTTTATCTCGTACCGTTTCTCTTTAATAATTTTCTGACCACAGAAACACCGTTACTCCATCTTCGAAGAAATTTCTGGAAAACCCAAGGAATTTTATAGTCTCACAACAAGATTGTGTACTTTCCCGCCTTTCGCTGAAGCTAAACTGCAGCATTTGGACTCCGAAGCTGACCTATAAACTGCATTCTAGAGGAGTAGAGAGATTATGGGGTCTTTGGCACATCGCAACTTGGGACCGGAGGATAGGAGCTGTTCGTGGTCTGTCATTACGGTCAGCCGGCGGCCATCTTCGATTCAGGTGACCTTCACCCTGACCTTGGCCCCAGCTACATTTTACCTTGAAAACCCAGAAAATCCCAAAAATCCAAAAATTTGCAAAAATAATTATATTAATAATATTAAAAAATTGTGAAAAAAATTATTTGAAATAACTTCAATTTCCATAGGTACCCCACACACCAACCGAACCATACTCAATCCGCTATCTTGGAGATGTAGTCCACAATATTGGTAGGCGTGACAGCTACTGTACGCCATTTTGGTCGGTGCAGTCCGCAATCTTGGAAGGTGCAGTCCGCCATCTTGGTACGTGTCATAGCCACAGCCCACCATCTTGGTTTTTCTTTTGTAATTTGTTTAAATATTACTGGAGTTTGTCTTTTACCTTCGTTCAACCGCCATCTAAGTTTTTTCCGTTTGTAATTTGTTTTACATGACTGGTGATGTCCCCAGCACCGCGCCCAGCAGACGATCGACCTTCACCACTTCCCCTTACAATATATTTAACTAACAAATTGCCTCACCCCTGATTCTTATTGGCTAATTGATCGTGCGTTTTCGGAATCATTCGTTCCAACCAATCGGCAGCCTACTTTAATCGTGAATGCGTACTATTTTTTCCCCTTAAAAATTCTTTATAAGAAGCACCTGAGCCCCATTGGGAAATCAGTCATTTTTCTTACTCTTATAAATGCACGCGTGTTGTCCGAGCGGCCATAAAATCCTTTAGGCTATTTTGGCATTTGGAATGGCGATCTTGCTTAGTGCATTGGACGAACGGGACGAGTTACCGTACCTGCCGAAAGAATTTCTCCTGGTCTACGCAGCTTACGAAATTTTGACCATATTCAAGTATTTGCCGGCCTACCTGCAGCAGGACGAAGACATACGACGTCCCTATTGAAGACGCCCTCCCCGAAGAAGACGACGTCCACGTGCAAGTTATCCACTCGCAAGCTGCACCTGTGGAAGATGCTCCCTTTCAAGAAATTTACTGGAAAATACTACCCGGCGTACAAATCAACCCAGAACACAGGTGCCCGCTATCTGTGGACCTCGATGAAATTCCAAATGACTTTGTAAACGATTTTTGAAACTCGGTGTGTTCAGGGGAACCTAAAATATTTTTCTATAACAAAAAACATATAATGAAAAAAAAAATACAATCGGTGGACACGTATACCATCAAGCAGAATGCCATCATGTACAGTGATCAAGCTGAGATAACCAAAGTTTTCACATNATCAAGCTGAGATAACCAAAGTTTCCCCTTTTTAACAGACGTGCTCATGGCAGCACCTCGCAACAGGCGTACCACCTACAGACGTACGAAACGCACGGACTAAGGTTGGGCGAGGGGAATATTCCGTACGACGAAATTCCGGCAATGCTGGAATCTGCCATAGTTCCCTATTACCCTGTGTATGTGTTTGGAAGACGCCAAAAGTAGGCGATTCGCAATGCGTACCCCATCAAAACGAAGTTTGTAGACCTTCACAAGCATTTCTGCTGTCCGCTGTTTCGACAGCTCGTCAAGACGTACGCCACAAGACTTCATGACTGCAAAAATCAAAGACATGGCTGTGCTCCGTGCAACGCCGAAGCCCGAAGATTGTGGAGTTATGATATCCTGTGGTACATTAAAAAGAAAGACTATGAGAAACCCATTGTACGTTAAAAAATAATATCACGTGTATACTGCCCTCCAAGGCTCAGAGAAGCAACACGTGTAAAAAAGTATTCCTTGTGTTATGCAGAATAATATTATATAATACTGTAATATGTGTGCTTAAATAAATGCGTTGAAAACCATATATATATTTTTATTTTATCTCGAGTTATGTCCTGCCCACGCACGTCTTAAAAAAACACTGTTGGTAAAGAAAAAAAATATATTATATAAGTTTTGTTATAATTTAAAGCAATTAAAATATTTGGTATATCAGTTTTGTTATAATTTAAAGAAAACATTTCAAATGAGTCTCTAGCCGCCACTAACATATCGTATATATGTATATATATATATATATATATATTTACGTGTATGAACGTAATTATTTAAAAAATAAATTAAGAATTCGGAATAAAACATGTGTCATGTACGGATGCGTTATGCTGATTTCTATAAAGTAATCAGGTCTCGAAAAACCGAAAAAACAGAGTTAATACAACTTCGCTACCCTTCATGGTACGCGATACACACAGTGAAGGATCCTGTGCATTCCCTCTAACCCAGGCATAGACACTCATTATTAAAAACATTTCATCCCAACTTTAAAATCAGAACATTAGGATATTTAGGCAGCGGGAAAAAATAGCCATATGGTTACTCGAGGTGCAGTGATCTTTCTAGCACCCATTGTCAGCATACAGAACTATTTATACGAACAAATAATGCACATGTAGTAAGTTTTGCAGTGAAAAAATTATACACTATGAGGAGATGCTAATGTAAAGTCACACCTACTACAAATACAAAATCGTAAGAAACAGTTACCTTTGGCAAACAAATTTCTGTATATTCATATATTCGTGTGCGCTAGCTCCATAAGAGATATATCTGATCCGAGGTAAAACACCCCCACCTTCCCCCTCAGAGTCCCAAACACTGTTACGCGACTTTAGCCGAATGAAAAGTGACATACGAACATGTATATGTGTGGCCTCTAATCCATCAGGTGTCAATAGTATTCACTCATTTTAATTACGNAAAGTGACATACGAACATGTATATGTGTGGCCTCTAATCCATCAGGTGTCAATAGTATTCACTCATTTTAATTACGCGAACTAAAACGTGGTTTTATTTCAGAGATGCTAGTCCACCACGCAGATTTATACCACAATACAAATTCCAACAAAGACACGCGTATACAGCTTTGATTAACAACTCATCAACCTCATCCAGACATATCAGGAAAGACTTCACAAGTGCGAAATAAATTAGAGCATATTGCAGCCAGTGCATTACGGAGACAACGAAAGTCTTCGAAACGAAGGNTTCACAAGTGCGAAATAAATTAGAGCATATTGCAGCCAGTGCATTACGGAGACAACGAAAGTCTTCGAAACGAAGGTCAGGGTCAGTGTTACCTGTATCCAAGATGACCACCGGCCGACCGGAATGATAGAGCACAAAAAGCTCAGACGCTCCGGTCCCAGGTCCCGATGTGCCAAAGTCCCCACAAACTTAGTGGCCGTGGGATGTTTTGCTGCGGTTGTAGCTAACACTGATTCTTCAGCTTATCTTAGAAACAGGTAATCGTTACTTTTGTCTCAAAATATATTTATTTCTGTACATTCTGTTAGCATAGTGTATTCGCTGCAATGAAACGTGGAACTTTACGTCCTAAAAATTACGTCAATATGTTATACTATTTGCTCACTAATTTGGTAGAAAACATAATACGCACTGCCTGTCCTTGGTTCCCCGCATTTACTTCAGAGAGACTTGTAAAAAATTAATATGTTCAGCCTTAGTGTATGATTCGCTATATAGTAAGTGGTATTTCTTCTATTTTCAGGATAATATAATATTTCTCAATAACGATATCAAAATCAATTTGACGAAAGTACCTATTTACAGGAAAAATTACTTTTAACACTTTCATCGCGTAACTATGGACATATCCTATTTCAGCTGACACATGTCATGACACATTTGTTTGAAATACGAAACTTTGCTTACTATAAAAATTAAAATTGGAAGTTCAATGACAAACTTAAAAGTAGCATACAGGTGTTACACGGAATCAACCTCAAAATATTTATCGTACCTATTCTATTTAATTCAAAAATTGTTTTTAACCGGTGTCAAACTTAATTTGTACGTTTATAAGATTTTCAAATTTGACGGAAGATACCTATTTAAAAATTTAATAATTTCGTTGACTTAATTGTTTTTTAATTTTTTTTTTGTAATTTTAATTTGCTTTTGTTTGGCATCTTACCACAAAATAATATAAAATATGATATGGGCTGTTCACAATACACTGAGCACATTTGAAAGCTTTGTTTAGATTTATTTGTATGCAAATAGTCTATTCTGCCATCATGTGTGAAATTAACATTGGCTTGGCCTGAACAGTGTATTCATGCGTCGCANTATGCAAATAGTCTATTCTGCCATCATGTGTGAAATTAACATTGGCTTGGCCTGAACAGTGTATTCATGCGTCGCGTCGGTAAGGTAAAACTTTGAAATTATTTTTTAAAACAGATTAATATAATTTTCAAATGTGTTTATTTGTAAACTTATTTGAATTAAAAAAACAGAATAAATACTGAATAATTTTAGAATTCACAATCTTTTACCCAATACTTTTAATTCAACGCTAAGACGTGGAACTATATTCTCTCGGTCGTGGTACATTATTTACTAGACGTTTGCCAGTCAGTGCGTCCATTAAAATACGTATATGCAGGTAGGAGCATTGATATCTTTCAAATGTTGGTTTTGAAAGTGCTCAATGAACCATCAACAGCCTATACAAATATGTCAGTAATTTTGGACACGTGAACAGCTTTAAGCCCCAGGGCAGTCTGCCTCAACCNTATGCAAATAGTCTATTCTGCCATCATGTGTGAAATTAACATTGGCTTGGCCTGAACAGTGTATTCATGCGTCGCATCGGTAAGGTAAAACTTTGAAATTATTTTTTAAAACAAATTAATATAATTTTCAAATGTGTTTATTTGTAAACTTATTTGAATTAAAAAAACAGAATAAATACTGAATAATTTTAGAATTCACAATCTTTTACCCAATACTTTTAATTCAACGCTAAGACGTGGAACTATATTCTCTCGGTCGTTGCACATTATTTACTAGACGTTTGCTAGTCAGTGCGTCCATTAAAATACGTATATGCAGGTAGGAGCATTGATATCTTTCAAATGTTGGTTTTGAAAGTGCTCAATGAACCGTCAACAGCCTATACAAATATGTCAGTAATTTTGGACACGTGAACAGCTTTAAGCCCCAGGGCAGTCTGCCTCAACCNTCAACAGCCTATACAAATATGTCAGTAATTTTGGACACGTGAACAGCTTTAAGCCCCAGGGCAGTCTGCCTCAACCAATCACGGACCACCATTGACGGCCCAGCTGGCCGTGTAAAGGCAACGCTATTGCAGGTGCTGGTCACAGAGAGCAGACGAGGCAGGAACGAGCATCACGCTTCGCTGCAGCACAGACAGGCATCGATCAGAGGCGAGTTACACTGACTGTCCTTCCTCTTGGGCGCGGAGCGAGCGAGCTGAAGCCCAACGTAGCGTGCCTGCCGGTCACTTTGGCCAGAGCGCTGCATCGGGCACACGCTTGAACACTGCGTATTCCAGTTCCGGTCCGGGCTCTGACAGACGGCTCTAGCTCCGCAGCTCCTACACGGTACACAGGGTAGATATGTCACTGTATTTGAAAGATTTAGAACGTAAATAATCTTGTATTACCAATTTTATATGAAGAAATTCTCTGGACTGTAAAAAATAACCCTCCCCCCTTTTTTTTGTTTTCAAAAAAAATGTTGAGGCGTGGCGAAGATACCCACAAGCGTTCCCATTTTACATGCCAGTGAAGAATAAAAACGTTCAGGTTTTCACACTTCAATAGAGCTGCCATATTATTCAAACATTGAAATAATAATTACCTAGCCCATTCCACATATCAAATAGAGAATATCTCCTGTTTATTGTTGTTATTGCTATTGGTGGCGCAGTGATAAACCACTGGCCTCACAATCGGGACGATACAGGTTCGATTCGAGGTCCGACCATCCACATGCGAAAGCTGGGATGCAAAAACCAGTATATAAGCATGCTCAGTGCTTTGCTGATTAATGAAACACGTTATGGATGGCTTACAAAATGTTTATCTGCAAGGGGAAACATATGTCATGATTACAGCTATCCAGAACCAGGCAGCAAGATGCACGAAATACAGAAGGAAAACTTACAGTTAAATATTCAAATATATGATAACCTTTTTAAGAAAATAGAGAATTCAACGCCTCGGATGGCCATTAGGCTGAGTGGGGTAAAGCAATGTAAAAATGTTTTCTTCTTCTTGCCACAGTTACTGTAGGATTTTCCGCTCGCCATCAGAAAACGGATGTGGCTGCAACATGACGGTGCACCATCCCATTTCACCAGGATTGTGCATGACCACCTCGACACAGCGTATCCCGCTCGCTGGATAGGACGGAGTGGGCCTCGTGCTTGGCCACCACGCTCCCCGGACCTTACGCCATTAGACTACTGCCTGTGGGGATTTACTAAGGCGTGTGTGTACGAGACACCTGTCGTATCTGAAGAGGACCTGTTAGAAAGGGTCATGATTGCCTGCGATCATGTGGGAGGCAAACCAGATGTTTTTGAATGCGTCAGCCAGTCTCTAATACGACGTACGAACTACTGCACTGACATTGGTGGGGCGCGCTTCGAACATTGGTTGTGAAATTGGTTGTGATACGCCACCTGCATAATCTCGAATGATTGCAGTGTCTGTTATGTTGTGCTGTTAGGTAGTGCTTTCAGTACCAGTAACGNGCCACCTGCATAATCTCGAATGATTGCAGTGTCTGTTATGTTGTGCTGTTAGGTAGTGCTTTCAGTACCAGTAACGAATTGCAGCATCATGGAATCTACATGTGTTTACACACATTAGTACTGAGTCACGCTACTGGGCCCATTAAGTCGCTATCACCACTCTCAGCGTATCGCAAAATTGACTGCATTGTACATCACACATCATCACTGGACGCACCAAACTGTGTTCTTCGTTTCTACTCTTTGCTGCATACTCTGCCACCTACACAGCTAAACTTTGGTTTAGCACATTTCCTAATGCTGTTTGCTGCGTGTTGGTTCCTGGCCATACTCATTCGACGGGGAATGCCCACTTTATTTCTCCGGGAGCAGGAAGGGTTGCCTACTNGTGTTGGTTCCTGGCCATACTCATTCGACGGGGAATGCCCACTTTATTTCTCCGGGAGCAGGAAGGGTTGCCTACTAACCAGGCGATGGTATTACTACCACTGAACACATAGTTTGCAATTAAACCGGAAAAGTTGGGTCCTAGAGAGGAGCGTTATTTGCTAATTACGACGTCCTGCTTCATCCAATGGTATCCACAATCAATTTAACTTCACGGTGTAAATTTAGCATGCAATCAAAGGGTGCCAACCTCATATTATTTACATGATAGGGGTGTGTAGGGCTTACCATACCTTACTTTTATCCACTATCTTGGTTTAATCAATCCGTATACCAATTTGTGTTCCTCTAACGCAAGTATTTTGCATAATATCCCACGTAATATGCTTGTCGCCTTCCACCTTTAAGGCCTTCTACAGCCCTTAATATTTGAGATAGATCATGGGTGTCCTGTATCATTCTTCCTCTTTTCCGGTCACGATTCACGTTCCCGGCCTTGTTAACATGTTTCCTAATCACATTGTACTTCTGGTATAACTTTTGTTTACGCAGTATTCAGAAACTGAAACTTATAGTTCGTTGCAAAGAAAAAACAGCATAATCCTCGGAAATGTTTTTACTTTAACAAAAACAGTTAAGATTTGATTGCATCTGCACTATTGCCAACTGTGGATTGCTTGCCAGTTTTGAGTTTGTTTGATTGCTTTAACACTTTTATGTTAGCACTTTCGATAACGGGTGTATATTGACTGAGATGTTCTTCGTTCTCATCTGCTGTAGAAACCAAGGGTGGGTAACTTAACAGTAACGTTCAGTAAGGTTATTTTACGGAGTAACAAATATGTGTGTTAAATGATTTCGGTAAATACAGTATGGAACATAATGGTACGGAGCCCAGTTAAAGTTATTCATATAATTTTGTTGCATGAATAACGTTATTTTCATAACACTGTAGCTAATGGTAACAAAATAATGTTACGGTGCACGTGATGTCACGGTACATAACTCAGTAAAAGTTATAACTATATTTGCGTTTCTGTGAGTAACGTTATTTACATAACGCTTTAGCTCGTGGTATCCTTATAACGTTGAGGTACACTTTAACTTCATGGTTACAGCACAGTAAAAGTTATGATTATATTTGCGTTGCTGCGAATAACGTTATTCACATAACATTATAGTTCATGGTTTCACAGAAACGTTACTCTACATGATAAAGTCAAGGTACTTAACTCAGTAAAAGTTTCAACTATTTTTGTGTTCCTGTGAATAATTTTATACATATATAAGCATAACTCGTGGTACAAATAACGTTGCGGTACACTATGTCACAGCATATAACTCAAAACATGATTTGTCTTGCTGCGAATAATATTATGGAATTCAGTACAATATAGAGTATAATATTATTTTTAATGTAAATGTAATTATTTAGGACGGCCTTGAATTGTTACGTATCTATATCTTTTCGATGTAGAAAGTGTGAACATTATTGGATTTATATTAAAATTAAAATTTACGACTTTGCAATTCAATTTAAGTCTCTGTTATAGCTCCAAGGTACAAAATTGTTCCATCTAATGTTGAAATTGTACGAAGGGGAAATTCAGTTATCGATTCGTATCTACATTCTTTTTCTGAGTAACAAGAATGTCGTGAAACTATTTTTAAACAGAAATTAACTTTCTTCTGTTTGCGTCCAATGTATATACAGTATATCGGTCTTAAATGTGTGTCCATTCAATACAAGTTCTGTCATTTTCTTATTCAGTTACATAACGTATGGCAGATGGAATATAAATAGGCGTCTAACATAAATATGTTTTTAAATCATTTAATCATACTCATATTTTGGCGACTTAAGTACAGGATTCACGAAATTTGGTTCTGAGGTGGTAGCTGACGATTATTCATATTATTTCATTATGCTTCAGTGGCAGGCGTTCTCGTTTTTAGGTCATTGGATTTGTAATGATTTTGGCAATGAACATTTCATAAAACACAAAATAATAAGACAGTAAGTTACTCATCGACCTCTAAAATTGTCGGTAAAATTTGAAAAGCTTTTTATTATTTGCTATTACGGTCATTGCAGTCAACGAAAAACAGGAACATTTCTGAACCCTGGTGAAAATGTACCTGGAGAATAAACACGTCATGTTCTAATGCGTGACGCCTCGGCCAGTACGAAACGAATTCGTTGAACAGTTGAAATTAATAAACACAATCACATAACTCAACGCAATGACATATTATTTAACAAGTAGTGACGTATTCTTGATGCAACAGAGAGAACAAAATACGAAAATCTTTAACACTAATCAGAGAAAACATCACTCCATTACATCACCCTCCAGTAAAGCTTCGCTGTTCGGGTCGGGACGGGACAGACAAAATTCAACTTCCATCCGGGTCACCGTTTCACGGTTTGCAGCGACGACGGCCACGTTATATCGCCTGACAAATCACGGCTAGCAAAGGCATCGACGCCGAGTAGAACAGCCAGCCCACATCTGAATACTGATTTTAAAATTTAACGGTAAAGTAAAATTTATGTGAGTATTTAAAAGGTTCTGTACCCAGTGCCGAAAATAAGCCAAAGAACGAAACTAAGAAACAATATAAATCAAACTCCAGAAATTTAATTACAAGAAGCTAGGAACTATTACAGAAACTAGCAGTCAACACAACGTGAGCCAATGAGCGAGAAAGGCCACAAACTGGACAAGACAAATAATGGATAGTAATCACGATGAACACAAATCAGAATACAATTATTTTTTGTCCGTTATCCATATACTGGCTACAGAATTACCAAGTTCTAATATCTAGTGCATTTTTTCAAATAAAATGATCTATTATGACAGATTCTATAGTAAAATATGAGAACTCATGTGTGTATCTTCATGATAGGTGTAATTCATTCATAGATTCCAAAGATGTGGTCGTTTTCAAGTTAGAAAAAATTCACTTCTCTATTATTAGTCATCTTGATTTTTAAATGCCTTTTCTTTTAACTAGTGATAAATGACTCAAAAATTATAAATTTTAGTTACGGTTTGCTTATTGCTTAGAGTTATAAATGTTCAGACCAAACATTTATTATAATATTTAATAAATTATCAACATATGCACAGTCATTTGGATGTTGCACTACTGGCACTATTGAATTAGCACTTTTATTTTGCAGAAATAAACGTCATTTACTTTACCAAAAAATTAAAATAATTGCATTTATTACCACAACAACTTATTTATTTGTTCGCAATATCACACATAAACATGTATGCACATATGGATTTTTAAAACTGGATTTTTCTTAAAATAAGTTCAATTTTAGTTCCTGTATTAAATATTAGGTACCAGTCAGAAAATTAATTTTCGTTTCGGAAAATTCTGTGATCATTGTCTAATTTCATATCAGACTTGAATTTAAATTAAATTATGTTACAAATTTCAGTCCAGTGGAAAGCGTTTTCTCATATTCCAGTTCAATTCTGTGCCCAGATATAGCTGCGGTTACGAATGTTGGATCAAGTGGGAATGAATCTGAACTGTAAAATACAGTTTGTCACGCTTTTATTCATACAAAGGCTCAGCCATGATAAAATAACAAATGTTGCCATTATATTGTATAAATTATTTAACGAAAGTATGGTTTATTACAGATGAAAGCAACATATACAAACTCAGTGCATAAAATATTTCCTTTCAAAAACAGTGTCTAAGAAGTGAAAGAAAAGCTATTTGAATCCCCAAACGAAGGTTAATTTGCTACCCATACAGTAGTTCACATTTAGTTGTTTGATGGCCTTGAATTTAGCTTATACAGCTGTGGGTCGTATGTGCACATAGTTCGCTGTTCCTGTACCGCATACGACATGCGATAGTTCCAGGAAAATGGGTAAGGTTAAGAAGCTTTAGTTCCAAGCTGAAAGAGATAATTGCAAATATAGCGCTTAGAGGACTCTAATTAAGTATGCTGTTAATAAATGTAAAAATCAAGGCTCAGTTGGGAACATACCNGTTTAGCTTATACAGCTGTGGGTCGTATGTGCACATAGTTCGCTGTTCCTGTACCGCATACGACATGCGATAGTTCCAGGAAAATGGGTAAGGTTAAGAAGCTTTAGTTCCAAGCTGAAAGAGATAATTGTAAATATAGCGCTTAGAGGACTCTAATTAAGTATGCTGTTAATAAATGTAAAAATCAAGGCTCAGTTGGGAACATACCAAGACAGCCTAAACAGAAACGCTTGAGTCCTCAAGAAGAACGAATAATTTTGCGGCGAGTAAAATCCAGTCGCCGTATAAGCGCTCCTACCACACACCGAATTGGAAGTTGTTACCGGTATTAAAATGTGTTCTGAGACAGCTCGCCGGATGCACGGATTTAAGGGTAGGGTATCAAGGGAGATACCCTACATCAGCAAGAAGAACCGTGCTACAAGATTGTTATTTGCCAAAAGGGTACCTAAATATGAGCCAGGAGTTTTGGAACTATGTAATTTGGTCACAAGAAACTAAATGAACCATTTTGGCTTGAATTGTGTCTACAGCATCTGGAGAAATCGTATAGAGCCGACGATCTTACCAATATATTTTCACAGTTTAACTTTTAAGTGGTTTAGTTAGGAAAGGGGTGTATGTTTGTGAAAGGGGCCGGGAATATTCATATTATTGAAGGTGTAATGGGCAAGTGTGTGTATAATAATATTCTAAAGAAGAATGCCAAGCGAAGCGCAAACAAATCAGGAATGTTACCTTCTTACATTTTTAGCATGTAAACCTGTCTCTGGTCTTAATAGAGAATTGTTAATTTGCTACAATCCAAAACAATTGAAAACTTCTCCTCAATCACCCAACCTCATCCCCATTTTTCGGATCTCACAATCTCGCTCTTAAGAGCCACCCAAATCTCTTCACTCACTCATCCCCATTTTGCATCTACGAGCATTTCCAAAGTGTCGAGCACACAGCTGTGGGAATCGTGCCTGACGATGCCGCTGGTCGGCGGGTTTTCTCAAGTATCTCGCGTTTCCCCCACCGTTTCATTCCGGAGCTGCACCGTACTCACCTCAATCACCCTCATTGACTCTCAAGACCTCGCTGTTAAGATCCGCCCAAATCTCTTCACTCACTCACTCGAGCACACAGAAAAAAAATATTTCTTCGAAACAGGAGCTAAACATATCTTAGTCAAGACTGAAGAATGGTACAGCATCAGTCGTAAAAGGTGTGAGGGACTAGTCAAATCCATTAATAGCAGATGCCAAGCAGTTATTAAAACCAAAGGCTACACCAAATTATAATAAAACTTCTGTTTTGTGGGTTTCATTAATTTATTCTATCAACGGTATTAATAAAAATATAGCATTGTAAAATGAAATTTCCTTACCTTTATTTTGTGTTTGTATTACATTTCCATACAATCTATGCAATTGTTTTTAAGAAATAAAACAAATGACCCAGAATATTATTATTTTCGTAAATAAAAGGCACAGAGCAGTTAATTTGACTATGAGAAACAAAGACATTTTCATAAAACTGAATTCTTTGAATGAGAAAGTAACATACTGTACTTCTGAATTCAATTTCACGTTAACGTATTTCCCCCCTTTTAAATTCAGCAATATAACAATGAAATATTTTCTTGGATACGTTATTTCCACATCCCGTTCAATTTCAGCAGAGAGGTTTGGGCCGTTCTTAACATCGGGGTTTTGAGAGCCGGCGAGAGTGAAGGGAGGTGAGCATGGAGTCATGCCGGAATGCAAGGGCGGATCATACGGGAAATCCCCGAGAAAACTCGCCGACCAGAGACATCGTCTGACATTATTTCCACTTTCGAATATCCGGGAGCGACCCCGTCAAGAATCGAACCTGGTTCGTCTTGGTAGAGGCGAGTGCTCTAGCCGCTGCGCCACCGTAGCACCAGTTCAATTACGGTGTCGGTCCCCGACTCAGCTGCCAAAGGCGTAGAGAAAGTAGTGATGCACATACCGTACGTACAGTGGATTGTACACACAATGCCATAGTCATCAATCACCTTACAAAGGATATTCAGGCAAAAAGGGCCGGAGTAATTGTGGCCATGGTATACATTAATGTATTCCTGTATCTATCCTCTAAATTAAGGCAAATTTTAGGGAGCTACGTAATTTCCTGTCAGTAATCTGTAATATTCGTAACTGCAGCATGTCATTCCTTGAATAGAGTACGAAAAGCTGAAAAAATTACTTATTGTTTTAGTTTTTCTTGGTGTGTTTTGCCACAAGTGATAACAGCGATATCATACGAATGTAACTTTTAACTGACCCGAAAAAACTTTCCTACAGTAAATAAAATAATTGCGTTCGTCCAGTGCATTATAATACATCATCTTCAAGGTTCAGCAAAATATCTCGTATTGACCAGTTGCAACATTTTGCATCACATATCCCATTTTGAATGAACATGCTAAGTTTTTACATCACAAAAAAATATGTGGGCGTAATTGATGTCTTCTGATATTACTGAATAACACCAGTCAACTCCCTCTGCTGCTTCAGAATAACCCATTTTAGAAGGTTCGGCGAATATTGTTTTATGATCATCAACATCACTGAAATGATGACATTTTTCCATTTTCGCGGAAACGGTACAGACTGTAGCAAAATATTCCAATTATCTTTATATAGGATCCGGTAAATAAAGTTATTTGATAAATAACATCACTGAAATAACAGAGAAATTTAGGTTTTTGGTGTAACAAAACATTAAAAATACCTTTGTATTGTTGGGTTCCGAGTATGTAGTTATTTGATAAATAACAGCACTGAAATAACAGAACTCTTTCAGTTTTTGTGGAGACGATAAATATTGTAACGGAACATTCAAAATGCCTTTATATCGGTTACGGCGAAAAAAGTTACTGAATCAGTAACACACTAAAAATAACAAAACACTGTTTGTTGTTGCGAAAATGGTATAAGCTGTAAATAAATGTTCTAAATACTATTATATCTGATCCATCGACAAAAGTTACCAAATAAGTAACGCACTGAAATTAACAAAAAATTTTAGGTTTTTGCAAAAACGGTATACATTGTAACGAAATGTTGAAAACAACTTTTCATTGGTTTTACCTAATAAAGTTATTTAATAAGTAACGTTATTGAAATAACAGAACTATTTCCATTTTCGCAGTAACGTTATAAATTGTATCGCGTATTAAAGAGTATTTGTCATAATGTTACTACGACAAATAATGCTATTGAATCAGTTTTGATAACCGATATTAGGTGGATAACGTACCGAAAAAAAAGCTTCACTACCGCGCATTTTGTTAAGTTATCCACCCCTGGTAAAAACTAGTATATTTTCAGTCATGCCTGAGTATAACAGGACGAAGAAGAAATAGGTTTATTTTAGGGTAGGTCTAATTACGCCGCTGTCGAGGAGAGGTTAAGGCAGAGTAAGAATAAACAAGTGTCCGTACATTTTTAACAACCAATCACGTGGTTCCCTCCTCACCAAAAGACAAAATTATACAATTTTTGCGGTATTTAGAAAGAGTAGGGACTGAAGCATAGAATAAACATGAGATAAAGTGCGCACTCCAGCTTCGCAGTAATAAGTCTTCGTGTTCAAACACAGAGCTGCTTGTATTCCTACAGAGCTGTCAAAACACACGTATATTCCGCTAATGTTAGCGCGCTGTTTACATATATTAATGCTGTGATATGCTAGGACACTACTTAAGACTATTTTGTAACGCCAATACGATGAAATGAAGTTACAAAATAAATATTTTTTTTGTGTAGAAGCGCTAATTTGTAAAATTAAGTGTCAACAAACTGAACAGAATTATTGCAACACGTGATATTGACAGTTATTATTGCAATTCTTGGGACAGTGTTGGCCACATGCACAATGTATTCCAGTAGTTACTTGTTTGCCAGCACAATGGCGCCACGAGCACATGGGAGTGAGCTTCTGTTAAGTGGTACCTCGTGTCCAGTTAGGAAACTATTTCTAAAAAGGCGGAGGAAATTAACAATATCTTCGCTATTTTTTAAGGATAATTTTACACAGGTGGTAAAGCTTAATGCTAATTATTTACATGTAATTATTTCCACCACCAGATAGCACTGGTGTTGCATGTGTACCAGATTTTCTCCGTTTTGTACGTAAACACATGGGATTATAGCAAATCTCGTAAAATAAGTGAAATTGTGTAAAATCGTTCGATGTATGATGAGTATACGTAAGGAATTAACTGTTTTCTTCACACCTTTTTGCGCACCTCTTGTTTTAACACTCAGTCATAAAAATGGAGCTATCAAAACTTTGGATTAAACAATTACTTTATTTAAATGTGGCTACAGAATTTACACTTCCAGTTTGATGTCATCTATTTTTATTTAGCATTTAAATTAGTAATCTCCATTTTTAAAAAAAGAAATCAGCTGTTTATGAAAATGATTAATATAATTGTATTTTTACCTTTTTGCGACGTCACAAAAGTAGAAAGTGTAAAACTAATTTTATAGGCAGTTTATTACTGCTTTCGGAAAGCACAACAAATGCCCGAGTTGCTCTGTTTTATCATAGTTCAACCTCTGTTGTTCGAATGGCGCTTTTATTCAGCTCAGTATAATGCCCGGTAAGCAATGATACTCTAATGAATAAATTTACAAAATTTAAACAGGACCACTGGGTTAAAACCGGTCACGGCGAGAAATTATTAATTTTTGGACTCAATTGAAGCTCGAGTCCCGTAGCAAAAAATCTCTTATGAAGGTCTTCGCCCCGAACTACAGTAAATCAAGCGATAAAAGAATTTTCCCTGGCAAAATTGCATACATACTCGTACATTAGCTGGCAGAAAAGTAAGATAGCCTTATGCCAGGAGCAGCTGTTGTTGTAGGAAATTGAGGGTTTTCGCTTCTGTCTTGAAAAGTCTTCAACAAATCATCCATGATGTACCGCGGTGGAGCAGCAAGTACTACGAGAAAACTTATGCACAAAGAAAAAAATGATCAGGACAGCGCTACGAGAAGCGGAATTACGTGTTGTAACTCAATCACGAACGAACAAAGCACAGATTAAAAGTAAATTACGGAAGTGAGACACTTCCTTCAGTCGGCTCACAGACTAGCATACGATATTACGTGACTCTAACGCGGAGGTAAGTAGTTTTGCGATACGTGATATCGGCGTGTCGTTATATTTTACTAATATATTGGCTAAGGAAAGTATGTATTACTTACAATTTGAACCAAACACACATTATAATAAACAAATAAAGATAATTTGTCAATTCACCGTCAGCTTAAAATGACCTCTTAGGAATACCAGCGCACCTTACGGCGGAAATGTTCTCTGTGTCAAATTCTTCCATAAGGAATCTCTGAGTATAAGATACATACTTTAACCTTTCATAGCCAATTGTTGTACAGCGGTGGACCCGGAATGCTTTTATAGTTCTTGTCACTTTCTGTGCCTGGTTTAAGTACGGCTTCGGCGGTCAAACAGCCTTACCAGACCTGTCTCGGGTGACATGTGCGTGGTTGGTATGCATAGGTGTGTGTTTGTCTGTGAGTGAAAATGTGCGCTAGTGACGGCGTTCTCACAAGTTTTGAATGCGCTTTTGCAGCCATAAACACCCAACACACAGTTCATACGCAGCATTGGGTAAGGCGTTGTAGATCTTAGGACTTCCTTAAAAAAATCCAAAATATTATCGTATATTAATTAAGAAAGGATATATGCATGTTGATGATTTATGGCTTATGAACAGACACAGTAATTTGAAATATCGGAGTCTGTTGAAATGATATTTGGGTTTTATGGATTACAAAATTAACTAGAATCTCTCTGAAGGAATTTAACCTTAATAAAATCACGTTCACTTTTGTAATCAATCATGCTCTCCAAGAACTCAGATTTATCTCATAAAATAATATCAATATTTGACTTTATTTGTAGTAATGTAAAAAAGGTTGGATGACCTTTATAGAAATGTGTTCCCTTCACTTCAGAGAAAATATATAACGTTTCGGTCAAGTTTGTGAATTATAAACGTTATAATCAATTATTTTTTATCTAACAGCATTTGTAATGGCAGGCATAATACATTATAAAGAAATTTTTTTCACATGAATGAATAATTGAAAGCCTCTGTCACGGGATAAAAAATATGGCATTTAGTCACTTATGTAATTTCATTATTTATTTAAAACTCATTTTCGACAATTGAACTCTACAGCACATGAAACGCTACATAGAAAAAAAATCGCGTGAACAAAATTTGCATATGTGCTTTCTAACTTTTTTTCCAGCGAACTAAATTTCACTTGGTTGACTGCATCCAGAAAGGAGTAAATTTTTTAGTGATCTGATAACTACAAATGCATTGTAAATACGATTACTGTAGTTAATGATTTGATAAACTACTCTAAAACGTTTACAGTTTAGTAAATTGGCCTGCTGGAGAATTCAAAACTGGAAATGAAAAGGTTTGGCTCTAATTGTGGAAGATGGGAAACAGGAAGCGGTAAAGGGATAGAAACAACATTTTATAAATGTAAGTAATAATTTTACATGGTCCTAAAGGATCCTGCCTGCCGTAATCAGAAGGAAGGTCGTAAATAATTATCTGTAGATATTCTGACTTGCTACTTCCACTAGCTTTCTTTTCACTCAATTGGCACCTACAAGAAGGCCTTTCTACTTATTGCACTGTAAGTAATGCTAATGTACTTCTTAAACAAGAAGCCCGGTGCACGACATACAATGCAATTAGTATACGGAAATTCTCAATTAAACAAGCATTATTTCATTGGCTATAGAACACTCGCAATAAGTTAGAGTACTCGAACTGAATATTTGTTAAATGAACCGCGTCCAACAAGAGTATTTTCAAATTTGAACAATGTTAAACTTTATTTTGGTATCACCGTTGTTTTATCGTTGTATTGTATGTATATTTGTATGTATATTTGCCAGGGACATTTGCATCAAGCAATCTGTAAATAAATCACATCGTGCATTTAGAAGTATTTGCTGTGTTTTCGGCGTCACATGGAAAATTTCAAATATTTGCTGTCGTTGCTGTGGACACAATACACAATCGAGCGACTAATTTCTCTCTCGCTCCCTTTGTATTTTAATTAAAACCTTTTGCCGAAATAGCTGGTCAGTGGTGGCATGAAAATATAGCATTCATCTTACATGAAATTAACTTCTATGAAAACAATCAATTTACCAGCAGTGTCCATGAATATTTATTGCTGATTTCCCCTCAGGAGCGCAATCAAAATGATAATTAAAAGCCGCGAACCGCTGCGAGCGAGCCCAAACCTACATCAGTTCCACCCAAAGCTTCTTTTGTAATACTGTTACCAGTCAAGAGGTTTTTAAATGCCATGCTGAGAATTTCGGTTTATGACCCCGTTAATTAAAGCTATCCCGGGAGAATAGTTGGAAGATGAACTTTTGTAGATATACTCTTTTCTATGTGAAGTACTTTAAAAATAATAATTCTGCTGGGAACTGAAGATGCTCGTGTAAACTAAGAGTTCGACGTTTTCCGTTAGTAGGATGATTGAGTTAGTTCTGGAGCATATGCGCCATCATTCAACTTGAATGGCGGCCAATTAAAATTTACCTTTGTCTAAATACGAAACCCCACTCACCCACGATTTGCCCACTCTAAACCTTCCCTCAGTCAAGTGTATTCCCACTCCTCGCCTTAGTGCTTGACAAAAATATGAGAATTTGATGAGCATAACACACCGAAACCCCTTTTTAGAGATGTCTGTCGATAATTAATCTAATAATGTTTATCCTATTACTGAGCTTACCCACTCATGTGACACCCAAACGGCCGATTGATTTGCGTGTGCACCACCAAAGCGAAAAGCGAACCGAGTTCGATTCCCGATGGAGTTGCTCCAGGATTTTTGCCCATGGCAATCGTGCCGGGCAATGCCGCTGGTCGGTGGGTTGTCTCGGGATCTCCTCTTTCCCCGCCCTTGCATTCCGGCGCCCCTCCATATCCACGTCGTTTTACCCTCATCGGCCCTCAAGACCTCGTTGTCAAGAGCCGCCCAAACCTCTCCACTCCACTTTGCAGTGTAGAGGAGAGGTACAAAGAGTAATAGCGGTTACACCCCAACAGTACCTTAACCTAACATGGATTTATGAGCAAGACGAATGCGTTTTCACAACTGGTTGCCGATACAGACATGCACTCTGCATAGAACCAGGAAGGCATTTAGCTTAACATCACCACACAGAAGTTTTGTTCACCATGTACGGTCGATTACAAATCCTCAGCAAACAACAAACAAAGTGAAACAGTTACATTTTTTATTTGCACAAATGTGCTGCCAATCCATAAATTTTCATGGATGGGGGTTGATAGTGGAGCCCATATTTGTGTACTTTGTACTTCGTTGCTTAATAACGCAGTATCCAGAAATGCAGACACTTATCGTCCATTCTGGCTGTGTTACTAGCAAAAAAACATCTGCTTCAACTACACTTTCAAGGGCGGTTTTCACCTCTTCGGAATAGACTTCGGCTATATGTTGTCCATATATTTTCGACCTGTTTTTCGATAAGGAATCACCTCACGAAGTTTGCCAGTACAGTCCATTTCCATCCAGTATATGTAATACTATCTTATATCTCGTGAAGAGGAAATAAAAGGCAATAATATATTACGGAGAAGAAAAATTAACACTGGACACATGCATACTTTAGACTATTTCTAGAGATGCTCCCAATTCCACCGTGTTAACTTCGTCGTTTCTCAATCATCTCACTCTCGTTGTTCATTGTACATAGTGGCCAGTAAAGACGGTCTTCTACAGTGCCAGCCCCCCTATATTCGGACTCTGTTTCAAGCAGGGCACTACACTTATTTTATATACGTCTCATCGGACACGTGTGGTCATTCTGTAACACTGGTTCACCTTCGGGGTGTCTTGGGTTCGATTCCTACCGACTCTACTATGGGTGATCTTTCCCAAGTGGGTTCCCATAATCATAGCAGGAAATTTCCAGTTCATTTCATCACATGTGGATTCCCAGTGCGTCCTCAATTAACACATTGTATACACTGTACAGCAAGGCATAAATATAATAGGATACCGTTTGTCCTACGTAAGACTCTCCCACAAGCATAATTTTTGCTAGTTTAATTTTTTTTTTGGTGCTGATTATTTATCCATATGCTACAAGCCCGTTGCCTGTTCCCAGTTATCCGTTGGCGGTATCTTAATATAACTTTTTTCTGTAGTTCACCATCTGGAACGGAATATTATGTAGATGAGCCCAGTTAAATTGCTTAATAAGCGTTTGAGGAGATGGGAGCGGGGCATTTGGGGGGAGGGTTATCTGTACAAGCGGGAACCAATACATTTCACCTTCCAGGTATTCCAACTCTACAGAAATGTGGCATGAGTACTCCCGCACGGCTACTTGTAATTATGGGAAAGCTATATACTACAACTATCGATATTCTCGCTTCCACAAAAACAATTGTTACTGATAATTATACTGTATAGAAAGAGGGAGATTACAGAGAAGTAACTGAATTAGGTCGCCTCCTATCAGGACCGAGTTAGTCAGAAGAAATCTTCCAGCTAGGGTAATGAAGCATTTCGTATTCAAAACTCGATCAAGCACTAATCTTGCGTGCATTTTTAATGTGTAAGTAAGTACAGAAGTCAATATTCCCCCCCCCACCACAATATTAGCAAAAAGTATGATAGCACTGGCTTTACCAAGAAAAAATAAAATTATAACTACGAAATGCAGTATCAATACGTCTTGTGACGTTTGGGATCGAGCCAGTAACCCAAAATCAGATGCGATTCACCCTCAACGGGATTTTTTTAATGCCAAGAACAATTTCTCGCTCAAATTTAGAAAGAAATAAGGAACTCCTTCGTCAGTATGATTTAAAAGCGACCGTCATTGAAGACGGTCTTTTCCACCACTCGGGTGTAGCTAGTTCGCGTTTGATTAATTGAGCACTTTTTCAAGCCCTGCTTAGTAGTTTTTTCTCTCAGCACATAGTGTGTTTCCCCATTCATTGGGAAAATAGGGGGTGCCATGTTATTGTCCAACAAATGTGTGTAACCCTTGGGTGTTTATCGCTTTTAAATACGTCATAATTATTTTTATATTAATGTACAACAAATGTTGTCTTGCTGTTTGTTACTCTCTCAGGCGTGCCGCGTTGAGGAAACATACGCAGCCTGTAATGGTGCTTGCCACGCTCGAAAGGAAATGTAAAATTGTTACAAGCATTAGTTGTCCACTTTCAAAACAAATCTTTCTTTAATGTGTATGTAAAGAGGGCTAAGTACCACGTCAAAAACGGAGTCATTAACGACAGATCACTCTTAATAATTAAAAAAATTATCGAATTAAATTGCAACTATTTTAAAAATTGTAATATTTCATAAGGAAATCATATATGCCACCAAATTTCCAAATTCACAATTAACGTTAGAGTTATTCTTCCCAACATTGAAAACATTAATTTGTTTAACAGACTACTAAATGATTGATGTCAAAAGTGCTCTACAGTAAGCAATAAAATTATCGACGACATTGAACTAATTCTTGTTTTTGAATTAGTTTCGTGTCTCGATACATGGTAGCTGTCGAATTCCTTTCGTCTGCTCGTGGAGGGAAGATAAATAAAGATCGCACGCAATCATTCCGTCGCGTTTCAAAATAATCAAACAACTTTTAGGACACTTGCTAATAATTCAGCAATTTTGAAAGCCCTGCTTCAGATCTACTAACATCTACATTGCCACTGACTGTATTTATACGCCAATCAAGTGGAAATGTGACATTGTGTCACTTACATTTCACATCTAACTCTAACGTGTATAAATCCAAAAATGACAAAATGGTTTTCTATATTGAAAGTTACACTCTGAATGCGAGTCAAATGTTTTATCACTGCGCCACTTCACTTAGTATTTTTGCATTCAGTGCACTTCTTAAAATCTCCGTGTATTCATGTAGATTTTTACGGAAAAACGCAGTTATTGTAAGGAAACGCACGATGAGAAACGGAAACGAGCTCCATACATATATATATATATTTATTTATTAACACATACTACATATGTGTATATATACATATATATGTTAAAATTTATGAATGTGGGTATGTGTTTTCTCTTCTCTGCACAGTTCTACACCATTCGACAGATCTTCTGGACTAAATTTTACAGGGATTCCCTTCAGTCCCAACTTAAAATACTGTGTAAGCCAAAATGAAATTTGCCCCGCTACTGGACCCAAAAATTCCCAAAACCTCCTAAAACGGGGTAGTGTATCTCTATTTTACATCCTGTGATGTATGTAGACCAAATTTGGCAAGGATTTTCTTCACTACCCAACTTAAACAGACCAAAATAGGCTCCATTCCTCCAATGAGCAAGAAATCCCTACAGCGGTATGTGTATTTCTTTCTCATTGCTCTCTTATACCCGGGCAACGCCGGGTAGTTCTGTTACTGTAAAATACATAATATCTCCACACTCCGTACAGCTTCAGTTTTAAGAGACGAACGATGCCCGCGCTACACTAGGTGTTCTTGTCTGCTACAAACCAGAAAATTACTGTTCCTGTGGTAATTACGATATTCTTGCCACGTATAGCTATATGTTAAAATACAAAAAATCAGGAAAAACCACTCTTCGTAATCCCTCCACAAAACCTCAATTTCAGACAAATTAACTACCTAATTTAATAAGAGGTTCTGTTGATTTACGGAAAGTTACATGAAATTTACGAAAAAACCGATAAAGAAAAAAATAAAATGTTTTAATTTTGGGAATAATTCTAGATATTTTTTGTCCACTACTTTTCCGTAATTTCACGGAATTGGTTTTTTACGTGTGTCGTAGTATCAAGAGTCCAAAACGGTTGTAGCTCGATACCCACCAAGGAAAAGGCTCAGGATTNCTAATTTAATAAGAGGTTCTGTTGATTTACGGAAAGTTACATGAAATTTACGAAAAAACCGATAAAGAAAAAAATAAAATGTTTTAATTTTGGGAATAATTGTAGATATTTTTTGTCCACTACTTTTCCGTAATTTCACGGAATTGGTTTTTTTACGTGTGTCGTAGTATCAAGAGTCCAAAACGGTTGTAGCTCGATACCCACCAAGGAAAAGGCTCAGGATTNTTTTTTACGTGTGTCGTAGTATCAAGAGTCCAAAACGGTTGTAGCTCGATACCCACCAAGGAAAAGGCTCAGGATTTCACTTGTGAACCGTTACTCAAGTAACCCAGGACGTGCACGAAAAAGAAATATTCCGCCCACTTTAGGATTATTGTGTTTGACCGTGAGAAGCAGAACACAATGCAGTCCGAAACAACAGAACGTGACCAGCCACCGAGTCACTGCAACGCGTATGAATCAGGAGAAAGGCAACCTCCGAGATCAAGGTTGTTGGAGTCTCTTCGCACGGTTGCGTTACGAATTCCTATCCCAGCAAAACAAAGGATCTAGACGGATTTTTTTTTCAACTCAAGTTTGGGTTACGTTAGCTTGTTGGCAGTTCCACAGAAAGTCCACCGATATAAAAGTACGGGCGTCATTACGCCAAATTCAAATAAATTTGCATCAATTGACATGTTACGTTGTTCCAGGTTGAATCAGAGCCACGAATAAGGGAGGGCGGCTCCAGGTGGGAAAAACTGCTTTTCCGGGAATGGGCAAGAGGATAAATAGATGCACGGAGTTAGATGATACTGGAGTGTACCAGAAGAGGAATGAAGACGAGGTAGACAGGAAATTTACCTATTAAACCCAGTCCATGCTAGTCTTGTGATCAGACAAGACTTGCTGTAATTTGTAGAAAATGATAAGTTATACGAACTCATTGAACTGCTGCCTTATAATGCCTCCATTTGTATCGGGTAAGCAGAAAATAGAAGTGTGATGCGTTCATAGCAACTCTGACTCCTTATTGAAAAATACAACCTGGGTACGTAAATTTTGCAAATTATGTCTGTGTCTGGTTAGAATTCATATTATTTTAAGAAGTATGATAAGACTTTTTGATTGCATTATATTTTTAATTCCGAAGAAGAAAATTACTGCGGTAGTAGGTAGCCTCAAGTAATAATTTACTTAGGTCGTAGATTTCCGCGGTAAGAAGAAAGCCATCTGCAAACTTAAGTGAAAACATTTTACTATATACCTAATTATATATTAGTGATTACAGTCGCGAAATAATTACGGAAATAAAGGCGCATCGCATCAGAAATACAACAGGAGTATATTCTATGAGCACGTTTGTAATAAATACGTAATTTTTCCCATGACTGAACTATTTTTGGCTTGCGTACAGTGATTGTAGTTTGTTCCTTTTTGATGCNTAAATACGTAATTTTTCCCATGACTGAACTATTTTTGGCTTGCGTACAGTGATTGTAGTTTGTTCCTTTTTGATGCAAATTTCTGTTTATTATGGGAACAACTCCGTAATTAAAGTGTTCATATTATTTACTCCTATGGCAATGATGTATTTTCATCTCTTTAGAAAGCCAAATAACTGCAAGGAATACCGTTAATTGAAAAAAAATTGATTAAGTAATGTTTACATTCTGTCTCCAGAATGAGATAATCCTGGGTTTTTTGATGAACGAATCAANAAAAAAATTGATTAAGTAATGTTTACATTCTGTCTCCAGAATGAGATAATCCTGGGTTTTTTGATGAACGAATCAATTTTCTCCGTGAACATTCAAACAATACGTATTTCAGAGATTACATGAAATTTTTTGCTTATTCCTGGACAAGTTATTCACATAGTAACACCTCATTTATTTAGAGTGGTGCACACATAGATGGACAAAGAGTTACCGCTGGAGGCATTAAATGTTTTAATCTATTNCCTCATTTATTTAGAGTGGTGCACACATAGATGGACAAAGAGTTACCGCTGGAGGCATTAAATGTTTTAATCTATGTTTCAATTCGCTGGCTCCGTTGCTAACAAGATAACAAGCCACGTCAAATGCCTAAATCTTTTTTTTCCCCTACAGCCAGCCTATGTTGTCCAATTTTCAGAGCTGTTCTTTAAAAATTCCTGAANTGCCTAAATCTTTTTTTTCCCCTACAGCCAGCCTATGTTGTCCAATTTTCAGAGCTGTTCTTTAAAAATTCCTGAAACCGATAATTTTATTTCTAAAAAAATGGCTTCGTTGGCCCATTTCGTAACACAGATAGACACCGGAGAAACTAATTAAAAAACACGTGTGTAGTAAAAAGTAACGCTATCTACATAAGAAAGTATGATTTCTGTGACAGTAAAATGCAATCATTTCTGAACTAAGAGCAGAGGATCTCGGATTAAAGAGTAGAATCACGGAGTAGATAATTATACACAGACCAAATGGCTTGGCGGTTACGTATCAACTACATTTGTGTTCCTAAAATGTTATTTCGTTTTTATTTCCGTTTCGGTGGGCCTAAAATTTCTGTAATAATTTCATGGGTATAATAACTTACTTAAATAAGATATCCAGTCAATTATTTTCACTTAAGTTTGCAGACGAGTTTATTATTCCCATGTCAGTTTACGGTCTAAGAAAATTAAGGCTTGTACGTGATCCATTGCCACTACGCGCAGGGCTGTGACTTGTCTTGCAGTGTTCTTGTGTTGTGTGTACCTAAGAAACTTTGAGCGGTAGCCGTATATATTTGACAGTGTAGCAAAGTTCAGTACAGGCTCCCACAAAATACACTAAAAACTAATACAAGACAGCTTGCAGGTTTCTGCGAGAAAACGTAGCGGTGTTGCCAGCAGGTAGCAGCACCTATGTTCTATAGAGCATTCCAATCATATTATGATACAATACCAACATGGTGGATATGAAGATGAAATTTCCCTTTCTTTCTAGAATGTGAGCATGGTCAACNTATT
The DNA here is from genome assembly GCA_002778355.1 of Clitarchus hookeri. NCBI lineage: Eukaryota > Metazoa > Arthropoda > Insecta > Phasmatodea > Phasmatidae > Clitarchus > Clitarchus hookeri. The sequence goes on from NQII01003061.1 coordinate 139,394, forward strand.
ATGATACAATACCAACATGGTGGATATGAAGATGAAATTTCCCTTTCTTTCTAGAATGTGAGCATGGTCAACATTTAAACCTAATATATAAAATATTTTAATAGTGGGGAATATTTACTAACAAGTATTAATTGTTATAAATGTTTGTATTATTTCTGGAAATATAGTAACAGTAGCATCTCTTGCCACTGGGTTTTTATTCGCTCAATCGCCGGTGCTGATCACATAGAGCTGTCCGGTATTTGTTTCTAGTGTATTTGATCCCATCGTAGTTTGGCGTGTTTGGGTAGCATTGCTTTAACCTCTGAATACAAAGTCAGGTCCTAGAACTGTTTTTATTCAATCGCTGCCAAGTTAACGGGAAGCCTGCGTGCCGGTGTGTAAACGCTGTTCACTATAAATTGAGCACTTTTGAATTCAATCTTTGAAAAATATCACTGCTCTTACCTGCATATATATTAACGGACGCACAATAAGTGACATGCGCCTAGTAAATTTGGTAATGACGAAGGGAAAATAGTTCCATGTCTTAACGGTGTATAAAAAGTGTTAGGTAAACGTTTGTGAATACTGCAACTATCTATTTTGTTTTCTGTTGATTTCTGATGCGTCTTAGTGTGAAAATTAGAAGATAAGTAAAGTATTTACTTGTATAATAATTGCACAGTTTCACTTGACCGACGCATACATAAAGTTATCAGGCATATTATAATGTTAATTTCACATATGGTAGGAGAATACACAACGTTGATACACGTAGATCTTGAGCAGGGCTTTCAAAAGTGCTCAGTTTGCCATGAACAGCCTTTAATATACGTTATATTTATGGATAGTGAATTTTCCAATGGTTGATACCATAAGTGCTCACATTACCTGGAACAGTATCTAGAATAGTGCAACTGGCCAACTGGCCATCCATAACCTAGCTGGGACTGCGGCCCAGAAGCACGAGGTCCCAAGGCGCAGGGAGGAAGTGTTTAAGAGTTGAGATTTGGGCGGCTCTTAACAACGAGGTTTTAAGAGCCGATGAGGGTGAAGCGAGGTGAGAATGGAGCAGTGCCGGAATGCAAGGTCCAGGGAAACGGGAGATCCCCGAGAAAACCAGCCGTCCGGCCACGTATTGAACCCGGTTCGCCATGGTGAGAGGCGAGCAGTCTAACCGCTCAGCCACTACGGCCCCTAGGTGTTTAAGACGTAGCTAGGAAGATCAAGGGGAGAGGTACCCGCCATATTGAATTTACGTATATTTCTCCATCAATGGATATCGAGATTCAATATTGAAACAAATATTGTCAAGGCTTAGAGTTCATCTAAACAGTTATCTCAAAAACCAGCTTATTTTCATCAAGTTATCGCTTCACATATGTAACCTTAAAAAATATACTTTCATTATTTAACTATTTCTGTACCGCGTGAGAAAATATTAATATCTTAAGTCATACAAACATCAAANAAATATACTTTCATTATTTAACTATTTCTGTACCGCGTGAGAAAATATTAATATCTTAAGTCATACAAACATCAACAAATTATATTATTTAGTCCTCTGTGTCATGTCAAGATTTTTTTTGAATGTCCGGCCATAAAGTTTGATTATGGAAATAATTTCTAAAAAAAAAAATAATAAAAAAAAAACGCGCTGGATGGGATTCCTCCGACTTACGGACACGCACCTGTTCATAGGCACCTGCTTTTTGTTTCTAGAAAAGTNACGCGCTGGATGGGATTCCTCCGACTTACGGACACGCACCTGTTCATAGGCACCTGCTTTTTGTTTCTAGAAAAGTGGCAAATCTCAAGCTTTCTGTAACCATATTTAAGTTAATTTTAAGCTTATTGACCTTTATTCCACTCTGCATACTGTGAACATCTTACTCTTAAAAATGCAAATAAATTCTACTCAATATATATGTTAGCGTTTACATAGACACCTGTAAAAAAAAGTATATAACAGTGCAGGGAAGGGCTGTCCCGAGAGCCTTCCACCGGAGGGGGGGAAACCACGTAACACTGCTGGCGCTGTACACACCAAACTGATAACATATTCTCTACTACCGCGTTGTTAAATACCGCGGTGCGCGACTTAGGTTTTCTCAACAGATAAAATGCACACGCCGAGCAGCTCTCGCACAACCGCTCCCGGCCGCTGTCACTACTGAACTGAAAAACCCCACCCCTTCGTGCGGCAATAGACTTTCCCGTCTCGCTCGACGCGTTTGCGAGTTCTGCGCATTATTTTCTTAATTGGATTTCCGTTATTTACAAATACTCAATACAAAGTGGAGTAACCCAGGGGCGTAAAGCCCCTCCCGGCTGAACAGTGGTGAGGCTACCACCCCCTTTGCCACATATACTCGAGGGGACGCGGTGGTATAATGGTTAGACTACTAACCTTCCGCCTAGGCGAACCGGGTTCGATTCCCGGATTTCCGCTCGTGGGAATCGTGCCGGACGATGCCGCTGGTCAGCGGGGTTTCTCGGGGATCTTCCGTTTCCCCCGCCCTTTCAAACCGGAGCTGCTCCATATTCACCTCACTTCACCCTCATCGCTCTCAAGTCATCGATGTGAAGAGCCACCCAAATCTCTTCATTCACTCACCCCACACTCGACGCCTATAGTCCGTCCACGGTTACTTCCTACTTTTCTGAAGCCATGCTAAAATTCTACGCTCCATGCAAACAAAGCTTTAACAGGTTATAGGAATTTTACACCAAATNTTTTCTGAAGCCATGCTAAAATTCTACGCTCCATGCAAACAAAGCTTTAACAGGTTATAGGAATTTTACACCAAATGGGCATCGCACCGCATTCGTGCGCACTCCGTGTAATAATATTTTGCCAAATAACTATTTATTACTTGGCATACCAATACACCTATTTCTTCAATGTTTAAATTAATTTTTTCTTGAAATGTAATATTATAATTTACGAATCAAATTTAAATTTAACTAAAAATATGACAGTTTAATGTTAACACAAGTATAAAACGCTTGTGATAGTGACATAATTAGTAAAGATGCAAACACGTCATATATGGTGTCGAATAGACTATAGGTACCTGTTCCTTGCCGGTGGCGGTGGAGGCGGACTCGGCGGAGAAGCGGCGGCGTTCGAACAGCACGCGGGCAATGAGGCAGTAGAGGACGCAGGATAGCAGCAGCGGCGAGGCGTAGAAGAGCAGCAGGTCGGCGAAGAAGTAGGCGAGGTAGCGGTCGCGCGGCAGCTTGAAGTCGCAGCGGCNACGCCCGCCGTGATCCTCCTCGCACGCGACATCTGCAACAGCCGCCACATCACGCTACAACACCGAGCAGTTAGCATGCCCACTTCCCGCCGGAGCGAACCAGGCTCCATCCCGGGACCTTCGCGTGTGGGAATCGTGCTTTCTCCGGGATCTCCTGCTTTCTCCCTCCCTTTCATTCCGGCGCTGCTCCGTACTCGCCTCAATCACCCTCGTCGGCTCCCAAGACCTCGCAGGTTGAGAGCCGCCCTAATCTCTTCACTCACTACACCACCATACGTCACTCAGAAACTATATGCTGTTCACAGTATAGTGAGCACTTTTGAAATGAACGTTTGAAATACGTCTATGGGACAACCTACATACATTTCAACGGGCACACTGACTGACATGCGCCCAGTAATGTTGGTTACAACAGAGGGAAACTAGTTCCATAACGTTGAATTAAAATTGATCGGTAAACTTGAGCGAAAACTGAAATTATACATTTTCCTCTGCGTTTTTTAAATCCATACATTTATAAGAATGAACAAATTAGTAAAATATTAACTTGTGTTACTATTCTTCAGTTTCACTTGACCGACGTGTGAACAAAGTGATCAGGTCCTTGGTAGTGTTACTTGTACAAACGGTGGAAGAATACACAATGTATATGCAAGCATATCTTGAGCAGGGTTTTTAAAAGTGCTCAAGTTCACCGCAGAGAGAGCTCATGGTCGTCTCAATTTGTCGCAGAGAGCGCAAAAGAGCGGGAGTATGAAGTTGTATACTCGCTGCACTCTCTCAAGCTCCCCGGCATTCACAGTGTTCTTTCACAATATGTGTATTTACGTCATGCGATTGACAGGTTAAATCATTTTAAGGGATCATGTATATTGAGATTACTTTTTTTAACTGCACCTTATTTTAGTTTACTATAATGTGTACGAGTTCTGGTCATATTAAATGTTAGTTGCTCTCAACAAACCGAATTAACTAATGAGGCTGCTTTCATCTACTTAGATGCCAATAACATTGATAAAGTTCTTAAGAGCTTAGATGGTAGGTTGACCTTGACGTCTTGGTGAAAGAGATATCATTGCAGTTGGAACCCAACATACAAAAACTTGTGAGACAATTACAAATACACACGTGCTTTTCTGGGAATCGAGCACATAACTCCTCGTACCGTAAGGTGGCAGGCAACCAACAGCATTACGGAGGTAGGATTAGAAACATCAACTTCGGTTGTAATCAGTCTAATGTTTTGGTAGACAGTGTTTACTAACATTAAATATTTACAGGGCTGTCATTATGAAAATAAGTATGAAGGTCACTTATATCATTATAAGTTTAAATGGCCTATACTACAGCACTACTTGTTTGCAAAAGTGGATGAGAATTAGTTGGTCGGTCCCCGAAATAGAGTATAAATGTTCAATTTTCTCACCTTGTTCTATCTTACCGGAATGCGTGTAAAAGAGTCTCTTATACGTGTATTTGATGCTTCTAGTGGATAATGAGAGCATACAGAGTTTTGATGGATTTCTTTAAATTACACTGCACACTAATTAAATTATTAATATCGCTGCCATTTGAAAAATATTTTGACACACATAAAAAATATACTAGACCCTTGAAGTCCGATTTCCGGCAGGAAGTAGGATAGGTGTGGGTAATCTGGGAATAAGCAGGCATTCTCACGCGCCCCTTCAACTTTGTGTGGTGTTATTTGGAAAATAGCTTGGCCGAGGGTTTTACAACAAAGAAGTATTGTTTTCCCTTTGACATGCACAATTATTATCAACGTACACATCTGCGAGAATTCCTTACGAAGACCTATTTTACCGCACAAATTGGGTGGTATCCATTGCTTTTATTATGACGGAGGCTGCTGTTAGTAGCAAATAGTTGCACACACGCATAACCTCATAACAATAATACAAACTACAGACTTGCATCGTTCCACCCACCATATACGTTGATTTACTGTAAATAAACTCATTACATCGTAGCACTTTCACGAGGGAAAAATGTTAATAATGAATTATGTGTAACCACAGACCTATGTCATACACTCATACACTAAATACAATAAATGTTTATTTTATAATAACGCCGTGTACCAATATCGAAAGTTGGTTGCAAATGCTTGGGAGAAGTTGAGCGAGATAATGTTGGAAAAAATTTGATTGTAAAATAAATCTTATTTTCTGTTATATGTGAATAACACTGAATAATAATTTTGATCAGTTTGAATATTTCAAAAATTTTTAATGCTGTATTTAGAAATGGGGAAAGAGCAATGAAGTTTGTGTATGAAATGAGATAAACCGACAGTAAAAGCCAATCAATAACTATCTAAATCATTAGAAACTATCTTCCAGTAACTGCAAACCTGTTTCATCTGTGTGGAAAGTTAGACAGAGTTATCCGAATAGCAGGAAATCGAGATAATCCGAACCGTTATTAATAAGTTTATCAATAAGTAAAGTAAATAAAACAGTACATTAAATAATCATACGAGCATTAAACGAACCCTTTTTCTAATCGCACACAACCACAAAAATTATAATACTGAGAGCGAAATCCAAATGAAACGCTTTACCGAAAAATCCATCGTTTAGGTAGCGTAGAGGAAATAGTTAAAAAAAAAAGTATATTCGAGTTTTTTTTTAAATTAATGTTTTAAATTTAGAGCGTCGTCCAACCTTACTACTAAATGAAATTTTATGCGTAATAACTTCAATTTACTTACTTTATTTTATACACGCTCGCTGGGTTTCATATGCAGTTGTAAATTCGACTCAAAATTTAGATCAATTTATAATACTAAAAATTTTTAATACATTAAAATGTCAAACATTTGCTCAATTTCTATGACATCCGTATAATGTAGTTGGTATTTTTGTGAACACTGAAAATCAACGCCTGCTGATTCAGACCTCTGTACACGTCTGATACACTGGTGGTCTAACCATGCGGGGCTTTTTGCCTAATTCGACCACCAATCTATTTATGACGCGACACAAGTTTGGCGGCAACGTCTTGTTTATGACGCCCTAATGTAGCCGCCTTCAATACGCGTCGTCACGTCGTAAGACATATACGAGAGATACAGCGAGATTTATACTGAAGGAGTTTTCAATGTAATTAGCAATACTTCTCTCACAAACACCTTAATACTTCTTTCTATAGTATAATATGTAACCGTGTCTTAGGATACGTCTGCTAATTACTTCATCTTACACTATTGTATGTTTATATTTTCATAGGCTAACTGAGCTAGCCAATGAATAAATACAGAAAATTTATTAATTGGTTTTAGGATGCAAATATGTTGGTTTGAAAGATTTTTATGTAAGAAGTGTTTGCACACAGTTTAGAAGAATCATTCATAGCGCGTGAATGATATGAAGCGGCGGTAAAATACACGCTCAATTAAAAAATGCACTGATAGAAAGCAGGAAAACCGCACACTTGGTCAAAGATTTTCCAACAGATAGAGGTAAAGTGCTCGTATACGGTAATGCAATTTAACTCCTGAAATATTATTACCTAAAGCTCTCACCGATGTGCCAAACCTTTAAATTTCGCACCACTATAAACTGCAAAGTCAGGCAATTCGGGTGATGGACATAATAATTGCAATTGCAATGCTTAATAATTCGCGTCTTTTACATTTAAGTATCACGATATTTAATGGGTGAAACCGCGGATATGTTGACGGTGCTTTGAAGTCAAAATTAACAATATTCGGAATAAGTGAAAGTAGTTAAACTACATTTTAGTGTAAAATCCATACGTTACTGAATTAACGCCAACGGTTTGGCAATTATTTTCGCTGTTTAAACCAGCCGCTTGGACCTGGGGCCAAGCCGAACTCCTGTGGCGCAGTCGGTTGGTGATGCGGGAGGTTCTGGGTTCGAATCCCAGGTAAGGAATGGGTGTTAGTATAAGTTAGTTTGTAAGCCGTCCCTTTATAAGCCTTCAGGCATAACAGCACGGGACGTTAATTAGCCTTATCCAATACAATACAAAACCTTGGGCCAGTGTTCGGGAGTTGGAACCGCTCTATAACGAGACTGGGAAGTCAGTTTACTGTAGCGTCCAGAAATACGTGGTTGTTAAAAGTGGTCGGCACCTTACCTGGGGGCAACGGCCTGCCTTTCGAAATTCTCCCGCGTTCCGACTGCCGGCGGGGGGAGGATCGTACGGTCACCCCGGTGGGGGGAGTGTAGGTTGGTCATTCGAGGTGGCGTGGCAGTACTAGGCTATGGTAACCGAGACGAACTTACTTACCGGTTTCCGGAAAGGATGGGTGATGCGTCTCTTATAGCCTCTCAACATCCATGGCAACCCAGGGCTTCTCGTGCCACCCCTGATTAAACAGACTGGGCTCTGCCGCCCGTGCCCTATGGGAAACAGTTTTCTAGCGGCTGTTCAGGGGTATCTGCCGTGATGGCTTGGGCCGATAGATAGTACCAAGGCCCGACCACTTGGTGGGGTGTTGGACCTCTTGGCACTCAGGCCACTGGGGCCCAAAACAGGAATTTCCCTGTGAAGAAATTCTAGGATGGTAAAGGACGCGTGTCTGATGTTGCGAGTCGGCCTGGTGTGCGGCTTCGTGTGAGCTCGGCTCCTGGTGAAGACAGCAAAGGGAGTAAAACCGGACGGTCATGGCGGTACCCACCTGTTCTGAGGGACTCCGCACACTCCCGCATGGAGGTTAGGCGACGCAGTCGGACACAGGAAAACCCATACGTGCCATGGAAATTAAGAGGGAGCACGGGATGATCCGCTTGGCCCATCCAGGGGTACTCCCTGGAATTTGGATCAGACGAGGTTGGACTCGTGCTGGCAGTGGTTGACTCCGCATGCTGGAGAAGGCTCGGAGAGATTCCCCCTCTTGCTAAAAGAGCCGGACGTTGAACAGGATTGTTCCGGGGGCGTGCCCGAGATCACGTCAGGGGCGTGGGTAGTGCTCCGGCTATACCACACGCTTGGTAATCTGAGTGCTAGAATCTCAGGCCTTGTGGTAGGACATGCTCTGTGCGATCTGCAATATCAGATCGGGGCTCTGCCTGGTGCGGCCTGTGTACAGGTCGGGGCAAACGGGTTTGGTCAATTCAGAAAGCGCTGGTCATGTCTGCGATGAGAGGGCGTGATCCCTCTTCCCCGCCTACTGGGAGGCCGGGGTGCGGTATGGCCTCGCGGCTAAGAGCGCCTCGTTAACAAATAAGACCACGACTCTGTCGTGTTTAACAGTAACCTGCCGGCGGACTACTTCCGGGGTTCCCGTGTCGGGGGCGGCGTCCACCCTTGCGAGCACTGGCCGAGCTCTGATGTGGTCAGCAGGCTTCATCCGCCCGTGTCTACAAGGTTTTGGCGACCTGTGAAGGAGCGAGTCGTATACGGGATCTGAGTACGTGATGGCTCGTAATTTGGTGCGGGCGCCCACCGCGGCAGGCTGCGTGATGTGTTTGTGTTGGTGTTTTCGGGTGACCCGGCTAGCCTCGCAGCGTGGGTGACCCGGCTAGCCTCGCAGCGTGTTGGGACCAGATATTGGGATAGCACCGGCGCTCGACTACAGATATACCCATGTGGCATTTAACATAATTATGACTCAATAAATTTGAAAATCACATTTTCTTAATAAATAGAAAAATAAGAGAAATCTCGTTGTCTCCCCTATCATAAGGAACGTACGAATTACTAACACTTAAGGTTCACTAGCTGTTTCCTTGCAGTTATTAGGGCCCCTCGCACTTAAGCTACGTCTTATCCATGATAGTGGGGAGGGGGTGGTTCCCCAAACCACCGCCAAAACGTAGAACCTAACAATCAGCCTTAAAGCTAAGTGAATTATAATAATAAAACTAACATGAATANAACCACCGCCAAAACGTAGAACCTAACAATCAGCCTTAAAGCTAAGTGAATTATAATAATAAAACTAACATGAATACTCATCTAATGTCCATAATAATACTCTCAGCGTGGGAAGTGACTCCCGATAATATTCTGTTACTATCAAAAATATTCGGTAGGAATATCGTGGCAATAAGACCGAAAAACTAATGCACCCTCACTCCGCATTTGTAACTCTGAAAATATGTTAACGTATTTTTAATCAAGTATACTGTAAAGTAATTTCGTAATTTTTACTGAGAAGTTACTTTTAATTTTACAAATGTTTCTAACAGTACAAGAATTTATCTTGTAAAATTACATGTTTGTAAAATTATAAGAGCTGTGTTTGTAATAAACATTAAGAAATGTTTGTACTTTACCATTGAGTAAAGCGTACCATAGAGTATACATACACTAGAGCGGTCATGGGATAAGGAAAAGTGTGATCAGTTTTTTATTTTATTTCTTGGGATGATTCAGAGGAGCGCTAGTGTCCTCGAGTGGGAGTTAGCAGGCAGCAGACGACGCAGCTGTCAAAATGCCTCGNGATGATTCAGAGGAGCGCTAGTGTCCTCGAGTGGGAGTTAGCAGGCAGCAGACGACGCAGCTGTCAAAATGCCTCGCCACCCGTGCGGTGTTACCAGTTCCGCAGCTGGCAAAAGTACGTCATCCATCACCCTGGCCTCGGCTGACCCACGTNCCACCCGTGCGGTGTTACCAGTTCCGCAGCTGGCAAAAGTACGTCATCCATCACCCTGGCCTCGGCTGACCCACGTCTTCGTTCACGTTCTGCCAAAGGCGAGACTGTCACACGCGAGTTATCAGCTTCCGTTGCAGTTGTGAATACCCATCTCTTGATTTACTAGTGGCGACCATGGCATGTGTTTCGCTTCTGTCGTAGAATTATGTATTTGCTGAAGTTTGAAGCGATATCAACCACTATTTGGTTTTATTTACCTCTGTGAAAACGAATTATCAAAAAAATTTAAAGGTCATTATTTTTAATTTTTCCTTTTAAATTTACTNTTATTTACCTCTGTGAAAACGAATTATCAAAAAAATTTAAAGGTCATTATTTTTAATTTTTCCTTTTAAATTTACTATAGATTAGGTTTTATTATATAATACGGGTACTTTTATCACTTACAATTACAAATTTAATATTATTCATGAATGATGTCATACATCAAAGTAGCGTTTTCATTCTGTTCTTATGTGAAAGGAAATTAGATGGAAATGATTATTCACTACTTACGAAATATATGTTAGACGCACGAAGGTTTACAATGTGGCTCAGTTTGAGGTTGTGATCTACTACAAAGGTGACTTNACGAAATATATGTTAGACGCACGAAGGTTTACAATGTGGCTCAGTTTGAGGTTGTGATCTACTACAAAGGTGACTTTTCGTAAAAATAATCAGTACGTTAAATTTGTCGATTCAAGTGTCATTAAGGCTGTGTCCGAACCTGAGAATGCACATATATATATATATATATATATATATATATATATATATATATATATATATATAAGCATCGCCACTCTGCTTGATTCGTGATTCTTTAGAAAAATAAATATTAGGAATAACACTTATGAACTACATATAAATCGCCTTTAAAAATAGTAACTTATGGGCTGTAAGGGCGCGAGACGTACACACATTCGTTTCCCTGTGTACGTGCGTATGTCATTTCCCAAGACATGTACAACATTTACTTACTTAGACGAATGCGAACGCTGTATGAGAGTGCATCTCATTAAGCAGAAAACCTTACGAATACTGCGGGCAAAGGACGTTGATGATCACGTACAAGGCTAAACTCTAAATAATGTTTTTTTTTAAAGCGACAATACTATTGTCTCTGTAATATCCATGTTTACAATAATTATATGCATTAGTGGTTATGGTCTGAAAACTAGCAGCTATGTGTGTTTACAGTTACACGAGTGTAACACGGCACACCGTTTTCTATTCTACGCTGAAACCTTGAACTCATAACACTGCTAAGAATGTTGACACCAAAGTTATTATCAGTAATGTTAACACTAACGAACGCATGAAAACTAGACATAACAAAAAGAGTCGCAATATTCTACTTCAGAATACATTACATAATACAACCATTTTTACACTAAATATGGGTTGAATGCAATAGATAAAATTATGCATTAAAAATTATGCATTAAGAATTATTATGTAAGCGCTTATCTGGCATACGGAAAAAGTCTTATATATATTGAAGTTCCCAATATGGTTTTAATTCTTAATTCCAGCCAATAGAAACAGGCTGCAAACCTATTATGTTTATCTTTGTTCCTAAACTAACTTTGTTTATCACAACCATATTTAAGCAGATCATATTTCAAAACCGAAATTTTCTATCAGAGAAGGTTATTTTTGTGAGCATATATAATCGTCAATATGTACACACACACGACGTTTTAATATTGTTTATACTTACATTACTCTAAATAACCGTTTCCCGCCAACATCACCGTCTTCTGTGTTCTGAGTGGTTTTTGCCTCACAGGTTTCACTTAAGATATAAAATATACCTATTTCTTTGAACGCCTAAGGAAATCCCAACAACACACACGACTTTCTAAGTTGCATTGGAAACCAATTCATGAGGTATCACACATTCGTTTCTTCTGCATACGTCTTAATGCATGATTTAACGCTTACATTTTCTATTGTAAACCCAGCTGTACTTCAGACTTCACAGCTTACGCTAAATTAATGTGCGCAGGTGTGTTAAAACGCAGTAGAATCAAACAATTTCTATGCTCATAGTGTTCAGTTGTTACCAAGTAGAACAGAGATTATTTGTAAATATCTTCACTGTCAAAATTATTTCATGTATTCTGGAATTTTTGTCATCTCCTAGCCTACATATGGAAAATAATAGTAATTTATGAAAAACATGTAAGAATTGGAATTATTTGTGAGAGTAGGGCATCTTTGCGTGTTAACGTTGTGACATACACAGAGGTGACGAAAGTCATGGGACAGCAATATGCAAATATACAGATGGCAGTAGTATCGCGTACAACATGTATTAATGGACAGTGCATTGGTTGGGCTTTCATTTGTAGTCAAGTGATTCATGTGAAAAGGTTTCTGACGTGATTATGGGCGCACGACGGGAATTAACAGACTTTAAACGCGGAATGGTAGTTGGAGCTAGACGCATGTGACATTCTATTTCGGAAGTGGTTAGGGAATTCAACATTCCGAGATCCACAGTGTCAAAAGTGTGCTGAGAATACCTCATTTCAGGCATAACCTCCCAACATGGACAACGCAGTGGCAAACCGCCTGCACTTAATGACCGAGACCAACGACGTGTGCGCAGAATGGTCAGTGTTAACAGACAAGCAAGCAACACTGCGTGAAATAACCACAGGAATCAATGTGGGACGTACGACGGACGTGTCCGTCAGGACAGTGCGGCGAACTTTGGCTGTACTGGGCTATACCAGTAGAAGACCGACTCGAATGCCTTTACTAACAGCACGACATCGCCTGCAGCGCCTCTCCTGGGCTCGTGACTATATCGGNACTTTACTGGGCTATGTCAGCAGAAGACCGACTCGAATGCCTTTACTAACAGCACGACATCGCCTGCAGCGCCTCTCCTGGGCTCGTGACTATATCGGCTGGACCCTAGACGACTGGAAAACCGTGGCTTGGTCAGATGAGTCCCGGTTTCAGTTGGTAAGGACTGGTGGTAGGGTTCGAGTGTGGCGCAGACCCCACGAATCCATGGACCCAAGTTTGTCAACAAGGAACTGTGCAAGCTGGTGGTGGCTCCATAATGGTTTGGGCTGTTTTTACATGGAATAAACTGGGTCCTCTGGTCCAACTGAACCGATCATGGGCTGGAAAGGGTTATGTTCAGCTACTTGGAGACCACTTGAAGCCATTCATGTACTTCATGTACCCAAACAACGATGGAATTTGTATGGATGACAATGTGCCATGTCACCATGTTCGCGATTGGTTTGAAGAACATTCTGGACCGTTCTAGCGAATGATTTGGCCACCAAGATCGCCCGACATGAATCCCATCGAACATTTATGGGACATAATCGAGAAGTCAGTTCGTGCACAAACTCCTGCACCGGCAACACTTTCGCAATTATGGTCGTCTATAGAGGCAGCATGGCTTAATATTTCTGCCAGGGACTTCCAACGACTTGTTGAGTACATGCCACGTCGAGTTGCTGCATTTCGCCGGGCAAAAGGACGAAATATATATATGTAAGATCGTCTTCAAAACGAGGAGTGTTTATTCATATAGCAAACTTAGTTTGGATTCGTTCATCGTGGGTATTTTGTCCTCTTAACTAGCATTCCCCTACCACTTAACAATGTTAATTTTAATATTTTAGTAAGATACTATCATTATTGTGGGTATCAAATTTTCAAAACAGTATGTTTTTCGATATTTAAAAAGGGTTTTATGAAGTTTCTGATGCCCACATTCTGCGAAAGGTGTGAGTCGTTTAAGCCGGCAATACACGATACTCTATTTCTGCTACCTTGTGTTATACACATGGGCACAACAGAAGGCATACAAGTTTATATAGCAGAAATGAAGAGAGGACGCATCATTTCATACCCACGCGTTACCTAAAGTGCTAACAGAAAATTGTAAATGGCAGGCAAAACAACTCACAGGGAGGCAGGGGTACAAATGCAACCAAATGTTATAATGTAGTCGCTTTGTGGTGTATCTAAAAGTACGAAGATTGTTTATTTCCCTTGAAGACTGCATCTACTTAGGTTTCTGTTCTATTAATGTATGGAACATTATCTGAGTAACGGCACTGTTTATGAATGGAAAACAAGGTACTGTATTCACATGTATGTACGACGGACATTTACACCATTCATTAAAAAATTAGCAAATTATTCAAACAGTGGTATGGCAAGGGATTTACTTGGGAGGGGGGGGATTTATATTTATATTTTTGGACAAAATACGAACGCTTTAATATTACAAATTAATTGTTAAAATATTATTTATAATCACTGGGCTAATATACACAATGGAACCGCAAAATGCTACAAACATCCTTCATGTTCAAGGGGTATAATATATTTCTTATATTAAAATAAAATAAATGTTGTAATCTTGTTTTAAAATTTTATCTTAGAAATTTTTTTTTTTCATTTAGGTGGAGGGATATGTCTCGATATGACCTCTATCCCCCTCCGGCTACACCGCTGTATTCACATATGTATCTTTAATGAGCATAATACTCAATATTGTGCTTTCCGTAATTTGACAAACTTTAACGGTAAGAAGGCAAAACTATCACAATATTAAACTTAAGGCTTTTATGTGTGCCTGTTAACATTACTCACGCTATACATCTCAAATGATCTACTTTTGAAACCAATCAATTTGATTAGCAAACAACCACAGCTAGTCTAATGCACTGTGTTGTCACTTAAGTATTATTTATTTTAGACAAAGTTATTCCGGAAATAAACGTTTTCTAACAATAACATAATTTATAAACAGCAATAACATATCCCATAAAAAAATGTTGTTACACAATAGAGATGTGAACTCTGAAGCCTAACATATTTATTGGCGCTGACCTGCGCAGTAACCCACTGAGCTACACACACAGCCTGCAGAATGACCGTGTGGTAATGTATATACAATACCTAAATCCACAGTTATCGTGTATTTTATAAAGTTGTGTTTATGGTTTTATTATGACCGTGTTAGTAATTTGCAACGTTTCCCGATATTAACGCGTACATTAAGTTTCATTTTGTACATACATACGTTTTACAGAACCCGTAATATTTTCGTCAACGGTCATATATGGCTTGAGATAATTACTCGGGTATCCGACATCTTGTCTGTCCGAACTTCGTGGGTATAGGAGTATGAGTAAGATAGAGGGTAGATGTCACAGTGGCAACGCTGCCGACTTCCCCACGCAGCCGCTTCGATTATTGACTAGCGCTACGTGGTGTTCATTCTCAGAACTACAGATTATTACCGGCTGGAGTGGTCAGAAACTTTAACCTGGGGAAGTGCACTCTAGGTATATATCTTTACTCAATTAATATACTGACCCGTATCCACGAGCTTAAGCAAAATGGTGGACACTAAAAAAGTAAAACCGTGTACAGCTATTTGTGAAAAAAAGGAGGGAAGGGGGGGTGGAAAGTGTAGTTGCGTGCAGAAAATAATATATTGCAAGTTTAAATAATGAAAAACATTTTTAAAAAACTCAAATAATCATAATAGAACGAAAACAATTTAAAAAACACGTGAAGCTATTACTCATTTAACTTTTAATGTTAATGTTTCGTATCTACATAAAACTGTTAAAATATATGCTTTCTTCTTAACCGAATAATTTCACTATGATTTCGTAGTGCAGGTATTTACTGATATATTCACAGTACAAATAAGTGTGAATTTCGTAAGTCAAATCGGTCTTGTGGTTATCGGTATGGGATAGTAATGCAAGGAATGTGAGTTGTAGCCTCCGTGCTGGGAATTTATAACGTTCTTTTCGTGAATTATATTTTGAAATAATTGTTCCCCTCTTTTATGTTATTTATTCATCACATTTGTTTTATGGAGGAAAAAAAGTAATTTTATGTCCACTTCTCAATAATGTAATTTGTAATATTGCAAATATGTGTTTTGTATAATTTACAAGAAAACTGTTTGCACTTCTACAAAGGATTTTCTTGGCAACTGGGTTTCCAAGGATTTTTCTTGTAATTTTAAAAGTACAAAAAAACTTTGACAGTGTAATAAGTTTCATTTTTGTTAACCGTTTCTCTGATACACAAGAGGTAGTAATAAATGATTTTACACAAAAATCTTTGATTGTTTAATTGATAGAAGTAGTATGGAAGAATAAAATATAAACATCCAAACCCTGTAGCTAATTATTTAAGAAAAGTTTTTTTCATATTCACCAAACATTAGAAAAACCTCATATACTCAAACTTTAACTTTTTACCTTATAGGAAACATTTCTGCGGTTTGAAACTTTGCAGCATGCTGCATGTAAGGTTGAGTTGTAGAAATTTCTTGGTAAGTTGTGAAACGTGACCAAGAGTTTTTCCAGTGTTTGCCGTACACGGACGTGTACCCAGCGTGTTTCATGGTTCGGTAGCGAGCCTGACTCTCTTCAGGAATTTGTTGACTCAATTCCAGTCTGCTGCACTGTTATATATGTTTCTCCTGTTTTTATAATTGATTCGTAAATCATATATTGGGAATATGATTATGAATAAATATAGGGAAGTTTTAACGTAAGAACATAACGTTAATTCAAAAAGTTTTGAAAGAACGAGGTAAACAGCTGGACGTGGGGATTGCTGCACCCGCAAGGTGTCATCCATTTTAAATAAAATCAAGATCTCATACAATACAAACTCCGCAACGCAAATGGTTAAAGTGACGTCACAGAAACGTGACTGCAACATGTGATACGGAGGGCGCCTGTGGCCAGCTACCTGTGCTTAAAAGGGTCATACAACAGGCTGGTAAGACAGATGTCTACGTCGTGCGCACGAAGAATATCACCACCCAAGCTTATTGTAACGTGGGTCGTGTGGTCGGACTGCACGAAGTCTGATGGTCAGCTCATTGTACAGCTGTTCATATTGGCCGTGCAGTCTCATCACTGTGACAGGACGTGTGCAGGCATGGGCACGCACAGGTCACGTATATTAGGCACTGGTCCTGCCAGACGTACCAGAGATAAAGAAGAACGTCGCACCCGCCAAAGGGCAGTAGCAGAACGTGGCACCATGTCTAGAGAGATCCTGCAGTCTGAGGGCCCTGCACTGCGTATGCCGGTCTCAACAAGAACCACTGGTTGGCATTCGAATGAGACTGGCCTACAGGCACGGCATCCACTGCGCTGTTTGCTTTTGATCCCTCAGCATCGTGCGGTATGCCATCAATTGTGCCAGGAACATCAACAGTGGTGACGCATTGTGTTCTCCGATGAGTCCCGCTACACTCTTAATGCGGATGACGGTCGCAGCTAGGTTTGACGCTGCACTGAGCAATGCAACAATCCTGCACTGATTAGTGAACGCCATATGTCCTGGACACCAGGTGTTATGGTATGGAGTGACATCAGCTATGACTCCCGATAATATCTCGTGGTTGTTGCAGGCACGGAGACAGCACAGTTGGATATGTCAATAAGGTTCTGCGGCCCCACTTTTGCAATTTTTGCGCAGCATACCCAACATCATGATGCAACAAGATAATTCTCGTTCTCATACAGCTCGCATCACCTAACAGGTTCTGCAAGACGTGGACACCATCCCTTGTCCTGCCAAGTCTCCAGATTTGTCCGTTAGTGAACACATATGGTATATGATGGGGCGATGTTTGCATCACCGTCAACCACCTGCCGAAACACTGGCTGAAATACGTGTGCAGTTGCACAAGCATGGTGGTAAGTTCCTCAGGATACTATCCGCCACCTGTATGATGGAGTGCCTCGTCTCATCCGCTAAAGGAGACTCGACCGTTTATTGAACTTGTGATTTGCGCCATCCATGCGTGAAAGACCTATTACCATTCATCTGTAGTTTCACTTATGAACCTACGATAGTTTAATAACGTTGCACGTAAGAAAAGAGGGTGTGGCGGTTTCCATGTCCAGCAGTGTATTTATTATATCTTCAGGGTCTTATCACGAGAAAGCCCCAATGTTTAAAATGTTTAAGAGAAGGAAAGCGGACACGGGGGACGTAGTCAGAGAAGGATAATAAGGAATGACTTAACCCAAACTCGACCCACGACCGCTAGTCGACCAGGGAGAGGATTGACGTCCAAGCCGGCGGTAGCCCGCCGATTGTGATGTTTCACTAGTTCGGTGGCCTGACCATTTCAGCACTTGTCGGTGATTGGTTCAGATGTGGTTTTCCATGCATGTGATGGAGTTTGGCTTAAAACTACTGATAGTATTTCGACTCTTTAGACAGTCAGCCAGACCCACATTTCGCTCATACTCCGGCGAGTAGTAAACATTGTTTAGTATTTCACCAGGTCTAAAAATGTTCTTGAGAAAAGTTTTTAAATAATTGTCTGCCCTATTTTCGGAAGTGTGTATGACTTTCATGTCAAGCAAGTTTCAGCAACGAAGAGAACTGGCGGTGGAATTCCCGAATTTCTTCCCATTTACGATTCTCCGTTCAGTCGTTCAACACCCGGTCCTTTTGTATGTGGAATAGGAATACCGATTAATTTTATATTACATGAGGTTATTTAAGTTCAATGGCAATGCTGTGTTCGTCAGAGGTGTTCTTCTCTTTTCTCCCGAAAGTACCTGGTCTCTTTTAAATAGTGGTAATAAAAGCCAATGAAACTGCACGAGCTACCAACATTTGTGCTTTTCTTTTTTTCTTGTCACAGCTTTATCAATGTCCTTCTCTTGAAAACCCTTGCATGTAATATAAGTTTTTTTCTAAACGAATAGGGGCCGCGGTGGTATAGTGGTGAGACTCCTCGCCTTCCACCAAGGATAATCAGGTTCGATTCCCGGCGGGGCTGCTCACCTGGTTTTCGCAATTGGGTATCGTGCTGGACGATGATATTGGTCAGCGGGTTTTCTCGGGGATCTACTGTTTACCCTGCCCTTTATTTCTGGTGCCGCTCCATGCTCACCTCCTCCTTGGCTCTCAAGACCACGATGTTAAGAGCCGCTCTGCTCCTCCACACCACTTTCTACGCGAATACGGAGAAAACATAAGTTAAAGATGTCCAAACGGCCGTGATTTTACGTGTGAAATTCAAATAATCTGCCAGATACAGGTGTCTCCATTACAGCAATATGCGAGATAATAATTTGTTAATTCGCCCATTTAAAAATTTTAATGACATAGCGCAAGAAATGTAATGAATTCGAAAATAAATAAATGAACTAAATACCTATAAAATAATATGTTATTCAAAACTGCAAAAAAATTGAATGTGTACCTTTTCTTAATATCGGTTATATAATGTGTCGTTGAGTGACAAAACACACTATATAAATTAAACATAATTTCAAAATCGAGGTGAAGCAGCCATTATGTTAAAGGCATTATACGTCACATATAAACCACCTCA
Organism: Clitarchus hookeri; assembly: GCA_002778355.1. Classification (NCBI taxonomy): domain Eukaryota; kingdom Metazoa; phylum Arthropoda; class Insecta; order Phasmatodea; family Phasmatidae; genus Clitarchus; species Clitarchus hookeri. The sequence goes on from NQII01003061.1 coordinate 158,655, forward strand.
TTCCATAAAATGTGTCTACACTGAGTGTCTTTGCGTAATTTTGTAAGATATCGCTACATGAAGAAGTAAATTTATTATACCATAACTCGGGAAACAAAAACAGATTCCTACCAAATTTGGCAAATAATTAGTACTTTGGCAGACCATGTAAATTGATATGTTTTAAGTGGATCAGACACTCATTTTCAAAATGGTGGCAATGTCAACATTTTAGCTTAGTACACTTTTTCTATGAAACCACGTAACCGATTTCAACTTAACTTTGTTTGTTGGAAGTATTATTTATAAACACAAATGTGTCTAAACATAAGATAGAAACACACTTGTAACTGGATATTTTATGCGATATCTCGGTGACCAATTAGTCGATTTCCACCCATTTTTTTTCACACACGTAGTACCACAGTATAACGTATAAACTTACATGTTTTAATAAGGTCAAATTTTTTTTTAAATAGCGGCAATTTAAATAATTACATCATTATTTTATATGTATTTAAAAATTTAGCAAATTGCAACCAAACTTTGTTTGCGGTCTGTATACGTATAATAACCTCTTATGCATACTTTTTTGTGTAAGATTATGCCAGATGATAAAATTGAATATTTATGCTCTATTTCGGAAACTAATCAATTAACTCCCACCAAATTTTGCACACAAGTAGTGCTACGGTAGTCCATGTTAATGCACACATTTTCAAAATGATGGCCATGAAATTATCTTGATTAGTAAACACTGTCTACAAAAACATTAGACTGATTACAAGGGATTTTGATGCTTCTAATCCTGCACCCATAACTCAGTTAGTTGCGTGCCAGCTTACGGTACGAGGAGTTCTGTGTTAGAGTCCCTGGTAAGGTACGTGTATATTTGTAGCTTAATTTTGTCACTAGTGTTGCATGTGTTTTTGGTTCCATCTCTAATGACATCTCTGTCAACAAGACGTCAAGGCATACCTACCATTTAAGGTTTTAAAAATTTCATTAAAATTATTTGTATACATGTACAGGAAAGTAGGCTCATTAATTATACTGGCAACTTCTTGTTTTTTTTTTCTTGTCACTATGTGCAATTTTCATTCATAACTGTAACTGTGTCACCGGCCACATAAACGCTGTAAGCCTTCCTGAATTTAAAACAAATCTTCACCAGATACGGCTCTCATAATACCTGGAAAATCAAATTATATACTCACCTACTTCCGAATTTCTTTTTGTTATTTTAAGCCCGTCTTCCTTAGTTCATTTTACTGATATATAATTTATTTAATGGTTATATAAAAATACAATAACAGTTGCATAAGTTCCTAGTGAAATGACCAAACTCTCTTAAATTGTAAAGATTTTTTCTGAGGTATTCCACGGTGGGATCGATAAACCTTGCTGGTACTAGAGCACATATCGCCTTTGGGGGCGACTAGACTAGTGAAAGTAGTTTTAACTGCAGCTTGTGTTGTGGGTGGAGTGCTGACAGCCTATTATCAGGTGATATGTGTAAATGACGGGAAGGGCGAAGAGCTCGGTTCGTTGAACCAAAAGAGCCGCCAGGCGATGGAAAAGTTCTCCGAATAGGGCACTCCTAGCAAAGACTGACTTTTTACTTTGCTATGAACGAACTGAGGTCGAGGTCCTTGTAGCAGTAGTAATCAAAAATACTGTTATCAGCTAGCCTGGCCTCGGATACGATCGTCACCAAAACTTTTCGAGTGCCAAAACCCTACGCAAGCCGAGTCTTACAGGAAGAAGAATTCTCACGTCGCTGCAAGTCCTGGTAAAATCAAAGAAGATTTTAATTCCTCACTGCGCCGTCCTGCGCTACCTTTGAGTGTCTCTACTTCGGCGCTGTTTACGCGAGTTCGACTCTCGGCAGACGGTGGCGCGCTCAGTCGTTTCCCCTACGCTCATCGCTCATCTCCTTACCCCTCCCCTTTCCAAGCGCATGTGCGTATTCCATACTTCTGTACTTTATATATGTTTAATTGTCTGAGACTGGGCACTCCGCTGCTTGGTACCGTCGCTTAACGACGTACACTAATTAGGCATCATGTTTTAATGGGCGTCGCTAACTTTAAGGTAAGTCATGGGTGCAGTGTTTGACCTTTTAGTAACGTCTGGTAGTTTTTAATATAATGTGTGCAGGCTATGGTTTAGTGATCTTAGGGAGCTTCTGTGCTAGTTGGCTTAACTATTTAATTGTATTTTTGGTCGCCGTTCAGAATTGAGTTTCGGTAAGCCGCTTCACGGCATGCTGTCTGGATTTCACTTGTAATTTATTTTATTGAATTATTTTTGGGAAGTTTGTGTATAGCAACGCAACGATGGTTGAATGGGCTTTAGTGTATGTTGCCCTTGATTGTACCTGTTTCTAACACTGCACTAGTTGAATTTCGGGCCAGTTCCTGTTTTTTAAGTTATCTATTTTTTTGGATTTTGGTATTGATATTATACGTACATGAACACTACTGTTAAGCTTTAACGTAATCCTTGCAGTTTTTTTGGAAATATTCTTTATAAACCTATATGCTTTAGCTTTAATGTACTGTGGGAAAGTATTTTATTTTAATATGCATTCTTCTGTTGTTTTTTTCTATTTCATTTTATTTCACCGTGCGGAATTTTTTAATACCTCTCTCACTGTGAGTTGGGAGGCTTTGATTGGCCGGATAGGGTTCCTCCCATACCAAGCCATTGCACATTGTTATTTTTTTTTAACTTCACTTTTGATGGTATGGTATTTTGGTGGCATTTATTATATGTTGTTTACCGCTTTGTATTCTTATACGTAGGGTATATTTTGAGTGAGTAAAATGTATGGAATGAGAAGCATTAAATGTGTATTTCTTTATTTGGTAGATTCTTACTTAAATTTTTTACTTACCAGTGTTAAGTTTTAGTGTTCAACACGCCACTTCACAATACTGACAGGGGTTGCGATGGAAAAGGCGTGAATTAATTTCAAGTGCCACAGTTATTGAAAATACGACTTCCCAAGAAGGTGCAGAAGTATTTATTACTGTTAATTCCGTAAAATGTATCATAAAGACAAAGGAACGTGGGCATCTTCAAGGAAAAGTGTAGGTAAATTGATGTACGAGAAGTGAAATCCATAAGTTAAAAAACAGGCGTCGAGTGTGAAAATGTCATGGAAAATGGTGAACCTGGGTTCAATGAATATCCTTCCTAAATGAGACAGGTTGACGATGGGTTGTTCCTGCCAAGTGAAAAGGTGGATCTCTCTTTATCTGTAACTTTTACAGCGCGTGGGCAGTCGGGTTTCCTGTGCATGTGCCCATTGGGTAAAACAGGAATATAATTCAGAGCAACATACAGTATGCACAGCGCCCAGCACTAGTATTGTACTTCGGTTCAGCCACTAAGCCACTTTAGACATTGTATTTGCCACTTCAGGTATTAAGTAATCCATTCTGTGTACACCGGACAGTCCCATAAAGTCTGCACCCAGACAATAATAATTAGCACCACCGTGCTTTAATTGGCTGCAGTTGAATGTAATCCAATAGAAATAGTTTACACTCCTTCCAATCGCGGTGGGGATATTGGTCAGAAATCACACTTAGATTCAAGGAGTTCGGACTACTGGGACGAATATCATTCAGTGAAAGGGAATAAATAGCCTGAGGCCTACCGCTACTGAAGGACATGGAAGTTTCAACCTGAAAGACATCGGGGTCGCATAAAACCACTATTAATACTGTACGGACAATGATGTGGTAATTCAGGGCACGGCCATACACCCACAAGAAAACACTGCATTTGAAGATGAATGATCGACAAATAATATATATATATATATATTTTCTACGCTGAAGGAATATATTGACGTATTACAACGCGCCGTACCAAACCATACAGTACAACGTGACCTGCGCGAAAAAGATGGCCTCCGCAGTGGCAGAGAGGAGCGTCCAACTTTCGTCTGGAAATTCCGTTATTAGTCCTGTCATGAAGGACTGTGTTAGTCCTTCACGCCCCTGTCGGCGTGGATAATCCAAGCCAGGCTACGAAAGATTTTTTTTTTTATAAGCTGCTTGATGGCAATAAAAACCAAGTGGGATTTGACGGCACGTATTCTTGCGGCAAAGCGTGGCGGAGAGGGAAAATATGTGGATGATACTCCACTAGAACACATTTCGAAGGTTTTTCTTGTACGGAAAAAAGGAGTCTGAGCCCACGAAGTAAGATAATATTAACACAGCGGTGATTTACGAAGTCAACAGGTACAAACAGGGTTAGACCTTGTCATGCTAACGAACAAACCTCGCACCTTCAAAAACAAAATGGCATGAAACCTCTCAATATAATGAGTAAAGTATGGTAATAAAACCTTATCTAGATATAATACAACATATATAATAATAACGTTTCATAATTCTTATATACTCAACAAGGATTTTAAATAAATTATGTTTTAACTTTTCCTGCGCAAAGCTGATCATCATGGAGTTACGAGGTATACTAATTATCATGACGATAAGCTATCATTCACGATTGTCCATGAAGTAAAATTGTAAATGTTTAGCAATGAAAATGATTTTGTAAAGCAAGGCAAGGCTTAGTGAGTGAGGTGCACGGCTATAAAAAGACTGGTCTTGACACTTCCTATATATTGACGTTCACCAGTTTTCACTCATATTGGCCTAATTAGTTCATGAAGTAGCCGCATAGCGCTGTACCAAAATAGTTATGGTTTTGCGTTGTTTGTATAAGATAACACCACGGCCATACTATACATACACGGCCATACAGTACATTCCTTACATCCCCTAACCTAGGCCAACCTGCTAACATTTACATCAATTCTGCTCCCAAGAAAATTACCTCACTGTTTTTATTAAGATTACAAAATTACATTCATATTACAATCAAAATTTTGATTATGTACTATAACTACCTCAATACTCGGCATGTAAAACTATCACTACTTTGAAAACAGCGTTCTGCGGCTATTTCATGAGCTAAATAGGTCAACAAGGGTGGCAGATTTTCACGTTGGTTTCAAGACCTTTCTTACTATTGGGGTTCACACAATCTAAAACATAAGCGTTAAGCATTAAGCAGTAGAACTTAGAAAGTTTCCTATCTCCTTGGCTCAAATAGAAGTATACACAATGAAGTTTCTTCATCTTACTAACAAAAACAATCGGAAAATACAAAAATTAATTCTAAAGTCTTAAGTTTTGCCTATTACTGAGTTATACATTAAAATGAATACATATATATTTAATTTTCCCATTTCATACAACAAACTGTTAAGATTTATTTATTTTGGCATTCTTATTTTAGTTTCAAATAACACACTGTAAAATGCTTTTCTATTGGTTGATCGTAGCCAGTAGGGTCGTTATTGTGGCAATAAAATTGTTGGACCCTACCATCTACAGCTCACTTCATACTGCTTATTTTTTTCGCTGTGGAAACTGCTGAAGATTGTAGAAGAGGAGAGAGGGATGGAGTATTGTGAGGGTACCGTGCACATCTTGTGGGCGCGCAGCGGGTGGCAGATGGCGATGTAGCGCTCGACGGTGAAGGCGACGAGGCTGAGCGAGGAGGCGTTGATGCCGAGGTTCTGACAGAAGACGAAGAGGGCGCAGCCGACCTCGCCCCACACCCACATGCCGCCCACCAGGTAGTAACTCAGCACCTCGTTGGGCACCGCCGCCACTAGCACCAGGCAGTCGGCCACGGCCAGGCTCACCTGCAAACAACCACCACCCGCCATCTTGCACCACTGATGCCAACACACTCCGCTAACACCCTCATAGACGCCGCGGTACAACCATAGACTAACGATGAGGTAGATCGATCTAGCTGGCTGCGCACAACCAGTCCCCCTGTCCCAATATTGACCTGATTTTCTGCCTATACGACTAGCAAAAACGCAGTGGATTGGATTTGAGGTTAGAACACTGTTTAGTAAACTAGGGCTTTGAAATGTTTGCATTCTTACTGTAATGAATTTGGAATGCAGTTAAGATTAAATTCAAATTGGTGAACGTACTTTATTCGTATAACAATACTCATAATTTACACATTTCTATATAAATATACACGGTCCATAATTGTTTACCATGTGACTTTGACAGTTGTGTTCCTTCGGGTTAGATCAATGCTGGGTACATGCGCAGAAGACAAATAAGCAGTCTACCTCATCTTTAGTCTATAGTTATAACTGGCACTTAAGGCTTACTAAAAGGTCACGTGACGCGAACTAGTCGACTAAAATGAAAACGTTTTAAATATTTTAGTAATTGCTGTTCACGATAAATTGATCACTTTTTAAATCAACCTCTGAAAAATGGTACTGCTTCTACCTGCATATAATTTAACGGGCACATTGAGCGATATGCGGCCAGTGGGGTTAGTAATGACGGAGGTAAAGTAGTGCCGTGTCTTAACGTTTAACTAAACATTTCAGGTAAAAATTTGTAAATACTGAAATTGTTTCATTCGTTTCCTGTTTTTTATGTATAAAAATGTAATGATAAACAAATTTGTATAATATTTACTTTTTTTATTATTTTGCAGTTTTACTCGACCGACGCATGAATAAAGTGATGAGGCCCATGACAAAGCTAGTTTTACATAAAGTGGAAGGATACACAACGTGCCTACAAATAGATCTTAAACAGGGCTCTCAAAAGTCCTCATTTTATCGTGAACAGCCTTGATTAAATTTTGGTATGTAACGAAACTTATTAAATTACTAAATTACCAAGGCGCAACCATTGCTGAACAAGTGACTATCGACGGCGTCCGAAATAAACACTAACAAATACCAAAATACTAATATAATACATTATCAATTCGAACAGTGTCAGAGATAAGTGTTCACTCGGAGACAAAAACACTGAGACGCATTCATATAAATAGCTATTAGTTTTCAGGCTTATACATGATGATTTTCAGGTAGGCAGAAGAACTTTGGAAGGTGATTCCCAACGACACAACATATGTCGAAAACGTATGTACAACTGAAGGCCCAGCACTATCTCTGGAGGTGGTACGCCGTTGTGAAAATGCTACAGTGGAATTAGTTTATTTATAATAATTCAAAATCTCTAGTTGGTGGGACGATGCGAGTATGTATACTATGTTATAGCATGAGGTTATGCAGGTATTAATATATTCACTACTGACAAAAAACCTGTGATAATAAAAATAAGGGATATCAAAGTGTTTGTGCGGTAAAATAGGCGTTGGTATGGAATTATCGCATAACGCTAATTACAATATTATGAATTCCTAAGCCAAAAAAAAATGGCTGATTTGTTGGAACACTCTTGGCCAGGCCGTTTTCGAGGTAACAACACACAAAGTTGAATGGGTGCGTGAGAAATAGCAGGCATTCTCACGCACCCCTTCAACTATGTGCGCTCTTATCTCGAAAATGGCTTGGCCAATGAAGTTACAACCAAGAAGAATTTTTGTTGCCTTCGACAGGCAGAGTTATTATCAGCGTACTCTTATGTGATAATCCCTTACGAACACCTATCATACCGCATAAACAAGTTGGTATCCATTGTTTATATTACGACGGGGGCTACTGTCAATCGTAAATTGTTGCATGCCTGCATAAATTCATTCAGTTACACAGTATACAGACGTGCATCGTCCCACCTACGATAGAGTTTGATTTATTGCACCGTAGCACTTTCACGAGATTGTACCGCCCTCAGGAATAGTGGTGGTCCATAGGTTGCGTGTATGTTTTCGTCGTGGCTTGTTGTTGAAAATCACTTTCTAAAATTTTTCAGTCTAATCATTGTGTATAAAAATGCAATATTAGTGTTTGCGGTGAGTAAGTATTTTGACTGTAATTGAACTAGTATTGGTATATTAGTCTATAATAAGCCAGGACCAATAAAAGTATTTTAGCGTTTGATGTTACTGGCAGCAGCTCTTTGTGGTACTACGGAATACAGCATAAGCAACGAATAATAATTCTCACTACGTGAGGGCCTTCCCTTTTTTGATGGCATCTTCTGCTGTGTATAGTGTAAACCATTATATTAGCTTCCTGTGTATCGTCCAATACACAGACCACCATTCCTGAAAGGGTTAATTTATCCTTTTCGAAATTAACATTTCAAGCATCTTTATACCATGAAGTGGACATATTTTAACAAACAGACCGACCACCATGCTCCAAGTAAAGTTGGTAGCAATAAACGAAAAGTAATTCCATGCTTTGGAGTTGTAATAAAAGCGTGGCCTTTAAATGTATGAGCTTTGAATGAGTTAAATTTATTTTCTACTTTTAAAAGCATATAATAGAATGCATGACGCTCCCCGCGTCCATGCATTTTTGGCCGTCAGAACACACGCGCTAGCGAAGCCTGCCGGCGGTCAACACCAATAAATATTAAGGGTGGCGGACGTGTCCAACAAAAGGATCCCGCGCCTCACAGCTGCAAAGACGGGCCACCCAAGTTTTCTGCACGTGCAGACGGCATCCGGAGGCAACGGAAGGCACTAGGGCACGAACACAGCTACACTGGGCAGCTGCCCCAAGATACGCCGAGGTCCCACGACCCCGGGCTTCACCGCAATAAAACCCTGAGAGCTTTTGGGGCGAGCGTGCGGAGAGAATAGCGGCAAGGCAGGCGAACCACACATACGCCAAGCCAAGAGGCCACCCAAATATTTCCGCATGCACAGGACGAAGTGCTTAAACTTGTAAACCAGGATCGAGGGGCAACACCGGACCCACGCGCGCCGGAGGGCCGCACACGTTGTTTTATAACCCAGGGGGGGACGCGGCCATCGGCCGGCCACCTGCAGAAATAACACGATATCAATATGGCGATGGGGGCCTACAAAAACGACGAGAGAGAGGAAGGGGGAGTTCAGTGAGGCGCGAGCAGTGAAACGACACAGTTGGNGGCCACCCAAGTTTTCTGCACGTGCAGACGGCATCCGGAGGCAACGGAAGGCACTGGGCAGCTGCCCCAAGATACACCGAGGTCCCACGACCCCGGGCTTCACCGCAATAAAACCCTGAGAGCTTTTGGGGCGAGCGTG
>NQII01003061.1:167748-217590 GCA_002778355.1 Clitarchus hookeri
GCGATTCCGGAAGAGCCAGCCGACATCAGACGCAGAGGCCTGCCAGTTCCAGTTCACCAGATCTCAACTGCAGGACCTGCTACCAGCACAACAGGACAGATAAGTACAGTCATCCAGCGTGTGTGAAGGACCGTGAGTAGTGTTCCGCGAGTGCTACGAATATCTAGAATCACCCAGCAAGTACGAAGCAGATTATCCCCCCCCCCCCACGACGCGAACTATACGTAATCTACGTACAGGAACGGGAGGGAGTTGTCTCGAGAACTTGTGTGGCAATTAACTTGTTTTAAAGCAATAATAAAACTAGAGATTTTTCTTGAACTCTTAATCATTACAGTGTATTGATTTATTAGGAAATTGGACATTTAGAGAACAGTGTCAATCACCTTCCTCCAAAACCACAGCTCTGGGAGTTCTCAAGCATAAGCGTATTAATATAACGTTCACGTTACCAGGAGTTCCACAGTTACAACAGATAAACGTGTTAATAAAGTAATCAAATCGTTGACAATGTCAATTTTACTTATGGCGCAATAATACATAATGAGCAAAAAAGAAGATTTTAAACATGTTTTAAAAGAAGAGCTTACTTAACAGCTTGAACACAGGTGCGAAGAAAGTCATAGGCAGTGGCAAAGACACAGAAATACAAAAATATACACACAAACCCAAACAAGTGCTAAGAACCCAGGCCCGGGTACACACAGAGAGATACACGCAGATCCAGAGAGACACACAAAGCATAGAAATACAAACGATAAAACAGAGAGACCGAGGCTCACATGCAGATATTCGCAGATATAAAGAAAAAGAACCAGAGCCATACACTGTAAAAATATTTTTGTAATTTTACAAATGCTTGTAACAGCACAAAGACTTCTCTTGTAAAACTACTCNCCATACACTGTAAAAATATTTTTGTAATTTTACAAATGCTTGTAACAGCACAAAGACTTCTCTTGTAAAACTACTCGTTTGTAAAACTACAAAGGCCGTGTTTGTAATATACCTCAAGAAATGATTGTACTATACTGACCCGTTTCCCCGAGCTTCAGCAAAATGGTGGACACTCAACAACGTAAAAACGTATATAGCTGTTTATGCAAAATGTATGGGTGATGTAAAGTGTAGCTGTGTGCAAAATTAAATGTATTGCAAGTTCAAATAACGTAAAACACTTAAAACATCTCAAATAATTATATCGAAATATGACCGTATTATTTATTAACTGTAGCTACACAGAACTCTTAAACCGGTTCTCAATACCTCATTGTTAAGAGCCGTCCAAATCTCTCAACTCAACCAAAGAACTCTTCAAATGAAATAAATTTACCTATTTTTCTTAACCTTATTACTTCATTAATATGTTGCTGGTACTTGGAATTATATTAACTGTGAAAATATACTTTAAGTTTGTAAGTCAATTGGGTTTTGTGGTTAAAGATGACGGCTAAAAATACAAGGGATGTGATTTCTAGTGACCGTGCTAGAAAAGGGTAAGTCTTGTTTTCGTAAATTAAATATTCTGAAATGTTTTTCTAGTTATCCTCTGTTATTAATTTATCACGTTTGTTTTCTAGAATAAGAAATAATTTTATGTACACTTCTCAATAATTTCAATTGTAATACAAGGTTATCATTTGTAATATTACAAATAAAAGTTTTGCAGATTTCATAAGAAAACTATTTGCAGTTTTATAAAGGATTTTCTTGGCAACTGGGATTCCAAGGATTTTTCTTGTAAAAGTACAAACCACTTTTTAGAGTGTAGAGATACAATAAGAGTCACCCACACAAAAACATAGTTAGACACAGAGACCCAGAGAAGCAAAGAAGCAAAGCTACACAGTTAAATACGTAAGTATCTAATAAAAATACCGTTACTTCTCCTTTATACACGATATATAGTTGGTCCAAAGCCAGAAAACTACTTTTCCCTATAAGTTCTCGCTCTCGGGCTCTGGAGGGTCGGAGATTCTCCAGGCGATAGTGTGCGTTGAATTTTTCAGGGAAATCCCTTGTCTTCACTGGGTCGCCCATCTCACATTTCCTTTCAACCATTCTTAGTGTAATGTCTGTCCCCTTCAGTGCTGTCTCCTCCCCCCCCTCTTCTATCAATCATAAAAATGTTACACTGCCAAAGGTGGGAACACGGGGGATATATGTCTCTCTCTGCACACAGCACGCCAGAATGTTAGGAAGTGCAGCAGGAAGTCGCGTGGAAATGAACGTCTCCTACAAAATCACCAAGTGGAATCCTACTCTTGGCTCATGCGTTGTAAAGCGAACGTGAGAGTCGAACGTGTTGGGGTGTGGTCGGTAACGTATGTTCGCATTACCTTCTCGTATATGAGGGCTAGATTGTAGAAATCTATTTTTAAGGTCAGTTTTGCTCATCAGTGTTGAAAATCTTTTGCTTACCTAATGTATGTAAGGGACTTTTATTATAAATGCACTGCTGTGATGGAAATTTTCTGTGCTATAAAATAATTATTTTGCATCGTCACTGCATTGTAGTGAATACTAAAAACTTCTGTAGCGCTATAGTTACCTGAAGGGTAGGTGATTTCCTATAGGCAGTTAATAAGCCAGTTTATTAATCAACTTGTCACAATTAGAATTGAGCTGATTACAAAACAGCTTTAAAACAGTTTTGAATCACTTGTTTTTTNATTAATCAACTTGTCACAATTAGAATTGAGCTGATTACAAAACAGCTTTAAAACAGTTTTGAATCACTTGTTTTTTTTTTCAGTGTCGAATTTTTTTTATACAGTGTGCTTGAACTATATATGAGAATATTTTAGAATGTGATCAATNGCGCAGCACTACGTTGTCACGTAAAATCTTCGCCCGTAAAACCGACTTTACAGGCAACCATTTTTTTTTCAGTGTCGAATTTTTTTTATACAGTGTGCTTGAACTATATATGAGAATATTTTAGAATGTGATCAATNTTTTTTTTTCAGTGTCGAATTTTTTTTATACAGTGTGCTTGAACTATATATGAGAATATTTTAGAATGTGATCAATAACAGGAACTGATGAAGTTAGTGCGTCGAATATATCAGAAAAAAAATTACAATTATGCAGTGGAAATATTTCAATATTTTTATTTTCATGAGTGTCTGGTAGTTAAATGTGTTGCGAAAAATCACCCAGCTCTAAAAATAAATATTAAAGGTTCACTTATAAATCATTAAAAATTCAATCATTCGAACACAACACCTAACATACAGAAGCAAAACGTACTTGATGCTGTGTGGTATATTTGTGTTAGAGGAAACACGCCTGTGAATAGGCAACCCGTTACTGGGCTATGTGCGTATATTGCCTATTGGCAGGCGAGATATCACTAATGCACAGTTAGGGTGGACAAAGTTTTCCTTTGTGCCCACAAGAAAACCTCAAAATTTCCAGCAGGAATTTACCACAATGTGCATAATATAAAACCATTTAGGTGAATTAAGTAACGCGAATTATTCTAAATGTCGAATAAAATACCATAGCAATTCGTAATTTCAAATGATCCATTAATACATCTAGCACTTAGTTAATTGTAAGATCTATTGTTTTATTTCACGTTTATATTATTAGTACGAACCTGAGCTAAACGATTATTTTAAGAATAGCGGTAAAAAAAAATAAAAGGTTTCGTGAGAACCGTTGATACGAGTAAAAGAGGACTTTTGAAAGCCCTGCTTAATATCTACTTGTATGCATATTGTGTATAATTCGACCACATGTAAAATTAATTTTGCAACGGATCTGATCACTTCATTCGTTGTTTATTCGCATTGTGATATCTTACCAAATGGAGGACAAAATATACTGTGTGTTGATAAAGTTGATAGTTGTAATATCTACAGCCAGCATGTAAAGATAAATTGAAAATGATTACGTTGTTTCGATGATGTAGATGTATAACTAAAAGAGTTAAATGTCTACAACTTATAAAATTAGTGTCTGGCATATGTAAAACATGCTATTTTACATCATCTACCACAGAACTACTTGTTTTCCAAATTTGATTTGAATTTGTCAATTGTTCCCGATATTTGATATAACGACAAAATGATGTACAAGTTATGTTTCGTGTAGATACAGTTGATAGTTGTAATATCCACTGTCAGCATACGAAGTTAAGTTGGAATTGATTACATGGTTTCGACGATACAGCATTCGAAACTAAATTGGCTGTATGGAGGCCAGTTTTAAAATCTGTGGTTGACGTATTAAAAACTTATCACTTATCATCATCTGCATCAGTATTACTTGTTTGCCAAACTTGGTAGGAATCGGTAAATTTTTCCCGAGATATGACGTAAAAACTTTATTTATTCGTATAGTGCTTTCTTCCAAAATGGCATACACAAGTGGTTATGCATTAGTATACATGATGCTTGTAATATATACTTTCAGTAAACAAAATATGGTCGTAATTGGTACAATGGTACGGCATACACACCAAATAAACATAAAATATTCGTATGGCCGCCATTTGGGAAATAAGTACTTAATCTAGATCAATGACTTACGTTTATGTAGTCTATAATAGTGTAACGTACCTACCAAATTGGGTGAGAATAGGTTCAGTAGTTTTCAATACATAATGTATAATCTCTATTTCTTCATTTAGTGCAACTTTCCTAAATGGTGGACAAAGAACAATATTGATCTCAAAATTTGATGCTTACTTGGTACTCTGCTAGCGTACGAAATTTGGTTTAAATAGGTTTAATGGTTTCCGAGATGACATATCCCAAATCTTAAAATGACCACCATTTTGAAAGTAAGTACATGAAATTGTCAAAAACTATAAAAGTCAGATATCCTTACAAAGTATTGTTTTTTCACCGAGTTTGGTGAAATTCGGTTGTTGCATTTGAAAATTGAAAGGGGACAACGTGCATGCACAGACGCAGACACACAAATACAAACATACACGCACAAAGACAGACAGGAGAGTAGGCTAATAAGTGTTTGACATGTCTAAAACTTATCATTTAACATCACCTACCGTGGTATTACTTGTTTGTCATATTTGGAAAGAATCGGTATATTGTTTCCCGAGATATGATATTAAAACTTTATTTCTTGGTCTGACATTATTTTACAAAATGGAGGACAATAGAGGCTCCGTGTAGATACATTTGATGCTTTTTATGTATACTTCCAACATGCAATATTGGGTTGGAATTGATTACATGGTTTCGAAGATGTAGCATAATATGCGAAAATATCTAGGTGACTGCTATTTCGAAAATAATTCTTTGGCATAAATTAATCATATTTGTACATATTAACTGCCTCAGAACTACTTTTCTGCCTAATTTGTTAGCAATCTATCCATTCTTTCCCGAAGTATTACATAAGAACTTTATTAATTCATGTAGCGCTATCTTAAAAAATGGCAGACAAAACTTTTTTTTTGTTTGTATGATACTTGGAATAGATTTTGTCAATGTACAACATTTGGTTGAATTTTTTTCAAACCCTAAGGTAGTTATACCAAATAAACATAAAATATTTGTATGGCCGTAATTTTGGAAATAAGTATCTAATAAAGTTATATTGCTTACATTTACCTGGCCTATCATAGTACTACGTACGTGCCAAATTTGGCTAAAGTTGGTTGAGTAGTTTTCGAGACATAACGTAACAGCCTTATTATTCATTTGGCGCTATCTTACAAAATGGCTGACCAACAACAATATTCATAATTGAATCCAATACTTACAACTTGCGCTGTCAGCGTACAAAATTTTATTTAAATGGGTTGAATGGCTCCCGAGATATGAAACATCATCCTAAATATTTTATCGGCAGCCATTTTAAAAGTAAGCGTCTAGTGAGATTGAGAACTATAAAAGTCAGGTACCGTTACTTAGTACTATATGTATACCGAGTTTGGTGAAAGTTTGTTAACGCGATCAAAAATTGAAGGGTGCGGGGGCACACAGACGCACGGACTGACACCCACACACACACACACACACACAGGCACACAGACAGGAAAGTGATCTCATAAGCCTTTCTTTCCTTCGGTAAGTAGGCTAAAAAAAGGTGTGTTGGTAATGCCTAGTAACAAATAGTCGTATGCATAATACGCTTAAACTGTGTGCGCAACAAAGCGTGCGCTGTGACTTTGGTGTAATTTTCTAGAATAATTTAAGCTTTGTTTTCATGAGGCGGAGGGATAGCCTCAAAAGAAGAACTTAAGTAGGACTTTAGAAAAGTTGGAACTAACCGTGAATGGGCTATAACAGAAGATTGCGTATAAATATTTTTTGTGAGTGTCTTTCTGAGAAAGACAGTTATCGTAACTGTTTTTTGCGTAATATTACCAATTGAATTTCTTTGTTGATAGCTTTAAGAAGTTGCATAGGTTTCACAATGATGTGGTCTAGGTTCTGGAATTCATAACCTGCATTTCTAAATTATAATTTTTTCTGTTACAGAGTCTGTGTTCATTTAGTGGCTTATTAATTAGTTACCCTACTTTTTTCAAGTTATAATATGGTATAACACATGTAAAATAATATTTTAGTGTTTATGACAAACATTTTCAGAAAACCTAAATTATTTTGTCTTATTTAGTTGCATTTTATTACTTACTTTTCCTTCGTTTAGTTGTTTGAAAAACGTAAATTTCCAATTCGGCGTCTATTTTCGCGACATAGCCGTCCCCAAAAATACGTAAATACCCGTTTTTAAAAACCACATACAATATCTCCAAAAGAAAGTCATAGCGAATTAATGTCTTAAATGAATAATATTTTCTGTCAATAAAATAGCTACGCGGTAAATATCCATACACAAATAAACATTAAAATGTTATTAGAATAGGGAGACACATGTAGGTCAGCTTCTTGAATCTCCTGTCCACTCATTTTGACGTTTGCATTGTTTTATACAGAGAACATTGAGATCTTCATTTCCACTGATGTGTCTTATTCAATTGTATGAATGCCCCTCTCAAAGGTTTGGGTCTTCGACGACAGTTAATGGTGTACAATTAAGACACGTGACTAAGAACTTGAGCACCGTGTTTTTATCTAATAGACTCAGATCCCGCTGTGATAAACAGCTTCCGCCATCTTCCGGTAGAGTGGTCTGCGTTGTAAAACTGAGTAGAACTATCCGCTAAGAATAACAAATCCCAAAAAAAGGGAGTATTAGTATTGAAAAAGTAATTAATAACAATTAACAATTTTTAATACTTTATGTAGTAGTATAAACATATTGTACATGACCTAACACATGAATGTCACCAGTAGTGCCAACTAATTTACGAAACAACCAAATTTCATCACCTAACTCAATCTACATCTTTTTACGTAAATACAATACAGGAGCCTGAGATACAGAAACAATAGCACTTTGATTAATTAACTTTGTTGTAAGGCAAAAGTTTTCCAACATGTGATAACACGAACATCAATTATATTAATATAATTAACTGCAACACCAGGATTGCTATCTGAATGACGATAAAAACACATCTCCTAAAGTCCACTACCAGGATTAGCAGTCATACCTTGAATACCGAGCCTATATAATAAAGAAAGAAGAACATAACTTTTTTGGGTATGGGTGGCCGGGTGCGGCAACGCCTAAAGTTACGGAGTGTTGCCGGAGTTTGCATGGCTAGTGTCGCCGCGCGCCTGTTCAGACCTGCTAGTGAACTGAATCAGTGGTTCTCATCCAGTATTCCTCCTGCACGTTATTACAAGAGGAGATATCATTCAAGAGCTGTTTTCCGTAATATTGGAGGTTTCAGTACTGATGTTGCTAAATATGACAACGTATTTGTTAAGCAAGTAATCCAAGCCCAAGAAAGTTATGTTCTTCTTTGTTTATTATATATGTTCGGTATTCAAGGTATGACTGTTAATCCTGGTAGTGGACTTTAAGAGATGTGTTTTTATCGTCGTTCACGGTAAAGTAAGCACTTTTTTTTTAAATCACCCTTTTAAAAAGGTAATATTAGTAAAAAAAAAACTGCTCATAACTACATACGTGCTACAGTAAATACTAGCACGCAGGCTACCAGTTACGTTGGCAGAAAGTTAACGAAAATAACGGGATTTATAGGGCATGAATCGTGAAAGTAGCTATAGACTATTCATGGTAAATTGAGCACTTTTGGAAACCCTCTCATTTGGAATAATAGTCAATAAATATTTTTTATTTTAGCTTTAGGTGTTAACTTTCGAGGGCAGTAGAATATACACATTATGTTTATTATTTAAATTGCAATATTACATTTAAAAAGATGGTTAGGGGATACAAAATGACGAAGAGAAAAAGTAAATAGTTCGTAAAAAATGCTCACTTTACCGTGAACAGCCGATAATATGGGAATTAATTTATGCACGAATTTGCACATTACTAGCACATGTACTTTAATAAATATTCTACGATTTTACTTGGATGAGGCATTTTTTAAAGTGAAATGGTTCATGGGAATGTTTAAGTTGCATATAGCGGAATAAAGCAAATTAAGAATATAAGTATTTCGTAAAGATAGTTTTCGGAAGTACAGTCTTACACACTTAACACCCACGCGGCAACCAGCTATGCGAGATTGCTGTGCGGGTATTATAGCACACAGGCGTTGCTTACACTTCCCTTCGCGCTGTGACAATAGTTTATACGTGTATGCCGAATCAGTGCATAAGGTACACACCTCACACACGTAGGTCAAAACAGTAGCAGTGTTCAGATATTTATGATAAAACCAATAATTATAAAAATATATTTGTTCTTATTCAATCGATTCCATTTTCAGTTTGTTTAGCAACTATATATAAAAAGGATTTTGTGTATTTATAATATACGTATTTATTGTGACCTTAAATAATTTCTGAGATAAAGTTCTATCACTTTACCTGTCGCAACAGGCGGATGTCCAGCTAATTATTCTGAGTGATTTTTTTTACTCTCGTCACAATTAAGCCGGTTTATTTAGTAAAACAATAGGTTTTGAAAAGGAACAAGTAATAACATTATTTTTAGATGTTAGGATACTCATTTTTGGCATTATGGATATGCAGGTGTTAAGTCGGGGATAACAGACAGAAATTATACCCGAACCTCAACACAAGAACGCATCTTTAAAACGCAGTTGGTCCGTATTGGGTGCATAATTTCAAGGCTGAATTTCGGGTTTCTGGGGTAGTTTACGTAAAGTGGACGTCACAGATACTACCGGCTGTTCACGGAAAACTGAGCACTTTTGAAAGCCTTGCTTATGATCTACTTGTAAGCATATTGTGTATTATTCCGCCAGATATAAAATTAACATTGCCGTGTGCCTGATCACTTTATTCATGGGTCGGACAAAGGCAACTGCGGAAAATATTGAAAAANGTTACCGAGCGTTACACTTTTTCATAAGTGACTCCCAGCCGCAACCTAATTTAAGACGTTGTCACGTCAAAAGTTCATACTTTTCCAAACTACTTATTCTTAAAACTGTATTAATTGAATAAAGAAAAAATAATAATTTCGGTNCAAAAGTTCATACTTTTCCAAACTACTTATTCTTAAAACTGTATTAATTGAATAAAGAAAAAATAATAATTTCGGTATCTACAAATGTTTACTAAACGCTTTCAATTCAGAGTTATTATATTGAATTACTTTGCTTCCGTCGTTACCAGGTTTACTGTATCAGTGTTCCCTAATGTGAGGGGCAGTGATATTTTTCAAAGATTGTTTTCAAAAGTGCTGAGATAATGAAGAAAAGTCTATACCAGGCTGAACCACTTGTCGACTTCTTAGTGGGCGTGCGAGGGGAGAGCAGCGATATGCGAGGGAAGGCTTTCAAGCATATCAGCATCTGCGCCTCGTTTCCTTCTTGATTGCTTTTAAGAGCGCCGTCTGGCTGGAAGTATAGTACGTGTGCGAGGACTAGAAGCGTGGGAGCGCTAAGGCCCAACTAGGTGTGCGCATCTAATATTTCTTCGCCTTAAGCGCAAGACACTGAACCGGCGTGCAGCCTTTGTCTCGTCGACTCGCTTCATAAAACTTTCAGAGGTGACCTTGTCATTTTATGTTTTGATAACAGACACGAAGTTGTGTTGCACGATTTTGTCTGATGTTAAATAGCCTGAACTGGAAGTTCAATATAGTTCATTCACGGATACTTCCAACTTTTCTGAAGCCCTGCTTAAGTTCTACTTCCAAGATATTCCTCATGTTAAAAAAACATACAAAATTACATCATAAGGCCAATTCACAGCATTCGTGCGTATTCGCTGTAATAATATTTGGAATAAGAACTATTTCTTAACGGGAAATACCAATACACCTATTTTCTCTCTGTTTTTATTCATATGTATTATAAATGAAATATTTTATTTTTTAGATACAATGTAAGTACAATTTCATAATAAGTAATGTATTGTTACAAGACGACTACGGGGCGTATCCGAGTTTGTGAGGAATGGAGATCTTAGTAAAAATTCAAGAGCTACATTTTATTTTTAATTGATTCACACAGCCATTATATAGAACATTAAATTATCTACCTCCATTATTACTATTTTTATTTCTCAGTGAGTGCAATATTTACTGTCTATTTCAACTCTAATATCGTCCTCAATGTCTAGGTTTGGTTAGAGTCAATTAACTCATACCCATCACTAACACACGTTCAGTCTGCCCGCTGCCATAATTTGTAATGTCTTTCACTCAGGCATCCAGACCAAAAGTCCAGCCTGCCAGTTGCAAACTTAACTGCTGTGATGCGCGCAGTCGCAGATTTTCTTTCCGCTGGTCACCTCTCTCGCCACTCGTTTCTCTCGCCCATCGTATATCGCTAAAATTCCAGCTACTCATCCATTCAACTGCCGGTTCGAAGGCCTGACGCTCTTTTTATAACCGCTGGCCTTGACCTGGAAGGTTCGCTGCACCCCGTGGCTAGCTGAGAGAAACAAGGTCAACAACCCAGAGCATTCTTCAATTGTCTCAAAGACACCCAATTTCCAAGGTCAGGAGCGGTGCGCGCCCTGATAAGCATAACAGTCAAGCTTTGTAAACATTCCTTTGTGAAAAGCCGCTGCGTCTCCAGTTGCAACTGATAGCGCGCGCGCGTCAATAAATCATCCGTGCCTCACGCGCTCAAAGAGCGGCCGCCTGTAACAGTATTATTATTTTAACATTAGTGATACATGGCATTTTTAAAAGACAACCAAATACGTCATGCATTTGGTGATTTTTCTAAGGTTTGATTTAAAAAAAAGTGCTAAGAAACTGCGAATATACTATACAGCATACACTATTAGTCCTTTCGCACTTTTCAAATATTTTAATTAGATACGCAAATATATAACGGTAAAATGCTATTCGTAAGTAGACGCCACTCAAAAGTTTTGAACATTTTTTAAATGACAGCTCTACGACTGGAGTTATGCGTTGTTTTTGGCAGCTATCCCGTGAGAGCTGTGTCGTGTTGTCTGTACTGCGATTTAAGAAGACGCATTAAGCTGCAGATAGCGATCGGGAAAATTATTTTGTAAGCTTGCGTTACTTAATTTGTTTATCTTTCCATACTCGCACAGAGACTATTTTAACCACCCAACACAAAGACAATTATTTCCGAAACGGGAACAGATCTCAAAATCAAGATAATCACTTAATCAGGTAATATTTTGTTGTCAAGCGGCACGTTATAGTAAGGCCAAATTACCTGTTGAAAGGGAAACAGGTAAAGAAATATTTTATTCCTCGTAAAGTCAAACTCCCAGTGAAATGAGCAAGAAAAAAATGTCGTCTATCATTCAGGATAAAAACAGTAAAATTGAACTATTACAAATCGTAGCTTTTTGTTTTATTTAAATATTTTATTGTAAAACGCAAATGTTCTTAATAAGTGTCTGAGTTAGTTTGTGTTTTCAATATAAATAAACTACATAAATTCTAAAATTATATTAATAAATACGCTGTTTTTTCACAGTTATTACTTAACGTAATTACAAGCAATTTATCGTGACACCACACATTTCTGAAACCCTGCTAAAGTTATACTTTTGGTTACCAATTACGTATCCCTTCCACTACATGTAACCATAAACAGTCGTGTGAATCATACAATTTAACTGTCAAATGCTTTGTTTACTGTTTTCAGCTGTTCAAAGAATTCTATCGTATTTAAAAAACTATTACGTTCCAATGTTTACAATATACGCCTATAACCATATTTAGGTCAGCTTTATGACTTTTTACAGTGACTGTATAAATGATAGCTCATAAGGTTATTAATTAACATAGTTAACGTATTTTATATACGATATGTAGCACATTATAGGCTGTTCACTGTAAGGTGAGCCCTTTTAAGGCCCTAGTTACTTTTTCCTTTCAGCCATTTGTTGTCCTTAAACCACTTTTTAAAATAAATATTAATAGGTTAAGTAATAAACACAGTGTATATTCCACCGCACTCGGAAGTTAACGTCTGAGGCTAAAATAAAATATATTTATTGACTATTATTCCAAAACAGAGGTTTTTTAAAAGTGCTCACTTTACCGTGAACAGCCTGTACACCTAATACTGGTGAATATTTTGCCGCGACTGTGTTTAACCCTGTTACAACTGTGGGGAAAGAACTGTAGTATAGAAACTCTTGTTATTGATATGTGTTGGGTTATTTCGTTAAAAAGAAGGTCTTAGTTGGAATAAATATTAAAATGAAGGAGCAACCAGTCCAACGAAAAATACAGTAAATTCAAGCACGCAACTCGTGTCGCTTATTTTTTTATATGTAGTAACGACAAACGTAAAGGATAGTGGTGAACTTGCACACAAATAGGCCTACCGTAACTTTTATTCCGCTCATATTTATTTGCTTGGGTAAATGTCGCATGCATTCAAAATGTGGTAACCCCCATTATTTACATGATGGGAATGTGTACGACTTATCATTTCTTCCTTTTATCCACTACCTTGGTTTAATTAATCCGTATACCAATTTGTGTTCCTCTTACGCAAGTACTTTGCTTAATATCCCACATCATATGCTTGTTTACCTCCGCCTTTAAGGGCTTCTTCAGCCCATTTTTTTTTTTTAAATGAACCATGGGTGTCCTATATCAATCTTCCTCTTTTCCAACCATGAATCACGTACCCGAGTTTGTTCACATGTTTCCTAAACGCGTTGTATGTAACCCTGCGAGTAAAAGATACTGCATAATAGGCTTGTAATACACACTAAACAACTAATTATAAACAAGTCAATTATTAACAAATACAATTTCTTACTGTGGTCGCATGTATGTGTAACAGAGCATTGATTAATTGACAAAATAATTTAATATTGCGGTCATCTGCCTTCTGGCATACTTTCAATATCGTATCACAGCTTCTGCAGCATTTCATTATTGTATTGAGGATAAAATATACGCTCGTAATTAATATATAATACTTTACACTACTCATCCGCAATGCGTCTAAGATTGTGCAAGGTTTGCGAATAAATCTTTGTGAAGATCCGTATTTTAATCATAACGTACGTATAATTCCGAGCTTACCCATACGTTTGAAGTGCTTACTCTCCCATGGCTTATTAAATTATGAACGTTGGCTTACGCATATAATTCCATTATTTTAGTTTTGCGTTTTGTTTGTTTTTTAACCTTAAATTGACGTCAATGAATTTGATTATGTTTATATGCAGTTATGAGATTTTGATCAGGAAATATAGCAATTTTTGTTTCGGTGTTGTAGAGGTAACTAGGACATACGTTCGCGTTACTATCGGCTTCTAGGTAAAGGCCATGTTGAAGAGCGTATAAAACTGAAGCGCACTGGACTTGATATCAGTTACAATACAACAAATTACCAATCATCTAATTAGCCTACTTTCCTCTACATATGTACATCCATGAGTGTACATTTGATGAAGTAGACCGTACTCTTATACTGAGATAAAAGGAGCATAGGTGTTAAAATAAAATATTAACATTTCCATCATTTTCGATATAAGTGTCTTGCCCACTTAAGGGCACAACCTACATGCTAGCAGCTGCAAAATTTAAACAGGAAAACTCATGTTAAGTAAATTTCGCCTCATTGCGTTAATTTTTAAGATAGGCGTTTCAAACAAAATGTATTCTATACGAATTTTTTAGGAGAAGTTCCTTACGAGTGTATATTTTCAATATAGATATGCGGTATGTACTTTTATTGTAATGCATACATTTGAAAATTACCCTGCAAACATGTTATACATGTTATGGAAACATCTCCGATGTAGGTAATTTCTCCTTAACCATTCGTGAAGAATACATTTTGTTTGAGACACCTATCTATAAAATTAACGCACTGAGGCGAAATTTCCGTAACATGGGATTTCCTGTTTAAATTTCACAACTGCCAGCTGGTAGGCAGTGCCATAACGACATATATTTTTACATGCAGCACTGTAATTTTTCTTAGGCTATTCACGGTAAAGTGAGCACTTTTTAGAAAGAACTCTCATTTGGAATAATAGTCGATAAACATATTTTATTTTAACCTTGGATATTAACTTCCGAGTGCGGTGGAATATACACGCTGTGTTTATTACTTACATGGAAACATTTTTTCAAACGGTGGTTAAAGTTTAAAAAAAAAATACTCAAAGGAAAAAGCCACTAGGGCCTTAAAAGTGCTCACGATTTCTTGAACAGCTCATAGTTTGCTAAATAATGTTAGAAATAGGTTTATTGTTTTCTGAAATACAGCACACAGCTTTTATTACGTTGCGCTATCTTACAAAAGAGGCAATAGCATATTTAATGTTTAAAAGTCGGATCTCCTTATTAAATACCGAGTTTAGTGAAAAAAACGTCTGCGGTTTCAAAACATTAGACATTCACATGAATGCATAAGCCTATTTTTCAAGGCAAGTAGGCTGATTAGTGTTTCGACACAATAGGCCAGCAACACTTGCCGCAGCTTAAAGAGGCGCTATTTTCACGTCTATAAACCCTACAATAACTGTAAAATCGGGCAGTCACAGAGACAGGGGGGAGGATCATACGGTCACTCCTGTGGGAGGAAGGAGGCTGGACGGTTGAGGCGGTGTGGCAGTACTATGCTATAGTAACCGAGCCCAGTCTTCTAACCGATTTCTTGAAAGGATGGGTGATGCGTCTCTTATAGCCTCTCAACATCCATGGAAACCCAAGGTTTCTTGCGCCACCCCTGTTTAAACGAATTGGGCTCTGCCGCCCGTACCCTACGGGAATCAGCTTCCTAGCGGCTGTATAGGGGTATCTGCCGTGATGGCTTGGGCCGATAGTGAGTACCTAGGCCCAACCACTTGGCGGGGTGTTGGACCTCTTGGCATTCCGGCCATTGGGGCCCAAAACAGGAATTTCCCTGTGAAGAAATTCTCTATGTATGGCAAAGGACGCGTGTCTAACGTCAGCGGGGCCCAGCCTTATGGGAGGCGTGGCGATCACGGCGCTCGGTGAAGAAAAACCAGGGTATAAAACCAGACTAGGATGACGGTACCCACCAATTTTCGGAGCGACCCCGCGTCTCCCTACCCGAGGGTGGTAGCCCTGGCGGTTAGGCATTGGAAAACCCACGAGTGCCATGGAAAATAAGAGGTAAATAAGAGCACGGGATGATCTGGTTGGCCCATCCAGAGGTTTTCTCTGGTGTCCGGATCAGTTGAGGTTAGACTCGTGCTGGCAGTGGTTGACTCCGCATGCTGGAGGAGGCTCGGAGAGATTCCCCCTCTTATTGAGGAGCCGGGCGGTGAGCAGGACACTGCTCCGGGGGCGTCCCCGAGATGACGTCAGGGGTGTGGGTAGTGCTCCGGCCAGACCACACGCTTGGTAAACTGAGCGCTAGGATCTCAGGCCTTGTGGTAGGACATGCTCGGTGCGATCTGGTAAATCAGATCGGGGCTACGCTCGGTGCGGCCTGNTCTGGTAAATCAGATTGGGGCTACGCTCGGTGCGGCCTGGTGAACAAGTCGGAGTTACGGATTTGGTCAATTTCGGTAAGCGCTGGTCGTGTCTGCGTTGAGAGGGCGTGACCCCTCTTCCCCGCCTACTGGGAGGCCGGGGTGCGGTAAGGCCCCACGGCTAAGAGCACCCCGTTAACAAATAAGAGCATGGCTGTAATGGCTGAGTGTCATACTTATATATATATATAGCCACAGAGACTTTGCTTTACACTCACTTGCGGCTGCGTCGTCTTCAAATACAAATAG
The DNA here is from genome assembly GCA_002778355.1 of Clitarchus hookeri. Classification (NCBI taxonomy): domain Eukaryota; kingdom Metazoa; phylum Arthropoda; class Insecta; order Phasmatodea; family Phasmatidae; genus Clitarchus; species Clitarchus hookeri. Next base: position 183,963 of record NQII01003061.1, read on the forward strand.
TATCTGGTAATTCAGGTACCACCAACGTAAATGTATTACGTTTGAGTAAAAGATTTTAATTATTTATAATAATATTTAACTCGTATAAATTTTACTTGGATATCATAGGTAAACGTATTTTTAAATAAGCAGAACTACAGAAATAACATGATATTCAAAGGAAAAAATATCCCCTATGCAATTCAATAACACTGAACTCACGGAAGATTCATTACTAAAATTATAACAGCAACATCTATTGCTGTGCAGAATTATTCTGAATGTTAATTTTAAAATAAAACACATTAAGCTGTGGGTGTAACGAAAACCTCAGTAAACCAAATAATTATTCTTGAATAATTTATTTAAAATATTATTAAATAGCGTATTCTTAATGTGTTGCAGCCTGATAATTTGATTTTGAAAATTAGAACTAAGTTTTTTTTCAATAATATTTTTTTTATACCTTTAGTTATTCCTTTGTAATCCTAATTTTAGCCTACATCGATGCAAAGAAAAAACATTTAAAATTAAGTGTCATCTGTGCATAGGCAGTTACCGTACCGTTTGTAAATGTTATTTAGAAATTAATTACATTTTGCAGTTATATATAAGGTATTGCTCCGAAGCAGTTTTCGCGTACGAATTTCAAAGGAACACGGTAGTTTATTTTGAAAAATCAGTTTCTTTGCATAACTAATGTTTGGGAGAGATTTATCTGTATTTCTTAAAAACTTAGAACTTCAAAGACATACTGTACTGGTACCAAAGTTAAACACCTCAAAAACCAAATAGTGGGAATAAAAACTAAGCCAAATGCCTTATTGCTAACTACATTCAGTTCAATAAAGGCACAATTCCTGTGAGTTAATCATTCATTTCGTCAAGCAAATTTGTGTGTTATAATTTTGTCTCCAAGTTTTACAGATCTATTGGTAATAAAATAAAATTTTATGGATATAAAAATTTTTACGTGTGAGTATTTCTCTTTTTCGATGCAGTATGGCCTTAGGGAGACACTTATACGCGTATCGTATAACCCTTATCCGTTATGCGCAAGGTACTGGATGGGGAAATGTAATCTTTCCGTCTTGTAGCTGCTGAAAATTGAAGTTTAAAAGATTATTTAATTTTACTTGCACTAAGGCTGTATTCAGGCGTAACGGATTAGATTATACGCGTTTTTAGGTATAGGTGTCTAAAATTGTCGTCTGCGGTATCAAAGCTGTAAGGTTTTGAAAGCAAAGTTTGTGACGAGAAGCATGATTATGGAGTTGCTTCTCAAAATCCTCAGATCAGTTTACTTTTTCCTTTTAAAGCAGTTTGCATACACTTCAAGTAACATTTTTTATTTGAAAAAAAAAATATATATATCTTAGTACGATTTAGGGTTGTCTGACAGTATATGCTCTCCTCGGAATATGCCTTTGCTGCAGAAGAAGGATCAGAGGAACATATTACTGGAAATACAGTTTTATTTCACCTGCTCTCTCCCACGTGCAAATTTTACACCCAAACACCCCTTACAGGCCATTAGACGGAGAAATCGCGTAATCTAATTAGCAAAAATACATGAAGCCTCCTAATTCAGGCACAATGTGAGTTACTTGAACCGTGAATTCCTGCTCGTGCCCGCTACGTTCGAGCTCACACGCTAGTGTGGGTAAGACATCAACACCAGGTCTCTGCGGTCCGCTACTATGGGTATCTGTTCACTCTAGGATTGCAGCAGGTCCCCTCACGTCACTCTCTGCAAATACCAACGTACAACGTAAGTGTGGGTTGCTTGGTGAGGGCGGGGAGGGTAGAGAATGTATGCAGCTCCTGTAGAGGATGGATCGTTACCACGCTACCTGCAGGCGTGTGCGGTAATGAGCGGTAACAAAGTGGGGGGACGCAATTCGTGCGAGAGAGCCAAGCCGTGGTTATTTAGTAGAGAGATTATGGCAACTTTAGCACATCGGGACCTGGGACCGGAGCGTCGAAGCTGTTCGTGCTCTGTCATTCCGGTCGGCCGGTGGCCATCTTGTATCCATGTGACCATGACCCTGACCTTTGCCACGGTGACCTTGACTATGACAATTTCAATTCAATGGACATGACCAATTTCAAAAAAATTATAAAAACTTATATGTAAAAGTATTAAAAATTATTAAAAAGTTCATTTAAATAATTTTTTATTTCCGAAGGCCCTCACATCCTTTTCCAAACATACTTATTCCACCATCTTCGTAGGTGCAGTCCACCATCTTGGAAGGCATCACAGCCACCGTCCGCCAATTAGCATTAAAACGAAAAATATTTTTTGGTCGGTCTTAATTGAAGATCTTAATACAAAATATTATCGATTAATATATTTTATGCTTTTAGGTATACTGCTAATTTGAAATATATATATATTTTAAAATAAGAATGAAAAATTACACATTTTCCTATGAATATAACTATCAGTGCCGATGGCTCACTTTGCGGTTAAATCGTCAGAATGAGTGTGTACCGACAGCTCACCTGGCAGTAAAGTCAAGAAATTAATGTCACCTATTTGTTGAAAATAGAACCTAGCATGGAGGGTACCGACAGCGCCGTGTATACTTTAAAAAACATAATCAAATATGACTGCAGTCTGATGACTAAATCAGCAGCTCGCCTGGTGACGAAATCGAGAAAATAGCACCACCTAGGTTTTGAAAATATGATCCAATATGGAGGGCACTGACAGTGCAACCTAAACTTTAAAAATCGAAACAAATATGGCTTCTGGCTAGTGGCTAAATCGACACCTCGCCTGGTAGGTAAATTAATACACTAGCGCCAGGTAGGTGATGAAACCTTAGAAATCCAAAAAGGCATTGGAACGAAGGTGAGAGACAAACTCCAGTAATGTATAAACAAATAAAAACAAAAAAACTAAGATGGAGGTCAGTGGTTTTGACGTCTACCAAAATGGTAGACTGCACCGACCAAGATGGTGTAAAGGTGCACCTACCAATATGGTGGACTGTACCGACCAAAATGGCGGATGGCTGCACCTACCACGGCGGTAAACAGTGGTTGTGACGCCTACCAAGATGGTGAAATGAGTATAGGTGGAGAGGGCTATGGGTAACTCCGGAATTTTGGTATTTTAAATAAATTCTTAAATAATTTAAAAATAATTATTTTATGTTTTTAATATAATTTTTTAATTAATTTTTTGAATTATTTTATTTATTACTATTTTTTGGCATTTTCTAGGTTTTCAAGATCAAAGGTCACCGGCGCCAAGTTCAGTGTCAAGGTCACCTGAATCCAAGATGGCCACCGGCCGACCGGAATGACAGGGCACGAACAGCTCCGACGCTCCGGTCCCAGGTTCCGATGTGTCAAAGTCCCCATAATCCTTCTACTGGCAATGTAAATGGAAATGGGATTCTTTCAGGAGAAATGTTTCCTCTGCCGTGAAGCAAATGTTCATCTAAGTCAACCTCGGAAATGCATAAATCAGTTCAGCTACATTTACCAAGACCTCTTTGCTCGCTTTTCGACCCCTTTCATAGCGAATCTCAGTACTGGCGTCGCGTCGGTTCGTCTCCTTTCAAATAAAATAAACGGAAGGAGTGTGCACAGTAGAATAAAACGTCCAGTCAAGGATCACGGGTCACATCCGCTTCTTGCGACCTACATTATAAAATCGTTTAATACTATAATTTTTTTATATTTGATGTACATTTACGTCAACAAGCTCACTGAGTTCCTCCTTTCACCTTAAGCGCGCATAAACAAAACAATGCGAGTTATGAAGAATTCAAAGAACCGGAACAAATAGTGTTTTTTGTTTGTGATCATTTTACGTCAAAACAGCCTTTCTGTGTAAACACGAAGAGAAATTTTGTACGTTGGTATGTATTCAATATTGCAAATATTGAAATTTCCCTGCTTACACAATAATGCTCATGTTTTTGAGAAAAAACTCGAACTCGAAGCTGTTTACAAAAACAGAACGAAGAAATGGCAATGCATTCTAGCACGGGAAACTGGCAAGGTTTAAAAGTAATAAAAATTTGTCGTTTAAAAATATTGGTTTTCATGTAGCTGTCACTTCCGTTAAACGTGCATCCACGAACAATATAATTAATAGACTGCCCTTACATATGCAGAAGTACTTATTTTTAGAAACACTATTTAAGGCTGAACAGGATACGAAGGGTTTATATTATTGAGTTGTATATCCTATATTTTTAACCAGTTGGTTTTCACGGGAATTGTACACGCGATAATTTATTCACAAGGCAGAAACGATACGGGGAAATTCAGAAAAGATACTGTTTTAGAGAACATAAAAAGTTATCGGACTTGTTTGTGCATATTTTAAAAGTAAGGCGTCTTCGAAACTAGTTTTTTTTAGTTTTTATGATTGTCCCTCTTCTTGACATCTGAATGCTGTACCGGTATGTCCTTCGCTCTTTACATGCGTGTGTCATGGCAGTTTTCTCAAACTCTGCTCTAGACTAATATTTTTAAAACATTATAATGGCACACATTTTTTGTTATTACAAACGAAAATTTTACCTCCCTACGTCTTTCTAGAAATCGAATAAATTATAGCCCATTCTATATCACCCGTACAGTGTCTGTTGTGTTGGTGATGGAAATTAAAAGTCATGGCCAATGCAATATGTTTACGACTATTTTGTAAAATACAAAATATTGCTGGTTAGGCTCCTGTGTTTTGCTCATTTCTCTTCCAAACACTGATCCTGTTATCGTACGTATATGTTCTCTATTCTATTTAAAATAAGTTCTGAGTATGTAAATGTAATTTAAATAATGCACATTTATTTATACATCAGTATAAGACACGCATTAAACTGTGTGGTATCTAAGTTTCATTTTAAATAAGAATGCATTGTGAAATGAATAACACAAGGTATTCCAAACACTGCACACCTCAAAACACAATATTAATTTTCAGGAAAGTATTTAAACATAACGTGTAAAGAGGCAGTTGCAGTCAATAAAAACGAACGTTTTTCTTTAACCAAACAATTAATTTAGCTAGTCAATGCTGAAGGGTCTGAATGGGTTAAGTAGAACTTCAATTATTCTGTTATGATTCCCGACGTAAAAAATAATCTATGGTACTGAATAATGGTTGAACACAATTCACCAATTACTACTAATAAATATAAGACACTCGGAAATAATCTCCCAACGAAGAAAAGATCTATCGGTGTCAGGTTGTGTGCGGGTGCTTCGTCGGCACCAGGGTGAACCAAACGATGCCTGGATTTGGAAACATAATTGCAGGGAAAATATTTGAATGTGTAGATGTACATATAAAAGTAAAATACTTGGAATACGAATTTTTGTGGAAGTTCATGTCTCTATACTAAATAAAACTTTATAATCTGAGAATATTTATAGATGTTTTGATAACAATAATTGAAGAAAATGTATCTTCATCATGCATTATTTGTGGGTCTGTCATTGTTAAACTGAATGAAGTGAATACAAATGAACCAAAAAAAATGAACAAACATTATATTACTAAATAAAACCCCAAACGGGAAAATAAATGTTGATTTTTGTAAAATCCTCTAGAGAACGAATTAGTGACGTATTTTAATTTGACAGTCTTGTTATGAATATTTATTTTTTGTGCACGTTTGATGCTATTTTATAAATGTGTAGAATTATTATTCCAATTGTTAAGCGTATTTTAAATGCTACAACCTCCGGAGATAACTCGATACCGCCGAGGAAGCGTTCACAAAAACATCTGCGGAGGGTCCACATACATCAAAATTTTTTTACAAATCTTCCTTATAAATTTTTACGATCGAACATTAAAAATTAAATCTTAACATGGCATAGAGGATTTTTTAACAGATTTTTTTTTTAAATTTGTATGGTTTCATTATTAATATCTTCCCATGTGGGTCAGAAATTGTTAAATAATGAAGGTAACTTTGATTACGGTTGCACGTGTGAAACGAATCACGAGAGAAGAAGTTGGAATTAGAAATAACTGTCGAGATGTTCCCTNAATCTTCCTTATAAATTTTTACGATCGAACATTAAAAATTAAATCTTAACATGGCATAGAGGATTTTTTAACAGAATTTTTTTTAAATTTGTATGGTTTCATTATTAATATTTTCCCATGTGGGTCAGAAATTGTTAAATAATGAAGGTAACTTGATTACGGTTGCACGTGTGAAACGAATCACGAGAGAAGAAGTTGGAATTAGAAATAACTGTCGAGATGTTCCCTGCACCTCGACAAGCTTTGTTTTTAAATACTGAATCTGGAAACTAAATTCAAGATGGTGAGGATACCTCCTCCTTAAGAAGAACAGAATCGGTATAATATACTTTACTGTTAAAACATTGCCAAAGGCTGTTCTCGATTAACTGAGCACTTTTGAAATCTACCTTTGAAAAATGTGACTGCCCTTACCTGCACACTGAGTGGCGTGCGCCCAGTTAAATTGTTAACGACAGGGGGAAAATAGTTCCATGTATTTACGTTGAAGTAAAAGTATAATTTAAACATGTGTGGATACTGAAATGGTTTCTTTTGCTTTTCCTTTTTTTTTTTTTCAAATACGTATAAGTGTAAGCGTTAGGAAATTTTTTAAATATTTACTGTTCAAGTAATTTAACAATTTCCCTTGACACACGCATTAATAAAGTTAGCAGGCATATGGAAACGTCAATTTTACTAATGGCGGAAGAAAATAAAATGCGCATACATGATGGCTTTGAAAAGTGGCCAGTTTACCGCGAACGGCCTACAGAAACAGTACCTCGCCGCGAGTTAGGGCTGTAACTCCGTCTTGCGTGGGCCACGTCACTCGGTCGATACGAGCTGGCCACTGTGGCACACATGTAGCCGGCTACCCCAGAGCCTCGTAAACTGGGCAAAACGAGAACGAGTCCCGGGGAGATAGAACAGTTCAGCTCGTATACCGTCACTGATAGCCTCCCATGACTTCGATCCAAGAAAACGTTAAGCAGCATATATATTGCCTTTAGATCGAACCGTGTTTAGAATATTTATGAGTTTACAAGACTTTAACCGATTTTATTGACGTTAAGACTCCAACAGTGTTCTGAAACAGGTCTCGCTGCCTCATATTGTCCCCCGCCTAGATGGAGCTTTCTTTCCGCGTCTGAGGCCGAAAAGAGCGGGAACGATAAGGACGATACCGCCGCGCGCATCAAATGCACCATCGGCGCTACGGGCAAGGCTCAGTGTTTTCGTCGTGCTGCGTGCACCTATGGGACTTTCAGCGGCTACCCTATCATTTAGTTGGTGGAAAATCTGTATTAAATTTCAATGCGTGCCCCTAGAGTACTTTTGTATGTATTTGACGCACATATTTTGAGGTACAGCTATTTGTAAAAGCTGATTTTAGCTATGTTTAAGTGTCCCGAGATGGGGTTATTCGGTATATAAAATTTTGAAAGTGACCGATAAGCATAGTCTGAAGTGTGTTTTCTTTTCATAGCTTAAAACATTGGGGACACGTTTAATAGCTTCATAAAAAAATTCATATTTCAAAGCTTTGCAACGGATTGCAAGGGCCAGGTAGGCGAACCCCTTTAACTGACTTTTTCTCTTTCCAAGTAGCTACGACTGGTAAGGCTAACAATAATTGCATATGTAAACTCATTTGTGTATTTCAGTGAGAAGCCTTACTTTTACGATTGTACAATATATTTTATTAATGAAACACCAATTTTTTCTCTTGCGACCGCTAAGTTATTGCAGAATTTTATTAATTGTTTTCCTTGTGTGGATAAATAATAAAATACCAGGTGTGAAATACTTACCCACCTGTTACATAACACTGATTTTATAAAAGAAGATTATCATAATAAANATAAAATACCAGGTGTGAAATACTTACCCACCTGTTACATAACACTGATTTTATAAAAGAAGATTATCATAATAACATTTTTTAAAAACGGGCGAAGGTCAAGTTAAATTCAGTATAGAAGAAGATATGAAACCTTTGGCGAAAGTTAGGAGAATTATTCTCGTAAACAGGTAAGCCATATTTATATTCGAGACAACGCATTATTTATCATACTCTTTCAGTAATTTTTTTAGATATTTTTAACGTTATGATGGAGTTCTTCATTTAATCTTAATTTACAACCAAGATTCTTACAAATATTTTTATTTGTGATACAAATTTTAAATTTATTAATATAGCTTATATTAATTGCACTAGTTTCCTGAAAACAAACTATATTTGCCGAGGTATTTGAAACCACGTACGTTCCAACATTCTCTTACGAATTGCAGTGGAAAAACCGTTTTGTGGTGACCAAAAATATTTGGTTGCCGACCGCAAAATTCTCTTGTCAATATAGACACGACAAAAAGAATTCGTGGTGCCAACAAAATTCTTTTGTCATTCCAGTAGTTAGGGAAAACTACAAAATGACGTTTGTGGTCACCAATAAATTCAGTGCGTTTGTGGGCAAATAACGTGTTCGTTAGTCCCAGCGAAAATGTAACGTTAACAGAAACAATGCTGATTAGTGAGGCTCACACAGGTGTTTCACGGGTTGCGGGCTTTTGTACATAGGTGGTCTGACAACAACTATACAATAAATTCAAGGTCATCGTGGTAAGTGGGATTCGAACCTTGGACATCTCAATTGCGAGCTCAGCGCGCTACCAGTACGCTGACGTCACAGTTGTTGCAGAGTAGTCTTCAGCTGGTTTATAGCGGAAATATAATAAGTGGCACGTACGACAAGGCATGCACACTTCACCTCATGGAAAGTTAATTTTCTGGAATCATTTAGGTCTAACATTTACTCACTTTAAATAAAGTAATGATATAATCATTTCACAAGTAATTAAGAATATCATTCGTGAATTAGTTCGTAACCTGATGCAAAGAACCGAACACATACAAATATGGCGACGTGGCCAGACGTGGCCCCTTCGAACATGCCAGAGCACATGCGCAGAATATAATGGATGTAGTTTTGCAGCCGCAGAAAAATGTTTTACTGTGAATAGCATGAATGCTGTTGCTGCGAACTAAATATTTCGTGGCAGCCAATAAAAGTTTATTCAATAAACAAAAATGTTAGTGAGCACTAAATATTTTTCGTAATAGTTAATATACGTGTTATTGGGCACCACAATATAATTTTTACCAACAACAAAATTTCGTCTTGGAAAGCATCAACCAGACAGTTTCTGTAGACACTAACATCTTTTTTTTTATTCGATGTGGCAGCATAAGTGCCCAAATCACATGATCAAGCAATGATGTAGTGGTTTTTTAATATTTGGTTTTCCAATGAAGAAGTATTTTGTTAATAATATAATTAAAGAAACTTATATATCCTAGATGCATTAAAATTCTGTAAAATGAACAATGCTAACACATCAAAAAAAGTATTAGTGTAAAAAGTGTGTTAACCGTTAGCTCAAACTACGTGAACTTGACANACAATGCTAACACATCAAAAAAAGTATTAGTGTAAAAAGTGTGTTAACCGTTAGCTCAAACTACGTGAACTTGACAGTTCCGTTGGCAACAGCTCTTTTAGTGCTGGGAGTCGGAAGTCGACTACTACACAGCTGGCATGGGCCCTCTACATCGCTTATCCTTTATGTTTGAAAACTATACAGGAAAGAACTTGAACATGTACTAAATATTCAAATACCATTGGAAAAAAACTTTACGTAGAATACTCTAGCACGTGAAATGTCTACCTAACATTACGAACCATATTTGATATAATCGAATAATAATTATAATAACTCTTTTGTTTGCAGCTACTAACAAAACCAATACAATTGATCAATAACAATTCAAACACCCATTCTGGATGCTTTAGTATCTTGGAAGAAAAAAATTACCCATGAAACTGCTTTTCCGTAAACACATGCCTTGTATGTTGTACGCTAAATCCTTGTACGCAAACCGTAGCTAACGAACGAGATTTCCTCCGAAGACATTCAAACCTTTGTTCGTCCTGANGCTAAATCCTTGTACGCAAACCGTAGCTAACGAACGAGATTTCCTCCGAAGACATTCAAACCTTTGTTCGTCCTGACGTTACGTGAAAACTCTAAACTATACAAATTAAAGATGAAAAGATATAATTTGTAAAGTTAACGAAATTAAAATGCCCTTTTTTTATAATTATTTGTAACCCATTTAAATCCGTTAACNGATATAATTTGTAAAGTTAACGAAATTAAAATGCCCTTTTTTTATAATTATTTGTAACCCATTTAAATCCGTTAACTGTAATGAAACACTCGTCAGATAGATTCTTGTGGTGCAGTATATCTTCCTTTGAGGCAAAATCAGAAAACNGTTAACTGTAATGAAACACTCGTCAGATAGATTCTTGTGGTGCAGTATATCTTCCTTTGAGGCAAAATCAGAAAACATAATTATTATGACAGCTTACGCTTAACCGAGTTTCCCTTTCTCCCTTAAATCTAACCGAATATCCATGCGTTATATGCACTGTAATTATGGAAACACGTGGCATTTCAATAAGATTTGTGATACAAGTTCAATGGGAAGTTCATGTGTAAAGCCGTTAGACAGGTAAAGAAGGCGCGTCATTTTTTTAAAACTTTTTTTTCTCTCTCTCTCTTGATAATTGGTTTTCTTACTACTGATATTTCATTCGATTATTCTTCGTGGTAGTAGGCCGTACTCTGTATGCCTAGTGGCCGAACTCAATCGATTTTTTTTCGAAGATGATATGGTTAAATATTTTTTTAACAAAGAAGGAATATTGGCGTCTCATTATAATATATTTATTTTGAAACTTTATAAACTTCAAAGAGTGAACGGTAAGAAATTGTATTTTGATGGCAAATTCTGCGTTATTGGTGCGTAATATAATTTTTGCTAAATAAATATGTTTTCCAGACAGAACTGCCGAAACAAAGGTATTACAGACACGACGTCGTCCAAAGGGTCATTTGAGTTTCGGCAAATTGCTTTTGTTGAAACACCAAAAATGCTCACCAAAACCAAAATTATTATGAGTTAGTGCAGTCAAATAAATCAGATAACCGCTTAATGTATGATGTAGGTAGTAAACTAACCAGGTTTTTATTTAGGATTTTTAGGTGAACCAGAAATATATAAAATAGACATAATTTAAGTAGCCGAAATTTTAAATAACCTATGGATCGCTGCTTTCGATGGAAAACTAGGATTCCTACGAATATAGTGATGACGTTAATACATGTATCAAACAATGTGTCTTGAGTTAAAAATTACCCTTAATTATAAACCGTACTATGTCGCAATATGTTTGATGAATTAATAGCTTTTAAATCATTCACACGCTTCATATACTCGGATTCATCATTAGGAAATATGAAAACTAGTATTTGTTTCAAAATTATTAAAGTCTATCAGAACACATTGGATATACTAGGACGATCTCTTGAGTGTTTTTTTTAAGGGGTTAAGTTACTTGGATGTGGAAATTAGTTGTCTAAGTTCGTTTGCTTATTTTTTTTCGTTACGCCATGTTATGGCTCAGTGTGACAGTACCGGAATATGTGAGTTTTATTTCTTATCATTATTAACTATTATTTCCTGGGAAGTCGTCGTCTCATTAAGAAGCAAAGTTACAGAAATAAAACATGAAAAGTACTAATGCCCTTAGTATTAAATTTGGGTTAAATATGTTATTAATAATATTATTTGCAAAAATATTCAAATTGCTTGCTTGGTACACATGTAGGTAATAGTTAATCTTATTGCCTTTTATATTATGTTGACCACCATTTGGCACACCACCGATAATAACCAGTACACCTAGTTCCACAACAGAGAGATGTCTTTCAACAGCACAATAATCCAGTGCTGGTTACGTGTTTTGCTGAGTNAATGTCTTTCAACAGCACAATAATCCAGTGCTGGTTACGTGTTTTACTGAGTTCAACAAGGCTTCCGATGTTGCTGAGTTTTCTAGATCAACTGCAAGGCTGCTGTCAGCTTACGGATAAGCGATAGCCCCACTGAAAACTTAAATTGTCAGTAGTGGAAATACGTTATGTTAACTAATAATATCAGCGGGAAGAGTATTTGCAAAGTTTGAAAACTATGATGCTGTGGAACTTTATTTTAAGGAGTGAATTANATAATATCAGCGGGAAGAGTATTTGCAAAGTTTGAAAACTATGATGCTGTGGAACTTTATTTTAAGGAGTGAATTACATCACAATAGCAAATTTCGAAGCCGCGAATATATTGTACGTAGCATTCATTACACATAACTAACCTATTATTATAAGTCGGCAACAGAATTAGCAACCTCTCGGTATCTAAAGGAAAATTATACGTTGTTATAGGCTGTTCTTGGTAAAGTGAGCAGTTTTTAAGGCCCTGCTTAGTTTGTCTGTTCAGCTAATTTGTGTCCTTAAGCCACTTGTTAATATAAAAATTGCCACGTGAATAATAAACACATTGTATGTTATTCACAATTGTGGAATTCGCTCATTGCCCGAAATCTTTACCCAGAACGCGGCGTCGGTAATGCTGAACTTCCACAACGGGTTCTGTGCAATTATTTCGGCCACTGGACATTTGAAAATACCCACTGGGCGTTGTGGAAGTTGCACTTTGCTCAATAGCAGAAAAAATATTTCTTTTCGCTTTGTGGCAACTACAAATTACCCACAACGCAATTAATCCCAAGACGTTGTACAGCTACATGTCAGTATAAATTTAGTGACAAAATCACNACTGGACATTTGAAAATACCCACTGGGCGTTGTGGAAGTTGCACTTTGCTCAATAGCAGAAAAAATATTTCTTTTCGCTTTGTGGCAACTACAAATTACCCACAACGCAATTAATCCCAAGANTGCTCAATAGCAGAAAAAATATTTCTTTTCGCTTTGTGGCAACTACAAATTACCCACAACGCAATTAATCCCAAGACGTTGTACAGCTACATGTCAGTATAAATTTAATGACAAAATCACGAAATTCTCCTTCTAACACAAGGGTCGTGTTGCTGTGCTGATCAGAGATTTGCCTCCCACAACGGCGAACTGGGTTCGATTCCCGGCGAGATCGCTCCTGATTTCCGCATGTGAGAGACGTGGCGGTCGTAAACTGGTTGGGTTTTTACTCATTTCCTCCACCATTGCATTTCACCGTTATTCTAACTTCACTTCGCTTTACGTTTCTTGACATTACCGGATTTTACCTTTCTACCAAATACTGACACGTTGTAAAGGCCACGTTACACTTAGTGTAAAAAAATGTTTCATTCATTTAAGTCTGCTGAGAACAAACATTAGTAAATAATATTAAAGCATATGAGCTCTCTAGACTGCCCTGCATGCAAATAAATAATAAAAGGAAACTGTTAGCGTGTACCGAAGAAAGTCGTACAATACGTANATAAAATACCAGGTGTGAAATACTTACCCACCTGTTACATAACACTGATTTTATAAAAGAAGATTATCATAATAAAATTTTTTAAAAACGGGCGAAGGTCAAGTTAAATTCAGTATACAAGAAGATATGAAACCTTTGGCGAAAGTTAGGAGAATTATTCTCGTAAACAGGCAAGCCATATTTATATTCGAGACAATGCATTATTTATCATACTCTTTCAGCAATTTTTTTTTAGATATTTTTAACGCTATGATGGAGTTCTTCATTTAATCTTAATTTACAACCAAGATTCTTACAAATTATTTTAATTGTGACACAAATTTTAAATTTATTAATATAGCTTATATTAATTGAACTAGTTTCCTGAAAACAAACTATATTTGCCGAGGTATTTGAAACCACGTACGTTCCAACATTCTCTTACGAATTGCAGTGGAAAAACCGTTTTGTGGTGACCAAAAAAATTTGGTTGCCGACCACAAAATTCTCTTGTCAATATAGACACGACAAAAAGAATTTGTGGTGCCGACAAAATTCTTTTGTCATTCCAGTAGTTAGTGAAAACTACAAAATGACGTTTGTGGTCACCAAACAAATTCAGTGCGTTTGTGGGCAAATAACGTGTTCGTTAGTCCCAGCGAAAATGTAACGTTAACAGAAACAATGCTGGTTAGTGCGGCTCACACGGGTGTTTCACGGGTTGCGGGCTTTTGTATATAGGTATGGTCTGACAACAACTATACAATAAATTCAAGGTCATCGTGGTAAGTGGGATTCGAACCTTGGACATCTCAACTGTGACGTCAGCGTGCTACCAGTACGCTGACGTCACAGTTGTTACAGAGTAGTCTTCAGCATGTTTATAGCGGAAATATAATAAGTGGCACGTACGACAAGGCATGCACACTTCACCTCATGGAAAGNTGACGTCAGCGTGCTACCAGTACGCTGACGTCACAGTTGTTACAGAGTAGTCTTCAGCATGTTTATAGCGGAAATATAATAAGTGGCACGTACGACAAGGCATGCACACTTCACCTCATGGAAAGTTAATTTTCTGGAATCATTTAGGTCTAACATTTACTCACTTTAAATAAAGTAATGATATAATCATTTCACAAGTAATTAAGAATATCATTCGTGAATTAGTTCGTAACCTGATGCAAAGAACCGAACACATACAAATATGGCGACGTGGCCAGACGTGGCCCCTTCGAACATGCCAGAGCACATGCGCAGAATATAATGGATGTAGTTTTGCAGCCGCAGAAAAATGTTTTACTGTGAATAGCATGAATGCTGTTGCTGCGAACTAAATATTTCGTGGCAGCCAATAAAAGTTTATTCAATAAACAAAAATGTTAGTGAGCACTAAATATTTTTCGTAATAGTTAATATACGTGTTATTGGGCACCACAATATAATTTTTACCAACAACAAAATTTCGTATTGGAAAGCATCAACCAGACAGTTTCTGTAGACACTAACATTTATTTTTTTATTCAATGTGGCAGCATAAGTGCCCAAATCACATGATCAAGCAATGATGTAGTGGTTTTTTAATATTTGGTTTTCCAATGAAGAAGTATTTTGTTAATAATATAATTAAAGAAACTTATATATCCTAGATGCATTAAAATTCTGTAAAATGTACAATGCTAACACATCAAAAAAAGTATTAGTGTAAAAAGTGTGTTAACCGTTAGCTCAAACTACGTGAACTTGACAGTTCCGTTGGCAACAGCTCTTTTAGTGCTGGGAGTCGGAAGTCGACTACTACACAGCTGGCATGGGCCCTCTACATCGCTTATCCTTTATGTTTGAAAACTATACAGGAAAGAACTTGAACATGTACTAAATATTCAAATACCATTGGAAAAAAACTTTACGTAGAATACTCTAGCACGTGAAATGTCTACCTAACATTACGAACCATATTTGATATAATCGAATAATAATTATAATAACTCTTTTGTTTGCAGCTACTAACAAAACCAATACAATTGATCAATAACAATTCAAACACCCATTCTGGATGCTTTAGTATCTTGGAAGAAAAAAATTACCCATGAAACTGCTTTTCCGTAAACACATGCCTTGTATGTTGTACGCTAAATCCTTGTACGCAAACCGTAGCTAACGAACGAGATTTCCTCCGAAGACATTCAAACCTTTGTTCGTCCTGCCGTTACGTGAAAACTCTAAACTATACTAATTAAAGATGAAATGATATAATTTGTAAAGTTAACGAAATTAAAATGCCCTTTTTTTATAATTATTTGTAACCCATTTAAATCCGTTAACTGTAATGAAACACTCGTCAGATAGATTCTTGTGGTGCAGTATATCTTCCTTTGAGGCAAAATCAGAAAAAATAATTATTATGACAGCTTACGCTTAACCGAGTTTCCCTTTCTCCCTTAAATCTAACCGAATATCCATGCGTTATATGCACTGTAATTATGGAAACACGTGGCATTTCAATAAGATTTGTGATACAAGTTAAATGGGAAGTGCATGTGTGAAGCCGTTAGACAGGTAAAGAAGGCGCGCCATTTTTTTAAAACTTTTTTTTTTCTCTCTCTCTCTTGATAATTGGTTTTCTTACTACTGATATTTCATTCGATTATTCTTCGCGGTAGTAGGCCGTATTCTGTATGCCTGTTGGCCGAACTCAATCGATTTTTTTTCGAAGATGATATGGTTAAATATTTTTTTAACAAAGAAGGAATATTGGCGTCTCATTATAATATATTTATTTTGAAACTTTATAAACTTCAAAGAGTGAACGGTAAGAAATTGTATTTTGATGGCAAATTCTGCGTTATTGGTGCGTAATATAATTTTTGCTAAATAAATATGTTTTCCAGACAGAACTGCCGAAACAAAGGTATTACAGACACGACGTCGTCCAAAGGGTCATTTGAGTTTCGGCAAATTGCTTTTGTTGAAACACCAAAAATGCTCACCAAAACCAAAATTATTATGAGTTAGTGCAGTCATATAAATCAGATAACCGCTTAATGTATGATGTAGGTAGTAAACTAACCAGGTTTTTATTTAGGATTTTTAGGTGAACCAGAAAGATATAAAATAGGCATAATTTAACTAGCCGAAATTTTAAATAACCTATGGATCGCTGCTTTCGATGGAAAACTAGGATTCCTACGAATATAGTGATGATGTTAATACATGTATCAAACAATGTGTCTTGAGTTAAAAATTACTTTAATTATAAACCGTACTATGTCGTAATATGTTTGATGAATTAATATCTTTTAAATCATTCACAAGCTTCATATACTCGGATTCATCATTAGGAAATATGAAAACTAGTATTTGTTTCAAAATTATTAAAGTCTATCAGAACACATTGGATATACTAGGACGATCTCTTGAGTGTTTTTTTAAGGGGTTAAGTTACTTGGATGTGGAAATTAGTTGTCTAAGTTCGTTTGCTTATTTTGTTTCGTTACGCCATGTTATGGCTCAGTGTGACAGTACCGGAATATGTGAGTTTTATTTCTTATCATTATTAACTATTATTTCCTGGGAAGTCGTCGTCTCATTATGAAGCAAAGTTACAGAAATAAAACATGAAAAGTACTAATGCCCTTAGTATTAAATTTGGGTTAAATATGTTATTAATAATATTATTTGCAAAAATATTCAAATTGCTTGCTTGGTACACATGTAGGTAATAGTTAATCTTATTGCCTTTTATATTATGTTGACCACCATTTGGCACACCACCGATAATAACCAGTACACCTAGTTCCACAACAGAGAGATGTCTTTCAACAGCACAATAATCCAGTGCTGGTTACGTGTTTTGCTGAGTTCAACAAGGCTTCTGATGTTGCTGAGTTTTCTAGATCAACTGCAAGGCTGCTGTCAGCTTACGGATAAGCGATAGCCCCACTGAAAACTTAAATTATCAGTAGTGGAAATACGTTATGTTAACTAATAATATCAGCGGGAAGAGTATTTGCAAAGTTTGAAAACTATGATGCTGTGGAACTTTATTTTAAGGAGTGAATTACATCACAATAGCAAATTTCGAAGCCGCGAATATATTGTACGTAGCATTCATTACACATAACTAACCTATTATTATAAGTCGGCAACAGAATTAGCAACCTCTCGGTATCTAAAGGAAAATTATACGTTGTTATAGGCTGTTCTTGGTAAAGTGAGCAGTTTTTAAGGCCCTGCTTAGTTTGTCTGTTCAGCTAATTTGTGTCCTTAAGCCACTTGTTAATATAAAAATTGCCACGTGAATAATAAACACATTGTATGTTATTCACAATTGTGGAATTCGCTCCCCGAAATCTTTACCCAGAACGCGGCGTCGGTAATGCTGAACTTCCACAACGGGTTCTGTGCAATTATTTCGGCCACTGGACATTTGAAAATACCCACTGGGCGTTGTGGAAGTTGCACTTTGCTCAATAGCAGAAAAAATATTTCTTTTCGCTTTGTGGCAACTACAAATTACCCACAACGCAATTAATCCCAAGGCGTTGTACAGCTACATGTCAGTATAAATTTAGTGACAAAATCACGAAATTCTCCTTCTAACACAAGGGTCGTGTTGCTGTGCTGATCAGAGATTTGCCTCCCACAACGGCGAACTGGGTTCGATTCCCGGCGAGATCGCTCCTGATTTCCGCATGTGAGAGACGTGGCGGTCGTAAACTGGTTGGGTTTTTACTCGTTTCCTCCACCATTGCATTTCACCGTTATTCTAACTTCACTTCGCTTTACGTTTATTGACATTACCGGATTTTACCTTTCTACCAAATACTGACACGTTGTAAAGACCACGTTACACTTAGTGTAAAAAAATTTTTCATTCATTTAAGTCTGCTGAGGACAAATATTAGTAGATAATATTAAAGCATATGAGCTATCTAGACTGCCCTGCATGCAAATAAATAATAAAAGGAAACTGTTAGCGTGTACCGAAGAAAGTCGTACAATACGTANTCTAGACTGCCCTGCATGCAAATAAATAATAAAAGGAAACTGTTAGCGTGTACCGAAGAAAGTCGTACAATACGTAGTTAATTATGCACCACGTTATAAAGTGAATACATCTAGAATATATGATACATTTTTTAAGACTGCTCTGTAAAAAAGATTTTACCAGAACACTAAATTATTCATTTTGTGTCCAAGCGTGAAGATTAAATTTTTCTAGGATTATTGATATTGATGGAGCCAATTTATTAAGAAGTCAAGTAAGATACGGCATTAATAACTTTTGACTCTTCGATTTTCAAGGTAGTTTATAAGAGGTTTTATTCTTCACGTTACGTTATGTCAGCCACGACTAATGCAGCTCCTCACGAAGTCAGTGAAATGTTGTCTTTCCAGTTATAGTGTCTGATGTCAAAGTGCGGTTTATAAGCAAATTCATACATAGTTCATCATTTTAAATGTTGGTTTATTATAGGCCCAATTCTAGTGCATTGCACTAAGTCAAGTAATTCTTAAAAAATCTATATAATACGAATTTATACCTTCAGTCTATTTGGTAATGAATATTTATATTTATATATTTCATTCAGAAAATTATTGATTCTACTTTTACAAATTAACAACTGCAACTACTCTAACATAAAGCATAGTATTTTTAAGTTTTTGGAGAAATGATACGCAAACTTTTATGAGAGTGCTTAGTATGTTGTACATTCCAAGTACTCATCAGTCTATATAACCAAATGCAACAGCAACTTTCTTCGAAATAATCTTATCTGCGAATGAATAATAACTCTATGGATTAACAACAGCTGCCATAGCAACTGTCAAACACAATATAATGACGTTTGACACTCCTCACAATGAGAGAGCATAAACGCAGCCGTCGTTTACTTTAACTTTGTGCAGATGTAAATATTACTGCTCATTCGCACATTTCTAATGTTTATTCAACACATCAATGTGTGTGTAAAATATGAGTATCTTGTAGCTGCAAAACGAATCCTCTTTTTCGACAGCCGGAGTCACAAAATGTAACGTGAATACAGAAAACTGCAGTAAAAATATATTATAGATTATGTTACTAACACGGTTTGGGCTGGACGATTATTTATTCCAATGACATGTGATGATTAGCAGAACAGCTAAGCTTTCATATGAGATATAATAAATATTGCCCCAGTAGATGTGTTAGTACACGCAAACGTTTTGGTCCGCGAGGGTTTTGAGCAGCAAACATCACCATTACCTGCGTAAAGTAAAAGTTTTAAAATGTTTGAAATTATTTACGTTTTACACTTTAATGGCATAAGATGAATATAGCTGCTATGAATATAGTCTGCTTGGGCGATTCTTCCATTTTAATTTAGAGCGGGTGTGATGCAGAACTGTAAGTGGAGTCATAATTGTATACGTGATGATAATCTGTGAGTTACTAGAGCCGCAAATAACACATTTACCTGGGTAAAGTGAAAATTACGTTTTTTACTCCTACTTCAGTCGCTTAGCTGGATCTACTGACAAGAAAAAAGTTTACATGGAAATGTATTTTATTTCATTTCAGATATGTAACTCGGGACTATGAGAAGTGATACAAACTGTGTGGAAAGTTGCAATGTTCTCGGTGGCCGTTTATTATAAAGTGTCACACGCAAGTAATGAGAAGGCAAGACCGACGATGGTTCACGTTCATCGTTCAAATTGTGTTGATTTACGTGAACCCGGTGTTCAGAAGGTTTTAGAGTTTTCACTGAAGTCGGGTAGCATTCGTCGTATTTAGCCTTCCTGTTCATTCTTTATCAAACTTTATCTTTCTACGTCATCTACAATAAAGCTTTAAACCCAATTTCTCTTAGTATAAACATTTTTAAAATAAAAATGTTGGGGTTCAGTTGCATTGATAAACGTATTACGCGTTAACATATGTTCGTGAAATAAAGCTTTTAGGAAACTCTCTTATCTTAGTTAAAGCATTACTATCTCTTTAGCAGCTTTTAAAAAGATTTCGAGCTACGCGTCTCTGAAAGTTTTTTTTAGTAACATTATTGCTGGCATTTTTTCTTGCATTTGGTGCATCGAGCAAACACAAACATACAAAATATCTGCAAAAGGCAACACAGAAATACACTAAATTAAGAAAAATAAAATGCATGTCTTCAAATTAAGAGTTTATAAGCAGTTTCAATAATCGATTATGCAATATAGATTTAAACATAATTCAAATTGCATCTAGCGTATGTATGTACAATTTCATGTAATTTATATGTAATAAGTACTTTAAAGTTAGACAAGTTTTGGAGTTTTACGCTACTACAATAATCGTGCATAATGTCTGTGTCCTGTAAACATAAATATTAACACTGCCAAATGTAAATTGCCAATATGACAAAAGCGTTCAATACGCTACACATTGAAAAAAAAATTTGTAATGGCCAGATTATTTTTCAGTTTAGCGTAAACATGTCGTATTTAACACTTATGAGCATAATTATTTATCGCAAAACCAAACGCAGTTTAAAAGTTAAATGAAGAGGGAAAATAATAACAGTTAAAATCCAATAACATTTATGCTCTAGGGAGTTGGATATAGAAAAGAAACTATCATGCGAGATGCTACAACCCACTCAATTTTTTAAGAAATGTTCCTTCGGGTAGGCCCTTGTTCTGCCAATACCTAGCTTTCTACTATCCGCCCGGAAATCTCATTTACCGGATGTTTTCCAGCGGGAAGACAGCGCTGAATTGCGCAGAGGCAGCTGCCAACACCACTCTCCGCTCTCGTGCGCTCGGGCCAACTGCGGCCAGCCGCACTGCCGCCTGTTGTAATTTCATGAGCTGACGAGACCACCCGCGCCGTCTTCCAGATAGAACTACCCCCTCCCCTCCCACGGCAACCTAGCGCCAGCGAGAGCTCTGCACCGAGGCGCAGACGTCTCAGACTGCATTAGTAAGCAATACAGCTTGAGGCAGTAGTAGAGTGGCCTACAACTGTGCCCGACTGTACGATACGCAGAGTTCATTACAGAGTAGTACACACTCACTTCCTGAATTGCCAGAAAATAACTATTTTAAGTTGCATGTGAAAGAAGAAATATGTACTTTTTAACACTGGAAAATATTTTGCTAGAATATAATTACTATGTAATTTTTTTTTTACATCAAGCAATAAGAGTCTACTTTTAAACAAATGTTAAAGCTTGTTTTTGTTATGTATACTTAAAAAATCATATTTTGCACAAAAAACACCCTTAACTAAGCAACTCTATTATAATAATGACTCTAATTGTATTTAATAAAATATTAATAAAGTTTGCAAAAATTTTAATAATTTATTTTTTACACATCCACTTCATTTATAACAGAGTGTTACTGATAACTAATGAGACTACTATCCTCTACATGAGTGTAAATATATTTTAGTGAAGTTATTAAATAGCTACATGGCCTTCTGCAGATGCGCAAAATGTGAAAATTATTTGCATTATTCCGGAAATATAAAAAAATGTTAAATTTATTCATCTAACTGTACGTTGCAAAAAGTCTGGCAAAGGAGAATCTCTGCATGCATAAATTATGCTTTTAATTAATGCTTTTTAAGTAGAAAATTTGGTTGAATTTTGTTGAAACGTTTCATAGATATAACAAATCAATCGAAATTATTTATATAAACCCCATTAAAACGTGCGTGCCGCACATAACACACTTTAATTTATATACCCTACTGTAGCAATACTTGCGTGGAATTTTTGTATGAATAGGTTTATTAGTCCACGAGATATGGCATAAAACCACCATTCTTCAAGCGACGATCTTCATAAATGAAGCACAAAAAGTGTATGTACTAGCACATTCGATGATTGCCATAGATACAATATACAAAGTTAAATTTAAATCTGTTTCATAGATTAATATAAATAGCACACTAAGCTAAAATGCTTGTATAGGCATCATTCGGAAAATATGAGGCTTGCAAACTTAAAACATATAAATTGATATCGCCTACCACAGTACAACTTCTTAGCCAAATTTGAAATAAATTGGTTCATTGTTGTCCGAGATACGGCTCAAAAAATTGTGCTATTTCATGTGGGGCTATCTTACAAAATGGCGGGGAAATGGGTATTTGCATAGGCAATTTTAATGGATATAACTGATACTGTCAGCATACAAGACTGGTTTCTAAAGACTGACTCGTTCCGACTGACTGCTGCAGACTGACTCCTGCCAAGATGTCACTGATTTGCTGGTTCAATAACCACTACCCTATGAGTTACGAATGTATTAATTTATATATTCAGAGAATTCATCAAGTTCATTGAATGTTGTGTCAGGTATCAGACTTTTGTCGTATATGGCTTGGCCGGTGCTGTTTTACAAGCAATTGTCCGATGCGGTTTTACAAGCAATTGCCTGATGAATTCTCGAGTTAAACGAACATACGCCGGATAACCCACCGTCCATACCGCTCACTCGCGAGCATGCCCATGATAGTCAATGTAGCACCATCCAATCGGGACTCGAACCGACGACACACTCGGTATCATCTTCGATTTCCCGAGGTAAGACGCCCTTTTGCGAAGTATTTCGCAAAACTTTTCACTAACCATTCATTCGTTGTACGAACTTACCCCCTCGAATCACTTTACGAAACACATTGTGAATGATCCATCTTAATGAATGAACATTTCACGTATTGTTCTTTTAAGGAACCTTTCTTATTCCCCATAAGGCTTTCTGCCATATATTTTAAACTTAAAGAAATATGGGATCACTATGAGAAAACCCAGAAATTCGTTCTCCCTAAAAGAAAACACGCAGTTATCTACATAAAAATGATTTTTTAATATGTTTGTAGGTGTATATGAATGTAGAAATACGCATGTATATAAAACATTTAAATTGATTCTATACATAATTATGTATATTAATATCTGATATTATACTTACATATATAATAGTATACATACATATAAATAGATAAAATTATTTTATTTTCATGTGCTTGTAGGCGTATGTATATACATATGGTATTTAAATTTATTCTTTACATATATATATATATATATGGTATTAAAATTTATTCTTTACATAATTATTTACATTCATAACTGATACTTATATATACATACTAATATGCATATGATAGTATCTGCATGCTTCCTTTAGGGAGAACGAGTATGTAGGTTTTCTCAGAGTGCTTCCATATTATTTTAATTTTTAAATGTATGGCAAAAGCCCTTCTGGGAGAATAAGATGGTCTCCTTTAAATATCATTACCTGAAATGTTCCTCCAATAAGATGGATCGTTCAGAATGTGTTTCGTGAAGCGATTCGAGTGGGTAAGTTTGTACAANTATATATGGTATTAAAATTTATTCTTTACATAATTATTTACATTCATAACTGATACTTATATATACATACTAATAAGCATATGATAGTATCTGCATGCTTCCTTTAGGGAGAACGAGTATGTAGGTTTTCTCAGAGTGCTTCCATATTATTTTAATTTTTAAATGTATGGCAAAAGCCCTTCTGGGAGAATAAGATGGTCTCCTTTAAATATCATTATCTGAAATGTTCCTCCAATAAGATGGATCGTTCAGAATGTGTTTCGTGAAGCGATTCGAGTGGGTAAGTTTGTACAANCTGAAATGTTCCTCCAATAAGATGGATCGTTCAGAATGTGTTTCGTGAAGCGATTCGAGTGGGTAAGTTTGTACAATGAATGAATGGTTCGGGAAAAGTTTTTCAAAATGCTTCGCAAAGGGGCGATTGCTTCTGGACAACGAAGTTGATAACGAGTGTATCTTCGGTTCGAGTCCCGATCGGATGGTGCTACATTGAATATAATGGACATGCTCGCGAGTGAGTGATATGGATGGTGAGTTATCCGACGTCTGTTCGTTTAGCTCGAGAATTCGTCGTGCAATAGCTCGTAAGACAGCATCGGCCATGCGCCATACGACAAATGGCCGATACCTGACACGACATTCAATGAACGGGATTAATTATCTGCATATAAAGATTAATATATTCGTGTCACATAGGTTAGTTGTTATTTAACCAACAAATTAGTTACATCTTGGCACGAATCAGTCTGCAGCAATCTGTCGGCAGGAGTCAGTCGGCAGCAGTCAGCCTGCAGGAGTCAATCTACAGGAGTCTGTCTGCAGGAGATAGTCGGCAGCAGTCAGTCGGCAGGAGTCAGTCCACAGGAGTCACTCGGCAGGAGCCAGTTGGCAAGAGTGAGTCGGCAAGAGTAAAGTGTATGAATTCATGTATGCTTTAAGACGGTGCAAGCCACTGACGATGTGAAATCGAGTATATCCTATTCTACTACATGCGTAACTTCAACGACTGCCCAAAAATTACAGGGAAAACAATGCTGTTACTGTGACAAGTCCTTCAGTTAAAGATGCAATGCACGGTGACGTGAGAAGAGTGACTGCTTGAAGAACCCATCTCATTCTTTTCTAATCTGCAATAAATGTTCCAGACAGTTCACTCGAAGGGATAACTTAAATAAACACATCAAAGCTGATAAATGTAGTGTTTTTTTTTTTGCCCACTGAGAAACAGCATGTGACAGCTTTGTTACCTCCTGTTAAAACACTGCATAAAATGTTAGCAGACGACGAGAGAACTTGCATGATGAAGTATGACAACAATAACAGCATGCAGTTTATGCAAGGGGATACAATAAAGTAACACATCAAGATCTGCAAGGATTCGTTTACTGGAAGCCAGCAAGTTATGTTGCCAATACCTCCTGTTACATCGGTGGGTACTGTTTCCGCAGACGATTATGACGAAACAGTTAATGGTAATGACGGAATGAGAAAGCTACGAGACATGATTGAGTCGGTACATGTGGAATGTACACTTGCAAGGAATTCGCGTGAAGTCGACGAACTTCAAAATAAACGGTTGCCAGCTTTAAATACTGATGATGTCCATGTGACTCGTACAAAGAAATGTATACTTGATATTAAGGATAAAGCAGGAGGTGAAGATGATCATGAAGACAGCATTGATGATAATGTCTATGGTGACATTGTTGATGAAGTGTGAGATGAGAAGGATGATGATTCCCTCCATGTTACCACACATTTAACCAACGAGTTTCCTTCGACAAGTGATACGACGAAGGCAGGAGGACTCAAGAACGCTTGTTACATATTTCCCGAAGACCCGATGAACTTGTTAATAAACTCAGATATTTGATTGATCTGCAAAAACGCGGGGGTCTCTCACGCATTGTTGAGATATCTTCAATCATCGATGAACTGAAGAATCGGACTTACATCAGATGAGACTGTTGGCTACTATCCATGATCTGCAAACATCTGAGAAATGTAAAGATCGAATGGACAAAATAATTAGAAAGATAAAAGGTATACAACAAGAAATAAATTAAATCCATATATACATATTAATGTGTGTTTAATTTCTTATACAGTCCCTTCTGCTTCTCTAAAAGACTTGTCAATTCAGTGATCTAAACAGTCGATTGCGTGAGCCGGTTTTAGATAACTTTTATGTGATCATGGGCACGAGGAGGGCTATGGTTTGATCTGAAGTATTATGTCTTACTCGAGGTCGTTTAAAATGGATGACTTATATATGGCGAACGAATGAAATGGAGGGAATATTTTAGGGGAATGTTTCGCAACTACTTGGTTGGCCTGGTCAATGGGTTTGGTAAGTTAGTATGACCCTTGGTTATGGTCAGCTGTGGTAGAAGTGTTTTGCGAAAATTTTGCTAAGATTTTGTGCGAATATTTCAGCTACGAAACTCTTCATCATCGTTTTTATAAGTGGGTGGTAAGGCAGGTTGATCTTGTCAGTTGTTATAGTCAGTTTTGCAGAAACTGCTCTCATCAGGAGCTAGTCTTGTGCACAGTCAATTTCGCCAGGAACCAGCATTTGGTGGAGTTAGTCTTAGGTGAAATTAGTCGTCAGCTAGAATGGTTATTCGGTATGGGTCGTTGTTGTGACCAGCTAGTAATTGACTATTGTATGAACTGCGTTTTTTTTTTTTAGATTTTTCGATTTCAGTTTCATTGGGTCAATGTCAAAAACCAACATGGTGGCTAAAGCGACAGCTTCTCTGGCGGCGAAGTCGATAATTAATACACTTGCATAATCTAGGTAATGAAAAAGTAAACAAATGACAAACGAAAAAATGAATATGGTGGGTGGAGTGCATTCGACAGAATGAGAATTGGGAGGTGATAGGGGAGGGGGATGTTAATACAATGAGAAACATTTCTTGCGGGTCGAACGAGTGTGAGTAACCAACTAATTCAAAACACTGTTGTGTGGTGAAGCGAACACAAAAAGTCAACTAACGAGAAACATTGGCGATGGTCAGTCGTCTGCTGGACGTGGTGCTGAGGGAACCTGCAAAAATAAAAGTTTTTTTATACATTTAAAAAAAAATCTTAATTTTCTGGGTTTAGGATTATTTATGCTCACAGACACAGGGTCAAGGTCAAAGGTCAAGGTCAACATCACTTTTATTCAATACGGTGGTTGGGTGATGTCATAACATTGTGGCTGGTCGGCTCCAGTCCCCCATTCCCTCTAAACCAAAACATTCGAAAATCAATTTTTTTATAAAAAAATTTAATATGTTTTCAAAATAAGATTTTAATAAGTTTTTAGTAGTTTAATAATTTTTTTGGGAAATTTTAAAACAATTTTGCTATATTTTTGGGTTTAAGGCCATTCAAGGGGAAGGTAAAGGTTAATGTCACTGACATCTAAGATTGTGGTAGTTCTCAGTAATGTAATATGCTCAATAACTTCCATGAATTTATTCAATTTTTACACAATTTTCTCGAATTTTTGTTTTCAATGTCATCCAAGGTCATGGTTATAGGTGAAGGTCATTAGCCAAGGTCAATGTTGCCTGTGTCCAACATGGTGGTCGGAGTCATTGTTGTAATTTTTGATCGATTGTAATTTTTTTCGAATTTTTCAGGATTTTTTACCTTTTTGAAGGGTATTTAAGATTATAGGCATTGAGTAATGGTAAGGTCATGGGTCAAGGTCACCTGAATCCAATATGGCCGCCGACCGACTGGAATGACAGAGCAACAACATCTCCACCGCTCCGATTCTCCGTACTCTTTTGCCCAACTTCCCATAATCATTCTACTTTTATAATAATTTGTTACGGTAAGTCACAGTATAAAGAAGGTCTAAAAAGGAACAAAACGTTAAATTAATACATTATATCTTGTGTAAAAACGGAGTAACCAACATGGCGTCCGTCGTCACGCGCAGAGTCTGCCAGCCTTGTCTTGTTCACAACGAGGCGAAGCAGGTCGGTGCACTCACTCTTCATTAACAATTTATGTGATTTAAACTGTTGAAAGTACAAAGTAACAACGCCGAAATATTTTAAAACCCAATTATGTTACTGGAAACGCAATATTGTTGTCAACACCAACCAACTTCCTATAAATTCATATTTAATCTCCAAGCTCGAACTTCATCTTCTTACGAGAAAACAGAACAGGCGATGAATAAATACTAATTACAGCAGTCCTATTAACAACACCTTCAAGTACTGGAAATTTCTTCCAACAAATAATATCTTGCTGATCCATTTTAGCTAAACTGGTAAACGTCGGGTTTCCTGTATTATAACGCTTACGGAAATAGNAATAATATCTTGCTGATCCATTTTAGCTAAACTGGTAAACGTCGGGTTTCCTGTATTATAACGCTTACGGAAATAGCAAAACTGTGAAAGTTCACTTCCAGTTTTAGTAGTCGTTATACCTTGCATACCAAATCTGTACATATAAATCAAAATAATATAACTCTCTTCAACACTAACGACATTGCGACACCATGTATCATCATCCTTATCAACATCGTAATTCACACTTAGAATATTACGATGTACTTTACGTGGATNAATAATATCTTGCTGATCCATTTTAGCTAAACTGGTAAACGTCGGGTTTCCTGTATTATAACGCTTACGGAAATAACAAAACTGTGAAAGTTCACTTCCAGTTTTAGTAGTCGTTATACCTTGCATACCAAATCTGTACATATAAATCAAAATAATATAACTCTCTTCAACACTAACGACCTTGCGACACCATGTATCATCATCCTTATCAACATCGTAATTCACACTTAGAATATTACGATGTACTTTACGTGGATAATAAGTTCTTCTGGTGCGGCATTGTCTTCGTAGCGTGTTGGACGTTATTCCTACGGAAGCTCTCTCACGGTCGCTACATCAAACATAGGAGGACATAACCTCAAAGTGCCATGGCTCCCGGCTCGGGCGTCCTATATTACAGACGCCCGCTGGGATGGCCCACACGTACATATGTATAAGCGGCCGTCTCTATACAATTCTAGTTTTAGAACTCTCCAACTGGATGTTATATTTTTCGAGGATATAGACATAGAAATAATCTTAAATTTGCTCATTTATTTTGTGCGCATTATTTTTCAGCAAGTGTTGCCAATATGAACACATACACAAACGTGTTATGAACCAGCTGATCGCAGGCACTGCAAATGGTGCAATTTGTTGTGATACCGTTATAAATTTGTTGGTTCTGTCTGTCAAATACGGCCTTCTTAAACGCATTATACACAGAGACGAAAAGGCGTAGTGGTTCGTTTGATGTGGGCGTACCCTTTCGCTGATTGGTAACGCGATGCTCTGGAAACTTGCATTACGCCTGGCAGTCTACTGCGTGCTGCGAAAGGTTCCCTATTGGTTGAGCTGCCGGCTTGCAAGTAAGATACAAAGTGCTGATTGGCGAACGTCATTACAACATTTTGCTGGCCAGTTATGCCATTCCGCTGGCGTGTGCGGCTGGTGTTTGCGGCATAAGTAGCGGTTTCGCATATGTATTCTTACGTGTTCTGTGTCCCAGGTCTTGTCAACAGTTATGTTAGATGATCGGGAATAGGTCGTGGCATGTTGCCTGCTATCACACCTAGAATCCTGGCTCCGAACTGGCACTGCTTAGAAGCCCTACTTAAGATCTACTTGTACGCACATTTTGTATTCTTTCGCCATATGTAAAATTAACATTGACATGGGCTTGTTCACTTTATGTTGCGTTCGTCAATGTAAACTGTAAAATTATTAGAAAAGTAAATATTTTACAAATTTGCTCATTCTTACAATAAAATGCATTAAAAATCAGAAAGCGAAAGAAATAATATTAGTATTCACAAATGTTTACCTATAACTGGGAGCTGACGAGAAAGCACGGCTGCATGGCGGGGTGATGGTCGGTGCCACAAGCCCTCCCTTGCCAAACCACAATCCCATCGTTTATAGCCCGCTGTCAGAGTAACGTTTTAGCCCCCCGCTGTCAGAGTAACGGGTCACCCTCGCTACTAATCATCCCAAAATAAACAGCTCTCTGGAAGTCAGCCACGAGTTAGTGTCGGTTGCGTGCGTATCAGGACGGTATATTGTATATTATGGTGCTGTCTAGGAATAAACGGAAAACTATACACAGCGAAGCGAGGGAGGTGACCAGACATGTAATAAATAAATGTGACGAAAAAGCTTCTGAAGGTCAAATAAAGCATTTATTATCTCAATTAAATCTACGTGCATCAGAATACGCTGTAATTTATATGAAAAGTGTTTCCAGAATTCGCAAGAAGGTGCCGATGGTTGTCACAATTCGCTGGCAACACCAGGCAAACATCGAAAACGTCCACATGAAAGAAATGTGCACTGTGATTCATTTGATAGAGAGTAATCAGAGACGTAATTAATAATTTTTACTTATTGCAGAAACAAGTACCAACATGTCCTAAGCTTCCCGTTGCTTTGAGATAAAAATTGATTTTCAATGGGATGTTCATACGCTCAGGCGGACACTGAAAGAATGGGTTTTAGATGGAAACGGTGTAACAGTTTTCGGAAAATATTAGTGGAAAGACCCCACATTGCCCAATGGCGTTGTAAATACTTAAAATCAATTCTCCACTACAGAATGGATGGACGCCCTATAATTTAAATTGATAAAACCTGGGTTGATAGCAACATCACATTTAACAAATGTTGGCAAAGTGATACTAAACGTGGTGTATTAACCAACAGCAGTTATTTCAACCGTTTAATTGTTGTTCACGCAGGTGCTAAAAGTGGATTAATTGAAAATGCACTGCTAATTTTTCCAGCAGGCAGAGTTATGGGAGACTACCATTGGCAGATGAATTCTGCGAACTTCGAAAAGTGGATGCATAATAATTTATTGCCAAACCTAACGGAAAAGTCTGTTGTTATTATGGACAATGCGCCTTTCCACCCAGTGCAAGAAAATAAACCCCCATCGAAGTATGCAGTGAAAACGGAAATGCAGTCATCGTTGACCAATAACAACATTCCCTTTTCTCATCAAATGTGAAAAACAGAGCTCTTCGACTTAATTGCGCATAACAGGAAGCCTGAAAAAGTATTTCGCATTGACCTACTTTTAAAACTGCACGGACACGATGTTCTTAGACTTCCTCCTAATATGTGCGAACTTAATCCCATTGAACTAGCGTGGTCTTAAACAAGAGACTAGTGCGGGAAAAGAACATTACTTCTAGCTTCTCGTTAACAAAACTAATGGAAATCACGATGGAAGCAACATTTTCCGTCGCTGAAGAAGACTGGCAAGGATACTGTTCGCATGTCCAAAACTTAGAAGCAGACTACTGGCAAAAGGAGGACTGTCGTGTGGAAGATGCAATAGACAGTTTTGTGATATGCCTATGCCGTGACTCCAGTGACTCGAGTGTATCATCTGAAGACGAAGTTTCCTTTTCCGGATCGTAACTGGTGCTGCCACTTCCTGAAAGTGAAAAAATTATCACCGAACAACAACATCCACTGTTTAAGGTAAGCGGTAAGAGCACATCCTTTCAGAGTATTTTAAAGTTATGCATTCCTGATCTTAACTGTTTTCGCCGTAAATTTGTGCCATCAAAATTGTTTGCAAGTCACTATGGTTGTTTCGCAGGTATTCAAGTAAAACAATTTAAGTTAAAACAGTTTGAAAATATTGTTTTTGGCCATGCTGAAAGCCTTCAAATTAGTGTTGGTAATGTGAAAGACGTTTTGAAAATTGTAGCTATTGTGAAATGTGATTAATTTTCGTACGGGAACAGATTGCGAATACGTACAATAAATAGCCTGATTTAAACATTTGTACTTCAAACACAATGCAAAACATTTCGCGCACCAGGCAGACGAGCGTCTAAAATGGTGAATTTAAAGGTTACTGTTAAAACAAATAATAGAGGCGTATATCATAACATTGTAGAGTATGTTTGTATGCGCGTCGTATGAAAGGAAAATCTGCCTGCGAACTGATAGTTTTAGTACTGGTAGTACGGGCTAGAGACGACGGTGGTGACATTGCATCCCACCCTTCCCCAATTCCAGAGCCTCGCCTTCGCGTGAGCACTGGACTATACATGTCGCTTGAGTTGTGTCCCAAAGTTTTCTAAATCCGCGTTTTTTTTTCTTAAACCACTTAAAGTGTTCCCGTTATACATATATACGAAAAGGAAACACACATCAGACGAGGTGGGAATAACACTGTAAATACATCATGCGCATTATAAATACTATTCTCTAGCCCACCAACATAGCTAGAAACAGATTTTCCGCATTGCTACATTTCAAAATATACCGCTCGTAAACATGCAAAACTATTATAGGGCTCTGCATTTAACTTAGCTGCAGACTCTCCACCAATAAAAATATAGGGTCACCGCTTAAAGTCCCATGGGTACACGCTGCATGACAGTTCAGAGCCCTGCGCATAGGAGTGATAGGGCACTTGATGCACGTGCCTTTGTCGTCCTTATCGCTCCCGCGCTTCTCGGCCTCAAACGCACAAAATGTCACCAGGTAGGCAACACCTTTGGACATGAAACACTTTCCTCTTGTCTTTACCAAATTTACAGAGTGCATCTCATTCTGTGTACCTTTCCAAATATAATATGCAGGTAGGGGCAGTGACATTTTTCAAAAGTTGATTTCAAAAGTGCTTAGTGAACCTTGAACAGTATGTACCCATTAGATTAAGTTCCTACGCATAAAGTGATAAACATTGTAGTCTTTCTACTGTCCATTCACAGTTAATTTCAACTTTTCTGAAGCCCTGCTTAAGTTCTACTTCCAGTTTATCCCTCCGCCTCATGAAAACTAATATTTAGCTAGTATATAAAATTGCTCTAAAGGGAAAACGTACCGCATTCCCGTAAACTACAGTGTAATAATTTTTTTGCGTAAGTACTATTTCTTACTAGGCATTACCAAAGCACCTTTCTCCCTCTCTCTTTTTATTCAAATTAGATATAAATGAAATATTCTAATTTGTAAATAAATTATGAGTAAAATTTTTATTTAACCAAAAGTAAGGTGTTTTATATTAACACATGTACAAAACGTTGTTATACATGGAATATAAAAAACACATCATATATAGGGTGATTTTTCAAATGTTTGATTCAGAAATTGTGGAGAAACCTCGAACAGACTATATAGGTCTATCATCGATGGTCCATGTTTAATTCGTTTCAAGAACTAAGAACTGACACGTTTGTGAAACGCCAACCTGGGCTATGCATGGGACGTTCCCAAGAAACCATACAGGTGTAAGCGACAGGTCATAAAGGTCATATTATTCACATCAGGTCAGAGTGATACAAGAAAGCCTACATACGTTACCATTTCGTACGAAGTGGCTGTGGGGAGACGGAACTAGGACGCCAAGCGGACGGTCGGGAATATCTGACGAAGTTTCGGCTGAAGCTGTTGCGACAAGCGGGCCGTTCAACACCGTTTAACACCCTGCACACGGCGGAGACGGTTGAAGTAAATTCGGGAACTGCAGGCGCACGAAGCGTAACAATTACTGCTTGCGATTAGCACCACTGCAGCAAATAGTACAGGCATCTCCTATCTCCCTTCACGGTATACGAAAGGAAACATTTTATTTACTAAACCAATAATAACCCTTTATGTAACCAAGAACTGCTCTATGTGAGAGTGGAGTCGAGATATATGGGCGGCTTTTAACAGAGAGGTGTTGAGAGCCGTTGAGGGTGCAGTGAGGTGAATATGGAGCAACGTCGAAATGAAGGCATGAGGGGAAACAGGAGATCCCCGAGAAAAACCCGCCGACCAGCAGCATCGTCCGGCACGAATCCCACATGCAAAAATCCGTGAGTGGTCCACCGGGAAT
>NQII01003061.1:217678-309012 GCA_002778355.1 Clitarchus hookeri
TCACTACTCCACCGTAGCCCCCGCGATGTGAGAAGTACGAAACTTCGCGCCAACAGGGGACTTCAACATTGAGAAGCCAGAGCAGTATCAATACGCAAGTTATCACTGTAAAATTGTTATACAAATGATAATCAATCATGCTATCAAAAGAAAAAATTTTGATGATAATGTCGGCGGTAATCCATATGTTATGCCCACGTTCATATTCACATGTATTCTCAATCATACGATTTTCGGAGTGTAATTATAGCTGTATTAAATGCTTTCAGGAAACCATCCATGTATCTCTTCGTTATTTCCCGTTTAGTGAATGACACTTCAAAATGCACGGATGGGACTCTTCTCAAATACAGGAGAAAAATGCAATAAAACTGAAATTACAATAAAGTGCTTAATTTGAATGAAACTGATTTATTGGCATGTATGATGTTAATTTCCATCATAAATGTATAAATGCACACAAATATAGGCGTAATCATTTAAGCTTTATTTTTCCCTGCCTCTGCCATCCTGTTCAACAAACGGCAAAATATAACAAACTGAACAATTTTTCATGTTTTTAAAGTGATCACAGGATTATATAAAATACTAAAGTACACTATTTTTAATTGGCGTGCCTACAGTTAAGCTATTGAGTTATGGCGACTGTTATGTCAGTAAGAACAAATCAATCTCAAATAGGTCCCACAACAAGCGTTGTTTATTTTAGTTCACAACTTCCAACAAAACGCGTTCTGCTACTATGTTCGACGAAACGTATTTTCTTCCATTGTATACGTGCAGTTGGATGTGTTAAACTGACATAGCTAATGTAGAAAGGGCACATATATTTTTGGTGTAGGACTTTCGGGATTCCTAAGAGATTTCTACAGCACGACAAAAGCAGGTTCACAAAACATGAAATCATCAGACAGTGAAAACAATACCGCGAAATATGTATGCAAACATACATATATACCAAAATGTATGTATACACTCACATGCAAAATATTGATCGCCATGAACGAGTCACGTGAGCACAACGANCATATATACCAAAATGTATGTATACACTCACATGCAAAATATTGATCGCCATGAACGAGTCACGTGAGCACAACGAAGGTTACCACACAGCATCGTCACAGCCCTACATGTGTCCCCTTTGCGTTTATTGCGGTTTTCTTGCACTGATGTGCCACTAAGGGGCATACATGTCCCTCCACCATTCACAGCTGCAAGACACCGAATAAGGCCTCGGTAGCAGTGCGAGCCACGTAGCCGACTTCAGTGAACACGTGGCGTGCCCCGGCGGCGTGTTCGACAAGCCTTCGTCCAGCTGGATGAGCTCGAGACCACACTACGGACAATTCTCCTACTTCGATCCATGAAGATACGCTACCGATACGCTACCCGATACTAAATTAGAATTTTGTTGTCAGAACTCATGGCAATTATTAACACCCTACTGTACTAACTTATATATATATATATATACATATAAGTAGCGTACACATATACCTATTTGATACAGTATTGTAGATATTATAAATTTGTTTTTACAGTGTTTCCCAAAATATGAAGTATTCAGAACATCAACTAATGGCATTTTGGCATTATTTTGGTGAAGTCAGGATTGCGAATTTTTGTAGAATCTGGAGTAGCACTTCTCCAGACGTCCAGGGAAACATGATATTCGTTGTGTAAAACATGATAAACCCTCCAAAGAAGGTGGGTAGAAAATTGTCTGCATCTAAAGGGAAAACATTGTACTGAGTTTTGTAACCGTACGCTTTTTTAACACATGTATTTGCTTCAATGAAAAAAATAAGTACGCATAACCAGATGTTGTACTTTTGCGATAAATAATGAAATAAAACCTTAACTAAGACGTATTAAAATTTATATTTACTGATATAATTGACTTATATTCTACACTAGCATTACCCATTATGGTTTTACTATGTAGAATTTATAGAAACGCGGACGGTTCATTTGTAAAGCATATTTGAAAATATTATTATTTTAACATATATTTGGTTCTGGTTTTCACCATAGGTTAATTGTTGTGGAAATAATTTGGAAACATTTGTTTACTGGAAATTATTTTAAACCAGATCTGACGCAAGGGACTGCGATGGTGTAGTGGTTAGACTACTCGCCTCCCACCTAACAAAACTGGTTCGATTCCAGGTGGGGTCGCTCCCGAATTTTCGCACGTGGGAATCGTGCCGGACGATACCTCTGGTCGGCGGATTTTCTCGGAGATACCCCGTTTCCTCTCGCCCTTTTATCCCGGCTTTGCTCCATATTCACCTCGCTTCACGCTCATTGGCTCTCGAGACCTCGAGCCGCCAAAATCTCATCACTCTTCACCCGGGTCTGATGCACATATTATATACGTGTGGGGCCAATAAACAAAATCATTCTTCGAAAAAAATTATTTCCTCCAAATACACTAAATGGAAATTCAGCTCTTATGCGTAACATGCTGACATGGGACTGTTCAAGTAAGTGGCACACCAACGAGAGAGTCACAGCTGAAACTTAAAGGAAGAAACTAATATCTCTATTTAAAAAAAAAAAAAAAAAAAACTGATGCGTAATTGCTTCTAAGATTTGCAATACTGATACACGCTGTTACCGGTTACTTCCAGCTTTTCTGGAGTCCTGCTGAAGTTCTACTTCTATGATGTTTCTCCGCTTTATGTAAACAAAGCTTAACAAAGTAGAGAAAGTTACCTCAAAGGAACAACGCACCGTATTCGTGCAAATTTAATGTAATATTATTTTCCATAAGAACTATGTCTTACTAGGCATTACCAACACACCTTTATTACCCCTGTTTTCATTCATATTAACTATAAATTAAATATTAAAATTTAAAGATAGTATATAAGTAAAAGTTCAATTTTATTAGAACTAATGTATTTTTATGATAACTTAAGTATTAAACGGTTTAACAACGTGACATATTTAGCAAACAATCAAACACGCCATGCATGGGGTGATTTTTCAAAGGTTTGATTGAAGAAGTATAAAGAAATCGCGAATAGAAATATATAGAAATATTGTAACTACCTCGTCATATTTAGGACACCTTTTGAAATCACGCCCTTCGCCATCGCAGAAACGGGAGATTCGAAAGTTGTGACAACAGGCGGGAATGGCATAAGACGGGTATAAATTGGAAATATTACCTGAATATCATTTGGAAACTACTCACATAAACCATTATCATGTGCATGGTACTATGATCCGGGAAAGTCGGAAAATTTGAAAGCATTTTATTTCATTTGGTTTAATATCTTCTGTAGGAATCCAACACATTCTTGCTGTGTCAAATAAACGTAATTTTATCTTTCAAATATGACAGAGAAATGGAAAGACTTTCTTTTAAAATGGTTTTCCTAAAAAGATTCTAAATTTTGCATATTGCCTTACAAATAATGAAAATACCGGTGGCGTGCAAAATATTGGTTTTCTGGGATGCTATTGTCCGTATTTTGGTATTTATTTTTTCGTTATTCTTCAAGTGGCGCCTGTGAAATATCTTTCTCTGCAACGCTTTTCTTGAAGGCGAATAATAATGTTGCCATGGAGATTAATAAGAACGATAGCAGCAAATGATCCAGGAGAAAAAAAGTGAATTACAAAACATCCCTGCATGCAATAAGTCTGATGGAATGAGAGTATGAAGTGGGTGTACAGAATGCATGTGACATTATATTTGTGGGACGAGGGGAATTTGTGGCAATATGACACAGTAAGGTAGTGAAGTGAAACCTGGTTTTGTTTGTTTAGCGTAATTGGTAGCTAGAAGACACTAACAGACTAAAGACACAGATATAATGGTAGTCAAACAATGTGAGAGCCATTATGTCTTTTTATGTAAAAATACAAGTAAGAACCATATTATTTGTCTTTTTTCGAAAATAAAAAGTTTAATTTAAACATTATTTGAAGATGTTTTTACTAATTAGGATAATAATGAGGATCCACAGTGGTACAGTGTAATCCTTTTATACACCTCTTGGAGCAGAAAAACCGCTGCTGAATACAGAAATATGTCAAATGAGAGCAATTTTCGTGGTATAGTTTCCTACATCGGGTGAATGAACACAGGTTAATAATAAAGAAACGTGTACAAACAGGAGGTTAAGAAAAGGTTTCTCATTTATTTCCTCGTCAGGCGTCCTTGATTTTACATTCTTAAAGTGATCAAGCACTTCACACTTTTCTTTCACAGTCTACACCACATGAATTGTTGATGGAAATGAAGATGAAATATCTTCGTGACGAAATTCCGATTTACGAAATTTCACTTGCACAATCTGGCAACACTACGTACAGGATGGAAGGTTTGTACAACAATGTATGTATCGTTCGATCGTAGTATAGACTGTGAACGCGTTGCTTTCTTAAGTGAGCGTTTCAGTAAATAGTGTTACTTTTTGAAGCGGAATAAAAAATTCCATTAATTTCGCTTGAAATAAAAAAAATTGGGAAGTGCTTTACTCTAATTCCATTAATTTTTTTTCTAGTGACTTAAAATGTAGTATATAGATTTAAAAATGTGATATAATCGGATATACTCCATCGTACAGTGTCACCAACCTCTCCAAGTGAACTTATAGAGGACAGTTTTGTCATTAAAACATTTTTTCATGTTTTCGTCAGGGGCTCATTTGGTTTAGCCCTTAGGCGCGAATTTCAGGATATTTCGTACATTAAAATGAAAGAGTATTGAGTTCGGTCATGTTTCCGAATATTAGAGAACGGCAAAGGACAACACGCTTAGAAAGAATTATTTAATAATTTAATATCTCTTCAGACGTTTAACAGTGAACTGAAGATTTTACCAATTAGAATATTTGGAGAAAGAACTTTTAAGTTGTTGTCCTTACAAATTGTCAAATTCCTCTTCAATTAAAAACCAGAAAGCTACGTACATAACCATGCCTGCGGCATCCGTTTCTCTTCCTGAGGCGCATTTATTTTGTGTTTTTCTATTCAGCTATCAGAAATTGGCCAACTATATTTTAGATATGACGGAAAACTAAATGTTAACGTGGAACTTTCGCTAAGTTCCTTGACGAAATACTCTGACAAAATCACGACCGTGCAAAGTTATATTATGCATTAGCGTACAGTAAATTTGGTAAATTGGTACCTGTATTCAGTATAAATAAATATATAAGCTTTGCCACTACCAGATACCATGACAAAAGCATTAAAGAGAAATTTATAATTAAAATACACGAAA
Source organism: Clitarchus hookeri (assembly GCA_002778355.1). Taxonomy (NCBI): domain Eukaryota; kingdom Metazoa; phylum Arthropoda; class Insecta; order Phasmatodea; family Phasmatidae; genus Clitarchus; species Clitarchus hookeri. The sequence goes on from NQII01003061.1 coordinate 222,924, forward strand.
AATACGTACAAACCATTGTATATTTCGTGAAAAGCAAAGGGTAAAATTTATTAATCTGTGCTAAAAATTGCTGCGCTATTACACGATAACCAGAGAATGTTGGGTTTTAAAAAAAATATTTTTAGAAAGAGTTTTAGAAACTCAAACGCAAGGTCTTAGCAAACGAAATAAAGAAAATAATACGTTTGTGGGTGGGATGTGCATCGGTCAAATAGCCAATAAACATTCTGAGAAGTTGAAGTTGCTGCGTTCTCCATTCGCAACCCCAAGATAATTCGAATTCGAATTTGAATTCGAGAGAGAGAGAGAGAGAGAGAACGAGAGAGAGAGACACACACACGCCGATAACGAAAACATGTAGAGATAATATAAGAATATTTACGGAAAGGAAGTACGGCGTTCACGGACAATGGGTAGGGTAAATGGGAGAATGAGATAATATTATTTCCAAAGGCAAACACGAAGATCGCATAAACAAGATTACACTAACATGTGCCCTGAACCGTAACTGTTAAGCATGAGAAGAGTTCCTGAAAAGGATCCAACAATTTTTACAAATGCTGGCAGGGTAAACAAGAAAAGTTCCACTTTTATACCGAATTATATATTGCAGCAAGAAGTCTACAAATCAATAACTACGACTCAAGTAGAATTCAGTTTGTAAACTGACGATATAAAACCCAACATTTTTCATAAATATCGCTTATTTCTGCATTATGATTAGACTTGGCACAGTGATTATTTTCTTAGTATTTTAAGTGCATTTAGTGGAATGTATCTTAATATTTCTAATTTTTAAAATTGTGTTCCATTACAGTTTTCAGTATCTCTATGCCATTTTAATACGGATGAGTACGAATATGCCCATAAAACTTAACGTTTCTAAATTTTATTATGTTATCCTAAGTATTGCAAGATATTTTACGATTAAATGAAAATATTTTACGAAGTTCACGGTAGAATTTAACTCCTACTTATAATATTTCCTTTGGGAAGGTGGCCTAATGAGATCACCTTACTGTTTGTGTACATGCGTTAATGTGTGTGTGTGCGCGCGCGAGCGCAAGACCTTACCTGCGAGAATATCCGTACGTTTTTAATAACAATACATTTGATATGACAACAGAGATGAAATTTCTTGCTTACGTTGTTGGTAAATATTGAATTTTTAGGTAAAAATTACTTAGCTTATATTTTGTTCCGAAATCATGGGAATGAACTAATCATAACTTCAAATAAAATTAAAGTTGCATTTTTCAATTATTTATTATAGTTTTATAGCAATAAAGTTTTTAGGTATATTTATTATAAGTTAAAGACATATTATTATTCCATCACTTTCACTGCGCAATTGATTTAAAACACTTTTTTCCAAAACATTAGAAATTTCCGTATTATAAAATAAGTATTGGTAAAAATTGGCAAATATTATGTCTTTATTTAAGCAGTAAATGACATATTTCTCAATATCTCGAAATACTAGATCCAGAGCAAAATATTTTATATTATACTAATTAGGTCTTCACTCAAAATGGTTACCGGTTAACTGAATGACAGACAATATTTGACATGCTCTAGTTAATAGTTTCGATATATACATTATCACTGTACTTAGACCTAATATTTCATACGTGGCTCTATCTCATAATATATGGGGACGCGGTGACCGAGCGGTTAGCCTGCTCGCATCCCACCAAGTTGAACCAGGCTCAATCCCGGCCGGGTCGCCCCAAGATTTTTGCAAGCGGGAATCTTGTTGGACAATGCCACTGGCCAGCGGGTTTTCCCGGGTATCTCCTATTTCCTCCGCCCCCGGAATTCCGGCGCTGCTCCATTTTCGCCTTATACCACCCTCATCGGGTCTCAAGACCTCGATGTTAAGATCAGCCCCAATCTCTCAACTCAACTCGTACAATGCATAGTAACAAAAATATTCATACCGGTATAACATTTGCTTTACTATACAGATTTAAAAGATTTTGACGGAGTTGGCTTCCACTCAGTAGATTTGTTTAATACGGAGTATTCAATAGTATTAAAATTTAAGTTAAAATAATAATTTTAAGTTGAAATACATTTATAGCCACCATCAACTCACTAACACTCCTATTGTGTTTTTCGCAGTGACACAAAATGCACATCATATGAAAACCTGTTAAATATCAATGATTTTTTCTTTGCGTTTTTACGGTACCTACACTCTAAACAAATCTATATATATTTTCTTTACGACAAAGAAACCTATTTCTTTGAGGTTGTATTGTTTACAGAAACATACTGCAGCTTTAATTCAAAGAGAAGTTTACAGAAACATAAATTTACTGCTAATAATTTATTTTCTTTATACTTTTTTATTTTATGACAATGTCACATTTCTTTATAGAAAATAAATAACCATTATTTAAGCTGCCTTTGTTCACAGGAAATAAATATTACTTTGTACCAAAGGTAACGGTCTAATGGTTTTCTGTCGTACATTGCAGTTTTCAGTACGTAACTATTATCCCAACGCAAACGTCCATCAACCAATAAGTATGTTCTGCAGTTACGAAACTGCAGCTGAGCAAATTTATAGTCCTCCTGCAGACGTTTAATAAAGTTCGGTGATTCCCCACACCATTAATCACAATCCTTCCCATTAGGTGGCATTGTGTTCTGGCCCGCGTTACCACCTCACATAACGTGCCTATCAAAAGTAATCCGAACGCAAAAACACAAAGTGATAGTGGTTATTTACAATATATGATTTTAGTGAATTGATGGTGGCTATTAACGGATTCCTACTTAAAATTACATTACTTATATTTTAATACAAATGATTACTCCGTATTAAACAAATCTACTGAGTAGATGCCAACTCCGTCAAAATCTTTTACATATGTATAGTTGATACCTGCCAAATGCTGAAGTTTGGAAGTAGGTATTGATTCTGCTCTGCGGCATGAGGCGCCAGCACTTGATGCTAGCCCTCAGTGACAGGGCGTAGGAATATGTCGACACTGTTTTCTCTGGGTCCAATTTACTAATAAATTACACTGTATTTGTGAGTTCATATAATCGAGTTTTATTGTTGCTTGAACAGGTTAACTGGTACATGAACTAACGAGACACACTCCCTCCCTTTTCTGTACGTAGATTACGTGATATTTGGCGCGGCGATTTTGCGTCTTGGGGGGGGGGGATGATTCTACACACTTGGTGAAGAACTACTTATCTGACACTGCAGCGCTGTCTTCCCTCGGCTGGCGACCTGGAACTGCTCTCGAACTTGGTGGGCGTCTCGGCGCCTGGCTTCGAAGTTCCTTCTTCCCGGGTCCACGCNGAAGTTCCTTCTTCCCGGGTCCACACAGTACTCTGCGCCTGACGACGGCCGGCTGCCGTCGACGTGTGCTCGCGGATTCGCTCCATCCTCTTCCGTTTCCGTCGGCCGACTGCCCCGCTTGGTCCTGCTCCTCGTGGTTATGTAGGCTTGATCACCATATTCGACTTGCCTCATCTCTGCACGTGTCCGGGGTGCTTGTCGTCCCCCTGGGTCATAAAACACGTGGCCGCTGCTCGTGTGGTCTGCAGCCGGCGTGGCGTCGTCCCTTGGTTCTGGCCTGGAAGTTTATTGTCCCGTTCTGCACGCACGTCCGCTAAAAGCTCTCATGGTTTATTGCGGTACAAGCCCGGGACAGACGCAGCTGGTGGTGGGATCTCGGTGTCCCTTGGGCAGCTGCAAAATGCAGCTGTGTCCGCGCCCTGGTGCCTTCCGTTGTCTCCGGATGTCGTCTGCACGTGCAGGAACAGTTGCACGTGCAGAAACCTTTGGTAGCGTGCCTTTGCAGCTGCGAGGCTCCTGGCGTCCCTCTTCCGGCACGTCCACAAAACCCTTAAAGCCTTATTGCGGTCGTCCGCCGGCGAGCTTCGCCAGAGCGTGTGTTCTGACGAATAAAATATAGGGATGCAGAATGCNTTGCGGTCGTCCGCCGGCGAGCTTCGCCAGAGCGTGTGTTCTGACGAATAAAATATAGGGATGCAGAATGCGTCATAGTAAAGCAAATGTTATACCTGTATGAATATCTTTGTTACTATGCATTGCACGAGTTGCGTTGGGATATTGAGGCGGCTCTTAACGATGAGACCTTGAGAGCCGATGGCAGTGATCTGATATACGTTGGTTTAATAAAAAAACAGGTATGTGGGATCGAGCCTTGGAGCCACCCTGGTTTTTTTGCGAGTAATATTCTGATGTATTTGCTACTTCTCTCTTATTTACAATTTACGTTTGTTTCTCAGAGCACAAATTTTCTTTACAGCGTAACGTACATTACTACGAAAGCGCCTGTGGAACTACTGTAACGGAAATGCAAAGTTATCGTAGTCATTACTATAAATATCAAACCAAAATTATGATTGCGGTAACACTACTTTGCAGTGGTTCATATTTAAACCAATTTCCCTTTGCAGCAACAAATTATGTGTTACAGCATCTAAAGTGTTTTTACAGTGTCGTTGATCCTTTTATTGATCTTGAGAACCACTGTATTGATTTTCAAAAACTTTACTTTTTAAGAATTTCCATTAGGCATATTATTATAAAGTGCAAATATTTATAATTTTACAATTTGTAATAAAATACTAGCGCTTTACCCACATTATGTGTCATGACAATTTCAATAACTCAGTGCAACAACAGGATTTTGATTTTCATTATTTGATTTTGAGGTACATCATCATGCCCTGGGAAAACTACAGATGAAAGCAAAGCTTCTTGAAAATGATATATTGGTTAGTTATTTCGAAAGACTGGTTTTATAATGCCATCATTCTACCTTTGACTATATCGTACAATACGGGAAACTGCGAACAACGCATATAGGTCCAGTTGGAAACGCAATATTATATGTAGGGAACTGCGACGGTACATGTTGAAATTGGTGCCCTCTTTGACTTGATTGGAGATGGAAAATCACATGGGCAAACCCGTTTCTAGTTGATAAAGTCGGATCTGAACTTAAGACCGCACTAATGTGAGTGAGATGTGCAACCTCGTAACTAGACACGCCCAGGTGTGTCTGGCTAGTTCTCACAATCTTAAACCACAAAATTATTTCAGTGACTCATTAATTTCTAGGTGCAGATACTGTTCAGTGTCAGCGTAGTAGTTATCATCAACATGATAGTAAGACATATTCTAGTAACGAAGCAATTTAAGTTGGCACATAAAAAAACCGCCTGACCTTACCCAAGCCACCAGACCAGTTTCAACATTCTGCCGTATTCCTGCATAACGTGTTTAGCTATCGATAAAATATGTAGGCGCTTGTCCAAACACGTTTGTATCGCTTGAGAAGTATGCCTCCCATAACGTTACAGCCATAATCAAACGATAGCACAGTTATAAATTAACTGTAAGTGAAATGCACAAATATTCGCAACCGTTTAGCAAATAAATAAATAAAATCATGTTATAGAATATTCGATGAAAAGGGATGATCACCAGTGAGAAATAATAAGTAACAATTCAATAAACAGTTAGTTATTACAAATAGGATACACAGTTAATTCAATACATACGTGCTTAATATCAAATAAAGTTGATCGAATTCTGCATTTTTCGCGTAAGGGCACTTGCTAATGTTCTACGTAAGTCCTAGTCGTGTCAAGCCAAGAAATTTTGAGGCTATATAAAATAAATTATTATTGCTCAAAAGTAACTGTCCAATGTAGTGCGTTGTTTACAAAGCTAAGCGTAATTCTATAATAAACTACGTTAACAGGAACTATTTATATGACATTATGTAGAGTACTATTTCATAAGTTTTCTTTATCGCTGCTAGAAATGATAAATGTTTAGGGGAATAAATTTTGTAGGGAATATTTGACCGACAAAACAGTATTCACGGCGTCAAAAATACGCAGAACTTATAGATAGATTAGGTAGAATCCCAAAAACATGCGGTCATAATAATTATTGCCTTGTAAATCACGCACCTCACATCTGAATCAGTACCACGGTTCCTTACAAATATTTGAGTTCGATGTTAGCACGTAGCATGAATTTGTTCCGTTATTATAGTATATTTCATGTAAGAAAAGTATGTCCTACGTGTGGCAAAGTATCTCGTTAAAGAAACGCTCTTTTTTCAACACTGCCGCGAGGATGGATCAAAAAATTACGTTTGTATGTAAAATTTAGTTTCGTATTACGTGTGAGCAGTGAATACCGTTATAATAGTTAAACCAGGCGCTATAATAGTAAATATTTAGTGGACGATGAACGTTTCCAGTTTTTTCCATCCCCTACACACGTTCTTCTCAATATTATCATCTGGCACCCGTCTCGATAGATCTATATTATTACAACCCCCCCCCNCAAACCCTCTGCCATCCTCATCTTCAACCACTAGACGGAGAAAACTGCAAAATAATGTATTGGTTCATGTAGTGGTGAATGAGAATGGGGATCAGTACTTTCAAAAAGAGTTGGTAAATAAGCATAGATCTTTTATTAAAACGTTACGTAAGTGAAGCCAGTGGATACGTCTAGAAGGTCCTCGACTGTCCCATCATTTTAATAAAAGGCTTTGCGTACGAGCCCCGTAAATGCATCACGCCCTGTGTATTTCCTCTCCATAAATGTCGTTGGCACTGCCTCTCTTTACGAGAGCTTTAGTTAGACCCGTAAACATATCTCACTAGACCCTCCCTTCTTTCGTACTGTCTAATCACACTAGTTGCAACATGTATTATGCAAGTGATTTATTGTAACATCTAGCACCTCTTTGATTATTACTCGACAAACCTATGGAAATTTAGTTGAGATCTTTTTACGCTGAGAGAAAGGTTTGTTCCAGCCTACAAAACACATGTTCGTATAGGGAAAAAAAAACGATTTCGTAGCCCGACAAAATGTTTTGTTGAGTAAACAAAATTCAGAAAGCAACAAAAGTGATTTTGTTCTCCTAACAAAATACACTCTTGAATAAACGAAACCTCTGTATTGGGCCAAATAAAGTTAGACTCTCAACAAAATATTTAGTTGAATCAACTGTATATATTTGCTTGGCCACTCATTTCATTGCCTTCTTTTGAAAATACTGCTCGAGTGTCCCTTTGTAATTTATGTGACAATTAGGATAGAAGCAGTGTTTGTTAAGGCATTTATTGATGATTATTAATTTCATTAAGTGTAATAAAACATATATGACAGGGAACTTAAAAGTAAAGCTGTAAAACCTGAAATATTTATTTATGAACGTTGGTCAGTATTTGAATTGTGTGTGTTTTAAAACATTCACATTTCATGAGTAGCCACTTTAGTTGAAGTTGCTAGGACGTAATTCTCCGACACAAATGACTTCGGTTTGAAACTCATTAGAGCTTTCACTTTTTCGTAATAACTGAGACTGTTTAATGTAGGCAGGACCAAACAAATCTTTAATTTCACCAACCAAATATTAAAGTTTGAGAAGACCAAATATGAAAAACCAAATAATTTGGTTTCACTAACAAAATACTTTATTGCCCATATACAAACAAAGAAATTGTTTGTGCCAAATAAAACCCTCGTTTTCTTCAACAAAACCTTTTTTATTCAGTGCATGTTAGTTAATAAGACCATGTAGCCTGTACAGTGCCTTGAATCTCCCTAGAACCCATATGCATTCTCTGATATGATTGGCCCATGAAAACTTGACCATATTACAGGTTACCACCCCTCAGCGAAAGAAAGGAAAGTATTTTTCTCCGTTCATTAAAAATAACTTATACGCAAGAAAATATCTTGAGATAGCAATGCTCTCAGAATCGATTCTAATATAATTTTATTTCAATGCCTTGTCGCATAGCAGTGAAGGGAATATATTCAGAAATTACAATTTTTGAAATTAAACGTATATTCCATAGTTTTGCCATCTTACTTCTCATAAATAATTTATAAAAACATTTAGTCACGATCGTCCAAACTGAGTACTAGATTCGCGTGCTTATTGAAATATCAGAATTATTACCCCTTTAACTCCTTGGTAACTCAAAAAAAGTGTGAAAACTGGAATAAAAATCACTGTAGTGAGGCTTCAAGGCAGTCCGACGAGTTACATTATCCCTGCCCCGTCCAGACTGTAAATAGGAATACCCACACACTTGGTCTTACCAATCTGACGTAACGTGTACCATTTGTATACCCAGCAACACAGCAGTCTGGTAGCAAAAACTTATGGACAGGACAAGCACATACACAAACAGGAACACCAGGAGGAAAACTTGCTACTACTACGAAATGACAACAATGGGCGACTGTGTTTGAAAAAATATCTGGAGGTTTAATTGTGCTCAGAATAACTTGACGTTTTCTAGAAAAACGAAGTACTTCATCCAGATGGCATTACAAATGAGCAAATTATTTGTGGCTCCGAAAATATTGACAATATAATTGAAGTATTCTGGTAAGGTTAGTGGCTTTTGAAACACTAGTGTCCCCGTGTGGGTTAAGAATTGAAATTCTTAAAATGTTAAAAAAATCATGTCAATAAGCTTTAATATTCCTTAAAAAATAATTACTTTAAATAAAACGTTTGCAATAAGCTGACGGCAGAGCAAGGATTCAGTTCAGGTTTGCCGTAGTAAATGTCGGAAAAAGTCGTAAAAAAAACTGCATGCCGGCATGAGAAAATGCTTTAGAAGGTCGTATTAACGGTGTTAGGTAAAAACTTTAATTGCAATTTCTTAGCTGAAATTAGAAGTCAAAACGTAGAATTTGAAGAGATATAGAAGTTCCCAATGACCAAGTACGTTGACGGGGCATCTTTCCGGATGCACTGCAGCCCTAGGTGACGTCTTCCCTATATGTAAGCGCACGGCTTACGGTGCTAGCATACAGCCCAATGGCACCTTAACAGACGTCTCACGAGTTCTAGCTAACCTTTCTGAAAGCTACGCGGAGAGAGGAAATACAGGTCTACTTATTGCTTAAAACACCTCGTGTATTTGTCTCTATTAGACGGCCTGCAATTTTAGGGGTGCAAACTAGGACTTCCCTATAAAAATAATTTTAATTTAATACTTCGTGCGCAGCCTACCCGAGCTGGCTGCCTGACGTCACGTAACAAGATGTCCGTCTTTCTTCTCCCAAAACTTAACTTGAGAACGTTCTTTAAAAGCTGACCAATCACGAGGGTTACAATCCAAATTCATGTTTTTTGTTGATAAGCCATCAGCGTGGCCAGTGTACTTTAATTTAACATTCAAAGTATCAACATTTTTCACATAAAAACCTTCGAAACTATCAGAATTTAGAGATTTCGTCCTTCATTTTGAGTGCGAATTGTGTACAGGTGACAATGTAAAATACTTAAATAGGCATTATAATGACATTCATAACATGTTTCAAGAATAAATTGTAACTTTATGGGACGACTGTTTGTAGGTTTACATAACAATTTTCTTTTTCTTGAGCTGGGCCCCTGATGGCAAGCAGAAAATGTTTATTTTCTTCTACGAAACTCTCGACACTCGAGTTTTATCCCTTCTTCAATGTACGCAAATAATCAGTCCCTTCATATTCCACCGATATTTGTACCTGGTCACAGTTATTCTCTTTCAGGAAACTCGGATATATAGGAAAAATGTACACTTATAGGCTGTTTACGGTAAAGAAGGCACTTTTTAAAGCCCTGCGTTAGATCTACTTTTCTCCTACCTTAATATGCTTCCACCATAAGTAGAATTTACACTGTCAAGAGCTGAAACACTTTATTCATGGGTCAGTCAATTGAAAACTTGAAATTGTTACGAATTGTTATGTTTTATTAATAAATTAGTTATTATGCAGTTTTCCTTTACCCCGCGTAATTTTGGTTTTATAAGGAGTAAAAATTATTTCAAAGTAACGTATCTGAACAAAGACTAATTTTAATGGAAATGTATGAAACAGTGTTCCTCAGGAAGGACTGTTGATATAATTGAAGGGCTTGCAGCAAGAAAAAGTTAGCTCCATGTTTGGCACTATTGAAAAAAAAAGCCTTAAAATTCAATTTAAAGGTTCGTCAAAAGCATTTTTCCCCTTTTAGTCCATGCATATACTCATGGTTCACCATGAATATAATCTACAAGTACCTATTCTGTGAAGCAGGAGGGAGTTTTGAATTTTGAGCTGACACCTTCTTGTTCCAAACAAAGATTTAAATTTGTAAAATCATCTTATTTAAAGCCAAATAAGGTAATACATCTACTAAATTGGGTTGCAAAAGGTTTATTAATAAAAGTCAAAGCATACACCATGCTACTCCAGGCCCCACACGTGTTGTGCAATCATTTGGTTCATATGTCTTAATTTTCTTTGTGTTATTCACATATGAGGAAAGATATGCTAAATATTATACATATTAACAACTCAAAAAAAGCATTTTGCATTGCAATTTGGCATTGGGTCAAGAAGAAGTCAGCTCCAGGAACTACTCCTTTCTCGCCCCAATGTCACTATGGTGTCAGCTCCACATATTGAGAAACGTAGGAACTAAATGCCGGAATTACCTTCTTCTTGCACCAAACCAAGGAAATATATGTTTTCATTACGAAAGTGCACTTAACTTAAAAGTGCCAGAAATGGAGCTTACTTATTCTTGCTGGAAGCCCTTCAATTTCAAACAATTCAGTTGGCCTTCCGAAATGTTACTCTAGAGGTAAAGTGGATTTCCTTACTTCAGCGTAACCAACACTACTTCATTATTGGCAATGCTGAACTTACTAAAAACTACCACACTAAATTTCAAGTTTTCAGAAAAAATTCATCTAACTTAAACATAGGTGAAAAATGTTACCATTTTATAACATCGAGACATAATAACATTTAATTTACTTTTAGAATGTTAAAATTGTAAATAAGTGAAATAACTTTTTCTTTAATATTTAGGTAATTACTCTATTGGATGATTTGTAAATCACATTTGCCGAGAATTTCTTATCGGATAGGATAGTCAGGATAATTACTTTTTTTAATTTACAATTTTAATAGCTCTCAAATTTAAAAAAAAATGCTGACCATGTCTGCAATTTTACACCAGATTCTGCTTCAAAACATTTTCAAGATTCACCCCCAAAATTTAAACAAATGCTCCTACTTAATTTTATTCATGAAAATCTAGTAAACTGTATAATTGCGTAATAACATAAGTACATTCCCCAGCACTCAGTTATTGTCAAACAATAAATAGTGTTAACTTCTTCCTTCTCGACCATGGTTCAAGATCGGGATAACTCATTATAAAAAAAATACATGCTGCCATTTCTACGATCTAGTTATAAAATTATTTATTCCAGAGATAGCACCTGGCATTTAAATGTTTCGTAACATTTACAACGTCTAGTAATTAATACTAAAAGAGTACGCACCAAAGCTGGAAATAATACATTTTTGAATTATTGCTCTAGGTAACGCCAAATGTCACGTTTCTTCACGAAAAATTCTTCGAAAACACAACTGAAATATTTTTCAAAGATTGAAGTCATGGTAAATAATACAAAACTGAAATTATAAAACTAATTAGCCCCATAAGGGATAATGCAAATACTAATTACCTTTGTTTCTATGTTTCCGTGCACACAAAATTTATAAATATAGGTTAATTCGTGACATGCCCATGAAACAATAGATAAGGATTGCCTCATTTGTTCTACTTTTCTACGAAGATATAGAAGAGCAGGTTTCTGTGCTCAAGATAACATTACAGAGGCGACAAGACAACTTTTTTTTTCGTCGTACCTTGTCGTTTACCGGTTATGTTCACAACTGGTAAGCAAATAAAAATGCGTATATATACTAGAAATTTCCACTGTTCGCAGTACCAGTCTTGAACTGCAACGGCGTCAAGTCTACATAAGTCAAGTCTACATCAACTACAAGTTGATCCAGTTGCGATAGTAAGTATATTTCACAGCAGTTATTGGTGCTATAGACTGTTAACAGTTAACTGAGCACTTTTAAAAGCCCTGCTTTGGATATACTTTCTCCTAATTTTGTATATTTCCACCGTATGTATAATTTATATTGGCATGAACATAATGACTTTTTTCCTGCGTCGATCAAGTAAAAAATGTTATTTGTTACGTATGTTAATCTGTTACAATATGCCAATTCGTGTTCTGATGTTTATAACGTAAAATACGCCAACTATATTTGTTATAAGTGTAAACTTTACACTCGCAGTACATAATCATGATACAGAATTATTATTTTTCTTAGTTCCCTGTCAGTGCGTACGGCAGTGTATGAGCAGTTAATGCGAAGAGATATTTTGCAGAGTTGATTTCAAAAGCGTTTACTTTACCTTTAAAAACACCTATATAGGTTGTTCGCGGTTAGTTGAACACTTTTGAAAGCCCTACTTAGGATCGACTTATCTTTTATCGTTTTGTGTCCTTCTCTCATATGTAAAATTAACGTTGTCATTGACCGCATCACTTTATTCATGTGTCATCAAAGTGAAACCATGAACATTTTATGAAAGTAAATGCGTAAGTAATACGAAACTTCGTGCTGTTGTTTGTATAAAACAAGAACCACTGACTTCGGTAGCCATAAATATAAACATTAGTGTCGCAAAACAACGAGAAGTACGATAACTATTTTCATTAATTTGCTGCCAACTTAACTGGGGGCCTGCATGCCGGTGTGCATAATTAGCATATGTGTGGATATGGGGAGTATATTTTTTTCATAGGTTGATATCAAAAGGGCTTACTTTAAGGTGAATAGCCCTTTTCAAGTTGTACAAAAGTCCAATTTCCCTTGCTGGTAAATTTTAAATGTACACATTTTCTCGCCTTCAGGTAGGAACAGTATGAATGCCAGTGAGACCTGTAGTTCCAGCCAGCGCAGAGAATAGGAAAGGTGTAAGATGAGATTGTAGGCAGAATGACGACAGAGTAGGAAAAGGAAGTGCCCGGAGAAAACCCTCTCACCACGGTAGTGTCCAGCACATTTCCGAAGCCGATTGGCTACCCTAGTGTGATAAAGGAGGGGGCGTGGTTAGTGTCCAAGCCATTACGTCAACAGAGGTCGTTTCGTAGCAGGTGTTGTATTTTACCCAGCACATGTTCTCAGAAAATTGTTGTGAGTAACAATCTTGTGTAGTCCCATCTGTGCTGTATTTCTAGAAGGGCGGTATGCCATAGTCACTGCTTACCTAGATAGAATAATTTCCAGTTTTTAGCTATACCGAGAACAAATTCTCCTTCGCAACGAGTGCTTTTTAAGATGGATGTATTTTTTTTTTGTTTTTCCGCTTTCTGACATTTTTATACCGGATGTTTTTTGAACAACAAAGAAAAACTGCTGAAAGTTATTCCTCACAAAAATATAAGACGAAAATTTATGTACCCCAAAAAATCGTAATTTAAAATGCCTTCCTGCGGAATCTGCGTTGCCCACCTGTGAGGGAAACATACACACTGTTTTCAGGGTTTACAACGCATTTATCGAAAACTGTTCATCTGAGAGTGTTAAGACAAGATAAACTTTTTTGTTGATATAGACGTGTTAATTAATAATTTGTTAAGGTTACAAGGCTACATACAAAAATAAGATGCCAACCACAATTGGCATCATTAAGAGAGGTAATATTGCCAACCGCGTTTTCAGATGTGAAAGATCTCCGTTATACAAAACGCCATTCACCGATTTGTTGCTTAATAGCAAGTAGTTTTTAGTATTTTCGATAAAAATCATTTTAAAATGTAATTTTTTAGAACGCATTGCTCTCTTGACAATTGCTTCAGGGGAAAAGTGATACGTGTATTTGGTCTTAATTTTCGTAAGGAATAACCTGCCGGAGTTTGTTGGCTTTGCTGTTCGAAAACACCCGATGTTGATCTGGGGATGGCCGTCAAATTTCCTGTTAAGTCACACATGTATTGCACGCCTTCGGGTGTCGACAATTTTATGTCGATAAGTAATTAAATGATTCAGCCATTTCTGTTATGTAGAATATTAAAGGAATGTTTCACAATTTAACACCATCTGTATGTTTAATGACGCCTCTGTCACAAGGGGCATGTGTTTCAAAGGGATGGTAATGTTTTCTTTCTCGACTAACCTAGTGTGGTATAAAACTGGCACGACACGCCCATAAAAGAAACGAAATTTGAGTCCGCGACTTTTCGTTGTGTAGAAAGAGCTGAGCTGAATAGAAGTGGTCTACGAATTTAAACAGATATTTTTGTAGAGCGTTGTTAACAGGCATACGTCACACTCGTGGAATAATGAAATAACAGTTATGTCTGTGTGTGTACTACATCCATGTATAACCGCCTTAAGAGCCTGCGTCACACGTCATATTTAATTTTTTTAAATTTATTTCTTTCTGATTTAAACTTAGGAGGATTTATTGAAAAATGCGACAGTAGGAGCTTAGCTAATTGCCTTACTTTTCAGTACGGACATAATATATGAAATACTCACGCGTATTTATGCAGAAACTAACTTAATTTAAAATGTAATGTATTTAATAATTCTCACCTTTTAATGACAACCTATCAAAAATCAGGTATAGGCTGTTCACGGAAAACTGAGCATTTTTGAAAGTGCTGTTTAGGATCTACTTTTCTAATTACATTGTATCCTTCCACGATACGTACATTTAACATTACAATAGGCCTGATCACTTTATTCGAGCGTCTTTCAAGTGAAACTGTGAAATTGTTTAAAATGTAAATGTTTTAGGAATTTGCTTAATCTTACGCTTAAAATAATGAAACAAACAGAAAGAAAATGAAACCATTTCGGTATTCAGAAATAATTACAAAATACTTTTTTTAAAACATTAATAAATGGAACTACTTTATCTCCGTTGTTGCCATCTTTACTGGTCGTATGTCAAACATTGTGCCCGTTAAAATACTTGCAGGTAGGAGCAGTGAGAATATTTTAAAGATTGATTTCGAAAGTGCTCACTTTGCCTTGAACAGCCGTTACAAAAGTTTGCACAGAACTATGGATTTTAATGCTTCTGTGATCAAATATTTTCAGGAATGATCTTCTGTTATGACACTGAAACGAATAATTTCTGTATAAGGAGTGATACAACCTCTTTACTCTAATAAACCCTTCACCGACAAGGAGCACAAATGATGAGGTGACATCACGGATGATAACCCTTGAAACAAGCGACATCAAAGGGTAGCTTCCGCCACTCAGTAAGATAAGTAAATGCCAACGGCGGCGAAGGGACAGAATGAGAAAGTGTAGAAACTGAAGTCTCCTGAGAAAACACACCGGGTAATGCATTGTTATACCTACCGCATTTTCCATACACAACGGTAAACTAGATTCCATCCCAGGACTGAGAACGGATCGCAAAGTTTAGAGTCCGACTGTTATCCGTATTATACATAAGTTACGTATTTTCTCTTTAACTCGCTACCCCCTTGTTGTTTCGATCCATAATTCCTATTTTGGTAAACCGTTAGGCAAATGTTGAGTCCCATTTCTACGAGAATCAATGCTATAATTACCGTGTTTCAATGCAGTCGTTCAACCATAACGAGATTTGGCATCATGTTTGCAGTCTGACTAACAAAATCCGCTTAAAATAAAGTTTTATAATACAAAGTATAAATTCTTACTGATGTTAACACTGTCATGATTCTGCCGTACAGTGTGCATACGTTTGTTAGATTGGTTTGTACACTTAACACCTCTCAATTTCCTCGCAATACATATGACAAAGTACAGGAAGCACAAGAGTAACTGCCATCTCGGCAACAGGAACTATACGAAAATGCCACCCATATATACACATGTGGCGTACAAATGAGTATAATACGTATTTAAATGCCTAGTATAAGCTCATCACTCATCCTTTATTGTAATAATTTTTTTTTCATTTTTTTTTTTTCAGGTTTAAAACCGAAAACAGAAAATGAAGGCCATATCTGCTGCTGTAATTTTTCTCGCTTCAGTCTCATTTGCGGTACGTTTCCTCTAGAGTGGATCTAGAGTGTATTGCTTTTATTTTCCTCAACCAATCTTCACGCCTGCGATTGCTTGTGACTGGGCGCTATGAAAAGTTCGCTAAGAACAGCATCTACCTTTAATGACATAATTTCAGTTTGTTCCCCTCTCGGTAACCACATCGCACATCTCCCCTTCCCCCCCCCTCCCAGGGCAATAAACACAACATTTTTTTAAATTAAACATTATATGCTTCTCCCACCCTCCGCCAGGGTAATTTTGATTCGTTTTACATTGACGGAAACAAAACCATTACTTTCTCCTGTCACATAATGTATCGCCTGCCATCAATTATTTTTTTCACACAACTAAATATTTTCTGGAAAATAAAGTAGCTATTTCGAATTGAAATAACTTTTGCGTCTTTATTTATGAGAGCATTAGGCGGGCGTTCATCAATAAACCTTTCTTTTGCCACTTTCTTAGTTAAAAAAACGAAACGTCCAAATTACAATCACAAGTTTCCTTAACCACACAAATAATAAAAAATGTTGCCTTCTCTCTCGACAATCCATCCTCCAACGATTCTGGAAAAGGAATATTACAATATCCATTAATACCTTATAATTTCTCTGACATGCCAAATGTAGGTAATTTTTTATATTTTTAAAGAAACTGTGATTAACAATATAAACCTTATATATTAACATAATAGCCGATTCGTCGATTTGGTGTAAAATAAATATTTCCATTTCGGACTGTATCAAATTTCAGACTACTCTAAAATCATAACCGTATTTTTCTATAGTTTCGATGAATTCAGTAAGTAAATTCACAAACTGAAAATAAAGAGCAGCGTTTAATACGATTTATTATATAACAGAAATGTCCTACAAATTAACAAACAATCGTCTGGCAAAATTGTATTCAGCTTACTTCTTCAAGTTATAAAGTTTTTAGAACTGAAATAATTAGAGTTTCTCAAACACACAGGATGTGAATAACTGCAAACAGAATGGTACACTTAATAAATAATCGTAAACAAAAATTACATGATCTGGTATTGTTATTTAGGTTACCTTTGTGTCTAGATATTTTCACTACAAAATAAAGTCCCACTAATTACTTCTAAAATACAAAAATTGAAAAATTTTAAGACGGTTATTTTTGTACTGAATTGATATGTTGAGTTAGCATGTCTCTGATGCTTCGCTCAAGTATAACCGTAAATGAAGTACGTATGGAGTAGGGTAGGATTGATGTGCAACGACTATTCCAGAAGCCTGGCAACTAACACACTATGATGCGCATAAGGTTGACGTATGTTGACTTGCCTTTATTTCATCATGAACAAGTAGTTACGTAACGTTATCAAATATTCCAGTGTAAGACATATCATGCTAATTGAGTCTGTCAACGTCTCTAGATGCACAGCAGTAATAATAAAATATTGGAGCCCAGCGGCCATATCCATTTCCCTTCACTTCCTTGCAGTAACGTCTCAAAGAATAGCGTTACCTCTTCCACGCATGCGCCTAATAGCTGCTCGCAGTAAGCTTCTTCTTATTCGAGTTCTTGTGCTATATCAAGTCCGGCGTCTGGCATGACAATCTAATTCAAATTACACGCCCCGACGACAAACACTCTGAAAAAAACGAGAAACTAAGAACACCTTCAAAACGAATAGAGATTAACTTCAGAACAAAATCTGTCAAGGACGACTCAATGGAAAGGAGGCTTCAAACTTAGAATAAAATTACTTATCCCTTTGTCCTATTTACTCTCCTAGGGAAATATTTTTTGACGAAACCGAATTTTGGTTGAATGCCAGCCATAACAGTTATTTCAATAAAATAATAAGGTTTAATCCAAATTTTTTGTTTTACAAAAAAGTATTTATATTAAACTTAATATTTGGCCAAAAAACAAAAAGAAGTTATGTTGTTATTCAGTAATTTTTTCTAGTCAAAACATTTTAGTTTTCCTCAACTATTATACATATATATATATATATACATATATATATATATGATTACTCAAAATCGTATTGCGTTGACCCTGAAAAACTTTCTCATGTCTGTCAAAAATATTACCAAACGAAAGCAAAAATTTTATGTTTAGGAGTTTTTGGATATATTCCACTTATTTGAATAAATAAATACTTTTAATGAGCTTTAACAGCAAATATGTCAAATTAATATTCACAAAAGGGCACATATAATTTATTAATTAATTTTCAATTTTCAGGTTGCAGCCGACGATAACAAGCAAGCACTGAAAGATTCCTTCAAAACTTGCACTCAGAAGTATAATGTTCCAAAGCGTAAGTATATGTGAGCGTTGTTTATACTTTGTGGAACGAATTTATGTTAAACGGAACATAACTAAATTGTTTTTATTTATCACGATCAGTCAAAACTTAGTTTTCCCCGCCCTTTCATTCCATACAATGCTTCACTCTCATCAGCGGCAGATCCCCGAGAAAACCCGTCGACCAGCAGCATCGTCCGGCACGATTTCCACTTGCAAAAATACAAGAATGAACCCGGCTCGCCTTGGTGAGAGGCGAGTAGTCTAACCACTCAACCACCGCAGCCGCCTTTCGCGCCTCAAGAAATGGGACGTATTTCCGCTCCTGAATCAAAACCGCACGTTAAGTACGACTTCGTTTAAATAGAACGTAGCCACCGAACGTGTCTTTTAAAGGCTTTTCACGGTAAACTAGGCACTTTTGAAAGCCATTCTTAAGATATATTTTTATGCGCTTTGTGTATTCATATGCAAAATTAACATTCCCACTAACCTGATTTATGTTAGCGCCACAAATGCTGGCGGGTGAATTTACGGGGAGCGAGGTAGCGGCCGGTGAGTGGAGAGATAGCTGCGCGCGCAACCACCCTTGCCTGATGCCGTGTTTAAAACATTAGTCTCTGTATAATCATTTCCGCGTTTGCCGATGCACGCCGAATATTTTGTAACAGTGTGTACACCGCCGGGCCGTCACTAGTTTTGCCTATCGCCAGCCGGGCCGTGCCGCAGGTATCTCCGGAGGCGAACCGCCAGAACTAGTGTCGCTCACAGGACTTCATCCATGCGGCGCCAGCCAAATTAGACTGCAAAATTATTAGAAAAGTAAATATTTTAGAAATTTGCTCATTTTTAATCATACACGAGTTCACAAATTTTGCCTAATACATTAAATGCAACTAAGAAATGAAACTTATTTCTCTCCGTTGCTACCAACTGTACTGGGCGCATGCCAGCCATTGCGTTTGTTACAATTAATGCAGGTAGTCGCAGTGACATTCTTCAAAGGTTGATTTCAAAATTAATCAGTTGATCATGGGTAACCTAAATCAATCAGTTACCAACTTCTCATTGTTATCCGAGAGATCAAAGGTTCGTCCCACGCTGGTTCTACTGGGAAGGAGGATGAGAGTGGAAATTTTACCCCAGTAATTTTGTCGGCTCTAATTTCAGACGAATCTTCTCTGTACTCCTCGTTCTCTCTGGCAACCCACATGGCCACATATGAGATTCACATCACTGCCTGTCTTTGTGCTGCAACGTAAACAATCAGTGTTGTTTAAGCGTAACCGTGAAAGCGGCATAAATCCATCCCAAACTGCCCGAAGGATAGCCCTCTTCTGCACCTTTGCTTTTTCGTCTACATCACAAAAATGTTTTCCTTGTTGTGCCGATTGGGAACATAAATGGCATAGAACGTAAAGTACGTANATATAGACACACACACAAAGTTTTCTCTCGTACCTTAAGTGCTTATTGATTTCAGTTTATTCGTAGGTCCAAGTGGGTTAAGGCACCCGGATGACAATGAGATGAATTTCATTATCACCTCAGGTTATAAATTGTTGACCCGTTATTTCAAGCGGCCGCGGTGGCTGAGCGGTTAGCCTGCTCGCCAACCAACAAGGCGAACCGGGTTCAATCCCCTGCCGGATCACTTCCGGATTTTCGCTTATGGGAATCGTTCCGGACGATGTCGCTGGTCAGCGGGTTTTCTCAGAGATCTTTCATTTCCCCCGCCCCATCATTCCATCGCCACTCCTTACCCCAATCACTCTCATCGGTTCTCAAGACCTCGCTGTTAAGAGCAGTACAAATTTTCTCACACTTTACTTCAATTTTTTTTTAACGTGATCTGATTCAGTGCTATTTCCCAGCCTTAGTTATCTTTGCTGTTAGGGTGTACTATAACGCAAAAGCTATCGTTTTATAAGTGGTGAGAGAGGGGAATGCAAGTAATACGAAAGCACACTTCTGACACAGGCTTAAGTGCACCTTATTTACACCAGATTTCCTTTCTAATGGGGCCGGCCTCAAGATAGGTAGATGCCTTTCAGGTAAATTAGAATAAACCACACGATTATAGCTTAGCAATAAACGCTTAAATCGATCCTGGGAATGTAATTTCTATCGTTGTCTCTTCTAACCTTAAAACTACATCAGATTAGCGTAATTACCTCAAACACGCCTTTTTTACAAAAACAGAAACGTAGAAGATGGAGCTATTTTTTCGTCATCAAACGTTTCTTTATTGCTATAGCCATTAAAACCTCTCCAACGTCCATTTATAGTGCACAGTTACGTGCTATGCCATTTTCCAAAACAGATGGCGTAAATGCGTTCTGGTAATTGAACAATCAAGGCCAAGTTGGTGATAACATTGTGAAATTTATTTTATTTCTTTGTTGTCTCAGCGGTAATGTGACCTAACTGTGGGGGGAGGTTGGGGGGGGGACTATCAAAAGAGTTTATTTGTGAAATATTTATATCAGTAGTACATTATACTGAACCTAACAAACATTTCTACGTTTTCTTTATTATATTGAGCCTTTTGAAAAATTTTTCAGAGTAAGCTGCTGGTTTCCCTTCTTTTGAATTCTTTCAAGATGAATTTAATTTCTGGTTTCAGATCAAGAAACAATGGTCTTGTAAATAATTTTTCTAGCCTTTTTTGTGACGAACTCGTTTGTAAAGGGCGTATTGTGAGTTGATCTGAATGTTGTGTAATTTATGAGTGTTCTCATATGACTGATGCTGTGTTTTTAACGCACTCCGTGCGTGTTTTTTTTTTCAATCATACCCGAGCCAAGGTGTTGACGTTGACGCCGTCATTCTACCGTTATATTGTCATTAATTGCTGTCAGTTTGGTAAATTTTTTGTCGTGTTATTTATAACATTCATGTTCAGCTATAGCATAACAGCAATTGACAATTCTTTTTTTTTTCAGCTTCTTCCATGAGTGCAGCCGACTTGAATGGTTATCTGCAGTTCGCCAAAGACAACCCCACATTGATTGCGGTAAGGTTATAAACTCTTTATGTTAAGCCATTTAACGAACTGACTTGAAAGTATACCTATCTCATTCACAATTTTTTTTTTAGCAAAATAAAGTTGAAGCCAGCTTATGATACGGTTGACCTGATTTGCTGCCGGGCTGGCAATTTTAAGTACTTATATGTTCCCTTGCTCTGCGTTTTTGTTTTTACTTTTCACTAAACCAAATAAGTTTACCAGTTCTACGAATCACATTCGAATATGTATACATGAGGTAAATTCAGCAAGAAAATACAACAGAATAGCTACTCTTTTCACGGTTGCAGTTACTAAGTTTCAATGTTATTGCCGCAATGTTTCGTAAGTTAGTTACGGCCTTAACATTTGCAGGAACAATCAATATATTGCTGACGTTGCTGTGTTGAAGAAAGTGCATGTTTTGATTAAGAAACACAATGCTTTACTGTACAGAATTTTATTGTAACTTCAGAAACCTTCACCCATAGGAATACAACAGTCAGTTATGTTGGGATTACACACGTTTAACAATATTTGAGAAGTTTACACCAACCCTCCTGATTACTTCCTTTATACCCAGAGAACGTTTAGGTTTAGTTTATTTCGAAGTCCCTCACACCCACACAATCAACCAAACGCCATCAACTAGGGACAGTAATAGAAACTTTTAACAAATTTAACTTATCCTAAGAAGTAATGTATTAGTAGAAACAAAATGGCTGGAGGTACTGCAACTAGAATATTTTGGAGGTTTTTTATTTTAGAGAAAATGTGAGCAGACATTCAGGTCAGTATTTATAACTCGTGATTTTAGCAGTTCTGTACAGTTTCGGGCAGACGTCTGGGCACGCGAGTTCCCTTGTCCTCACTAGTCTGTAGCCTGTCACGGACCGGTCTGTAGCCGATCGACAACAAAACGGCTCGGTATCATACGTGCCATCCCACACACACACGGTCTGTAGTTTTCTGTAAGGGTAGTAAGGACGCAACACCTGGCGTTTGTGAGACTGCTGACAACATGACCGGCGCTGCGCGGGTATCTTTTCTCCCGTTGCGATGTTCGCCCCGATTTCCCAACATGAGACATTCCCAGACGCCTGCGGGGCACTACATTTGGATCGCGAGTCACTGTTGGTGACATGGCGCAGGAGACGAAAATAAGCCAAGCTCATCCTTAATGGCGCCGCCTACTTGGAGGTTTTTTTTAGCGCTTTCGTGACTGGGAAGCGCGGGAGCAACAAGGACGATACTAACACGCGCGCCTGATGTCCCTTCGCTCCTACGCGCAAAGTGCTGAACTGGCGTGCAGTGTTCTCGCCGTACTGCGTGTACCTATGGGGCTTTAAGCAGTGACTTTATTTTATTTTGGGAAGTCTGTAGCAAAGTTCAATGAAGGTCCCTATAATAGTTTCCGATGTTTCCAACCTGTATATTATGAGATACAGCAGTGTGAAACAGTATTTATCTATGTTGGAGGGTTCAGGAATAACATTTATAATGTGCATGATGTATTGAGAGTGTTATTCGTACCTCGTCTGAAGTGTGAATTCTTTTCGTATATTGGTATCATGGGGACACGTTTAATAGTTTGGCAAAAAAAATGCGGATTTCAAAGATTTCAGACACACTGCAACGCAATTCAAGCGACAGGTAGGAGGGCCCCTTAAGGACGTCAGTCAAGGAAAAATTTGTAATTTTATATCTGTACCATATATTGTTAAACTTATAGACATAATCTGTAACTACATTTTCCTCAGACAAAATGTTTTTATATCACATAGTTTTTGCAAAATGACATGTCAAAGTCAAAATTGTACTGTTTTGTAATGTACAAAAAATACAAACCAACCTATTTGCAGAAAATGTAAAAAGGGCAACTGTAAGATCTTGTTTCAATTAATTTTAAAGTATGTTTAGCCAAAGTTATAATCTAAAAAATTAAGGGCAGCCACAAATTAATGACATTATGTAAAAATGTCCTTATTTTCAGAAATTTTTTTGAAAATGCAAAAACAACTCCTTGTCCAATTTATAGACTTATTGAAGTAACTTTTCGCATCTTCTTTCCGTGTGAATTACCTCATTTCTGTACGTAAGATGGTTTTCATTATTTGTACATTTATAAAGCAGTAAAATTATGATTTCGACATGCACTTATGCAAAAACTGTGCTCGCAATTAATTTTTTATTTTTGCGAAGAAAGAGTAATTGCTGATAACTTCTAAAAGATAAACAGTAGGTAGTATAAATATAAAACAACTTATTTTCCCGTGGCCAATGCCCTTCAATGTACGGGCAATCGTAACGCTGTACTACTAGAAGAGAAAGAGCGCCGGCTTGACGAGACAATGTGTGTGTGTGTGCGGCAGTGCTTCTACGACTGCACCTTCAAGGGAGCGGGCCTCCTCACCGACTCCGGCTTCGCGACGGACTCGCTCAAGAACGACCTCAACATCGGCAAGTCCAGCTCCCCGGCGTGCGTGTACTCCGGCGACGACATCGCCGCCTGCGGCACACAAGGTGCGTGCTCGCAAATACAGACACGTAGTAAAGGCTGTCCACGGTAAAGTGAGCACTTCGGAAATTAACCCATGGAAAATATCACTGCTCCTATCTGCATGTATATTGACAGGTGCACTGAGTGGCGGCACGCGCCCAGTAAAGACGGTATCGACGGAGGGAAAGTAGTCCAGTGTCTTAACGTTGAATTAAAAGTGTAAGATAGACATTTGTGCGAACTTAAATTATTAATTTTGCTTTCTAGTTTTTTTTAATGCGTCTAAGTATAAAAAAGAGCAAGTACGTAAAATTTTTGCTTATCTAATCATTTCACTGTTTCACTTGACCGACGCATGAATAAAGTGATAAGTCCCATGACAATANAAATTTTTGCTTATCTAATCATTTCACTGTTTCACTTGACCGACGCATGAATAAAGTGATAAGTCCCATGACAATATTAATTTTACACATGACTGGAGAATACACAATGTTCGTACACGTAGATCTTAAGCAGGACATTCAAAAGTGCTCAGTATACCGTGAATAGCCTTTAACTATCTGTACTACCCGGCGTTGACCGGCTATCATTATAATAGTGATTTTTTTTTTGCTCCATTGGGAAGCCGAAGCCAATTTCGGTATACACAGTATATTGAGTTGGACACTATAAGGTATCCCTGACAAATGTGGTCCAGATCCGTCCAACGGTGTAGAATTTTATAGAGAACATCCATAAGTACGTACAAACAAACAAAACTTTGATTCATCCATTTAAAAATTACANAAAATTTTTGCTTATCTAATCATTTCACTGTTTCACTTGACCGACGCATGAATAAAGTGATAAGTCCCATGACAATGTTAATTTTACACATGACTGGAGAATACACAATGTTCATACACGTAGATCTTAAGCAGGACATTCAAAAGTGCTCAGTATACCGTGAATAGCCTTTAACTATCTGTACTACCCGGCGTTGACCGGCTATCATTATAATAGTGATTTTTGTTTGCTCCATTGGGAAGCCGAAGCCAATTTCGGTATACACAGTGTATTAAGTTGGACGCTATAAGGTACCCCTGACAAATTTGGTCCAGATCCGTCGAACGGTGTAGAATTTGATAGAGAACATCCATAAGTACGTACACACAAACAAAACTTTGATTCATCAATTTAAAAAATTAAAATTTTTGGGGATCAATTTGTAAACAAGCCATTTCATACTTGTTTATTGTTTTTGGTTAGGCGTGTAAACTTTCATTAGTATCCTAAAAACCTTTGAACTAAAAGTTTTGTGTACGTCTTAGTAATTACAGATTTATTTTTATTCTGTATGCTTCGCCAACGGATTCTTTAACTAAAAAACTTTCAATATAGATTCGATGACGTATACCTAAATGGCTGATGCCGTCATTTGTTTTGAAGCTCGCATCAGAAACAGCTGACGAGGGGCATGGTAAGGCGTTCAAGTGTTTTTCCGCAGTGAAAAACGGCCAATTCATGCGTTGCAAATGGATGTANATGGCTGATGCCGTAATTTTTTTTGAAGCTCGCATCAGAAACAGCTGACGAGGGGCATGGTAAGGCGTTCAAGTGTTTTTCCGCAGTGAAAAACGGCCAATTCATGCGTTGCAAATGGATGTACGCAAATATTTGAAAGAGTTTGTCATTTTTACGAGTAGTGATGTTAACATGTAGAAAACTGCTTTCTTTTGAACTGTAACACGCTAATAGTGGTTTTTTAAGTTCACCTAAATCGAAATTGATCAAAAGCAGCCACTTCATTCAACCGTGTGCTATTATAATAAAGGTGTTAGCTTTGACAAAAGACACCATACCAAAATGTAACCGAAACGGTAACACGAATACATTTAATTCAGAAACTGAAAGTTGAAGACATATACCAACTAATTTAACACAAAAATTGACAACTTAATCACTATCGGCACCGCACAGACATTATAATTAAGCTGTTTATTAAGTCTTAAAAAAAATAACATCCGCAACTACTTGGTTTGAACAGACGTGACTGATATGTACTTATGTAAATGTAACGTTACAAATACAATTCGGAAATAATTCAGTCGCACATACTTCGTTTTGTGTAAATGAGACACGTATTAAATAAAATGCATGGAAAACTATTAACACTTGATATCGCAACTTCTGTTAACGTTGTATCAAATGGCTTGCCTGCACCATGATGCCCCTAGTCAGCTGTTTAAGATGTCGACTTCAAAAGAAAACACAGCAGCAAAAGCCAATGAGCACTCTATAAGTATATATGGTCGAAGCAATATAGTATTTCTAAGTGTTGCATTGGAAATATAATTTTACATCACCTCTTCTTTGACTTTTAATAAGTCTTCCTTTACTCACTTTCAAGGTCTGCATTTTTCTTATAAGCCATTTAATATACCAGTTTAATCATTAAATGGCAAAGATTGGTGACGCACAACAACCGATTACTTTTAACGCATAAGAAAAATAGAAATGTGGGCATTTTTGTTACAGCAAACGCTGTGCAGCCATCGGACCCATCTGACCCAGAGTGCGAGAGGACTCAGGCATTCATCAAATGCTTCTTGTAAGTAAACTTAGCGTGTCAGTTTTTTAAAATATTTGACCAGAGACGAAGAGCAGTTGCTGGGAGATTGGGCTTAACGTCTCGACGACAGCGAGGTAATTACGGAGCAAGTTTCTCAGTGAAGCGAGAGCGGGGAAGGAATCGGTGATGATCCGTTGTAAGGGACCATTCCAGTATTCGCCTGGTGTGATTACGGAAAACCAGGGAAAACTGAAATGAGGATGGCCGGACCGGTAACCGAACCCGGTTTCTCTCAAATGCGAGTCCAGTGTGTTATCACTACGCCATTTCTCACTGTTTAGCAGTTGGTAGAATATCCGCACATTTGTGAAAAAGTAGGTGAACATTTAGTGACAGTCGTTTTTATACCCGTTTGCGGAGTGAAGATAAAAGCATGACAATCAGAGGTAAGTAAAGATGCCGCAATGGCTGCCACTAATGTACTGACATTTCACCACGGGAATAAGAGATAAGAGTTCGATCCACGGTGAGACTACTACAGGTTTTTTTTTCGCATGTGATGAAAATGAAGCACGTTATTTCCGCTTATTTCTTCCCCACATTTTGTCACCAACAGAACCTCGGGTCTCATTCCGCGCACTTATCTGGTTCTATACATGTTAACACCAACCCTCAGTGTGTATTAGCCTCATTCTAGATCGCGCTTCTTCGTACAAATTTGGGGCCATGGTAGCGCAGTGGCTAGAGCATTCGCCCCTCGCCAAGGCGAACCGGGTTCGATTCCCGGCGGGCTCACTGCCGGATTTTCACAAGGTGGGAATCGTACCGGAGGATGCCGCTGGTCAGCAGGCCTTCTCGGGGGACTCCCGTTTTCCTCGCCCTTGCCTTCCGGCGCTGCTCCATACTCACCTCGCTTCACCCTCGTCGGTTCTCAAGACTCGATGTTAAGAGCCGTACAAATCTCAACACTCCACTCCGTACGTATTCGTATCAGTGGCAAATGTTAGGTATGTAACAAGTTTCGTGAAATTGCAAGTGAAAATTTGTTGGAGTGGATTTAAAAGAAAAAAGTATAGATTTACTAATCTTTGTAAATTAATAAGCACAAAGCCTAGCCTGCCTTCTAAAACCAGCATTCGTTGAAATTTTTTATTTTTTTTGTAAGTATTGTCAGAGTATGTCAAATAAACTTGTAAAGTGTTGTGTGTTATGTTAAAAACCTATTATGGTTTATGATACATAATAGTGAGCCTTGTACTCAACAAACCACCAACATGACCGTCGCATTTCAGCCACGACAAAACCACAAGTAAACTTGCAAGTAAATGACCTATGCACCAATACTGGACAAAATGAACTTACCAAAGTAAAAGAATTGGTTTTTTTCTTCCCTCGATGTACTTCCTTTGAAACTGTGGAAGGATCTATAATTGTTAGTCAGGAAACACATCTTCTCACGTTCCGCCTGACCGGTTAGCTAACTCGGGTTATATCTAATCGCTGCAAAGTTCGATCGCCTTTGGCAAGACCACTATATTCCATTCACAATTACTTCCAACTTTTCTGAAGTCCTGCTAAAGTTCTACTTCAAAGATATTCCTCCGCCCCATACAAACAAAACTTAACCGAGTCAGAAAATTGCACCAAAGTTACTACGCACCCTATTCGTGCGCACTTAGTTGCATAATATTTTGCATAAGAATTATTTCTTACTAGTAATTACCAACACACATATTTTCTCTCCGTTTTTATTCGTATTAATTGTAAAATAAAAAATATGATTCATAGATAAAAACAGACAAACACGCAATTTAATTTTTAAAATTAAGATACTTAAATGTTAACAGAAGAAAAAAACACTTGTGATACACGGCGTATTAAAAAAAGAACCTATAACTTCATACATGGGGAGAGTTATTCAAATGTTCTATTCAAAAAGTGAGAAGAAACCGCAAATACACTATAATTTGATACCTTGCTTACTCTCCCTCGTTTCTTTAAACCAGCCGAACTAACAACATGACACCGTGGATCAAGAGAAAATGTAATTGAAAATTTTTCTTCCGTCCTTGTGATGTCATTATTCAAATGTTTCAAGGTGAGGCATTTCTAAACCGAACGTTAACAACCAAACCTGTTGGTTTAAGTTTCGTTGTGCAAAATAAGATCCCTCCTCGCAATTTTTTATACACGGGTACGTTATATATAGTTGAAGACAAATTGTATCCTGTAATACCTGGTTATGTTAATTAGCTGCATCAAAGAGTAAAATGTTTTTCCTTCCAAACTGTCGGATGGTCAGCCAAAATAGTGAACAATAACTATAAACTTAATAGGAAGCAAAATAATCAAAAGTACGTGTTAACACAGTGGCTCGAGTTGGAAATTTATACAGGTAAGACGTGTCTGCCTCGTATACTTTCGTCGGTTCGTTTCTTTCGCCCCATTCCTCTTAGAAATTTACACTCCGCTTAAAAGCACCCAAGAGGTGGCTTGAAATAAATACTCTCTACAGGAACGACATATAAATATTATTCCTGGAAATTTATTTTCAGCGCTTCTTAGTAAATGTTTGTTATAAAATGTGTTTTTGAGTTTTTAGTTGTATTTTTATCGTATTGGTCTTTTTTTTTTTACAGGAAAACGAAATGCAACAGGCCGTGAAAAAAGTACATCAAGGTCCAGAATATATATAACTGACAGTAACATGTACTCATTCCAGAAGAAATTATAGTTGTGTGTAAATGAAAATATGTGTGAATTTTAAACAATCAAAAGTTAAATAAAGTAAACTTATTCTTCTACGTTTGAACTGTACTAAAGTATACGTTAACATTATGTAACCTTAAAAAGAATAAAATTTTATGAACGTTGTAAGTTAAGGTTTTCTTGTACATCTATTAAACTGGTTCCTTTAAGACTACTGTATAGATACAGAAGGAAAATTGGCTCAACTTCGCCACAAAACTATATACTGTTGTTGAAATTGGTAGCCTACCCGTTGAGACACGCATCACTGGAAACGACACGATGAAAAATTCTACAAGCAAAATAGGTATTTTTGCATTACCCTCAAACTTTAAACATTAAAACAGACACTTCGATTCCCGGCAAAAACCAACCCTTTTCCTCACTTATTCTTTTGAGTAGTGATTTATACGTTGAATTTGCATTGGTAATTTATGGATTTAAAAAAAAGGAAAATTGCGTTTGTCGGCTGCTTTTCAAATTATCAGGGCACTATTCAGAAATGTTAGAAACTTTTATGTATGCTCTTTAAAATAAATTGCAGTTTTTCTCAGGTTTTGGAATTTTTGGGCACAAGACAGTGCGGAGAAACAAGTTCACTTTATTCAATTTTAAGTACCCAAAATTGATTTCAGTTCGTCATAAATGTAAATTCGTAGGCGTTTGTGCATAATTGTTAAACATTTCAATGCAGATATACTGTCAGACGTCTAGATGAACAAAGCAACCTCTTCAGTAGAAATACCTTTAAATATATATTCTCATTTGTTACAAATGAAGTCAATTAAGGGAAACCAGAAAAACCATATACAGTTACTTGCATTTACGAAAACCACATATCATGTTTATAACTACAATATGGGGTACCAGTTCCAATGTCCTCTGTGGGTAGAAGTGCCTCAACAAACGCAACATGGAAATCGCCTTTTGTGGCATGACTGTGGGACATACGGTAGCGTTGGATTTTGATTGGCTTCTGCGACTTAGCAGTTTGTACCAGCTAGGTTGAAAGCTCGTCTGATTGGAAAACGCATTTATGATGTACATGCCAAGTACAGATACTACAGGATAAGTATAAGGGATTACCCCAACTTTGAAGGTCTATATTATCAAAACCAAACAACCTACAACCTTGATTGACCAAAAAAATGAACCGTGTAACTGTGAAGTTTGTCTACCATACATTCATAAATGTTCAATGTAACACCACGAGTGACCCGAACGGCATCTACGCCATAATCAAACTCGTTCCACACTCTTGTCAGCATGTGCGGTGTTACTATTTGGATGGCGTCCGTAATTCTCGTTTGGAGGTCGTCAATGTTAGTTGGCAATGGTGGACGAAACACTTGATCCTTTATCTACCCCCATAGAAAACCACACGGGGTAATATCCGGTCTTCTTGGGGGTCAGTGATGAAGAGCCTGGTCACCAGCTAGGTACGAGTGGTGTGGCGCACCATAAAGGAAACAACAGACCGTCCCCTTCACATTGACGTGTTGAATGCAAACTCGCTACCTCCTCACCACTTCAAACCGAGAGTTACGAACGCCATCCAAACCCCGACACCGGTCATGCTTACAAGAGCGTGGAACGAGTTTGATTATCGCGTAGATGTCGTTCGGGTAGCTCGTGGTGGTCATATTGAACATTTATGAATATATATTAAACAAACTTCACGGTTCCATGATTCATTTTATTGGTCAATCAATGTTGTGGGTTGTTTGGTTTTGATATTATAGACCTTCAGAGATGGGGTATTCTTTTATACTTATCCTGTATTTAATATGTATTGTTTTATGAAAACTATTAATGTGTTTGCAAGTATATTTATAAGCGTCAGTGGCCACTGTGTTTATTTTTTACATTAAGGATTTGTAAATTTATTTTGAGATTTTAATATTTAATGAGTATGTACACAATAACTGTGTTCTTTTGTATTCACGAATATCTGAAAAAATGTAATAATGAATGTCTTTCTGCTGTATGTCTCATCCACTGTTGCTACATGTATTTGCAGTATTTTAACACTGCAAATATCTAAGAAAGTTGTCTGTGGAGTAATCTTACGAGCTAGCAACTGAGACACTAGGCACCGCAAGTGCTTAGAGTAGGTCTTGCGACAGCAAAGCCAGGGTGCGGAAATGACGCCACTTTTTTTAAAATTCGGAGTCAGAATCCACCAGGAGATGTGTCTAAATGTACGTGGTGACAAGTGAAATGTATAGGAACTTCTCTCGTTGAAACGAAGATGTCGGATATTCATCTGCTTTACCGAGCTAGAGAGAAAGGGACTCTACTGGTGGAGTGATCATTGACTCACTTCATTCACCGGAAAAGACTATTACAATAAGATTTGCAAACACAGGAAACAACCACAGTAGTCTCTGATTCAACGGAACTTAATTACTTTCCATGCACCTCTCAGCTCAACACTGTTATCTTTACAATTATCTAGTTGACTGATCTGTGGGCGCATTTTACTAGTTGTTTGGAGTAAGGATTATTTGCGTAGGTCTTTCGGAGTAAACTGGTTTAATAGAATTAGAGTGACAGAATGAAGATGATCAGCCTGCATCTTCGGCAGTACATTATTATTTGATGGCACAAATGCATAATACATTAGGTAAAAATTATTTAGTTGCTGCTATTGCAGTAGACTTTAATGTAATGGAAAAAACGTAATATATTTATACAAAATATATTTTTCTGATTACTGGGTTATAAACAAGGCAAAATAAATTTTATTAAAAAATATAACTTGCTTAAAATAAAAGCATTTTTGAGTTTTTTTTGTTATGCTTACTTGGCAAACAACGACTCTATTGTGAACCTGTATGGCTGTTTTAGTTTATCGTCTCAGCAGTAATTAAAATGAAAGAAAAATTAATTTATAATGAAAATGGTTTATCATAAAATTGTGCCAAGTAAAATAATACTATCACAAACTGGCATTGGAAGATGAATAGCTAAGGTGAGAGATTTTCACTGTCACTCGTTAACAATAGGAAATTAACCAAAAATGGGAAGGGAAATCTTAAAAAAAATGACGCTAATCTGTACATGTTTACAGCTCTGAACAAACTAACAAGTACAACTCGTTTGTCCGGAGCTCTGCAGCTGAACAGTTCGTGGTATTCTGTGATTATTGATTACTGTTGCCCTGTCATGAAAAAAAAAGAATTAAATACAGCAATAAAACACTTTTAATCGCCCCTCTAAAAATTTACTTTTAGAAAGCAATATTAAAGAAACTAATGTATTTATGAAACATTCTCACCTGCAGACTACAAAAGCAGAAATAGGGAATAACTTCCACAGACCATATACAATAGCGAAATCGTTTTCGCTGTCGTTATGTATTATTAATATATACGTACCGTTAAGGGAAGTGACTTATTGCATCAGGATGACAGTTAATGTTTAGATAGAAAAACGACCACTTCATACAACGCATTCACTTATACAAAACAAAACTTACACACAATTAAATATATTTTGTGATTTATATAGTTATTTTATACATGTTTAGACACTGATTACTAAACGCAGGGACAGTGATTTCGTCATAACAAAGTTCAGAACAAAGTACAGAGAGGAAGATGAACTGCTCTCGCTCATGTATGAGATTAAGATGCAAAAAAAAATTCCCCTCATTTTAATACAAATTGGTAATGCTGTATATTCAAATTCATTTATATTCACCACACATACACTTAATGTAACATCTTCTTGACGTCTCTGTGAGAATATTATGTGAAAATTACAACGTACAGTTCTTGTTTGTAAAGTTTACGGTTACTTCCAACTTTTCTGAAGTCCTGCTGAAGTTCTTCTTTCAGGGTATGTCTTCACATTACGTAAACATAGCTTAACCAAGTCTAGAAAATTGCACAAAAGGGACGACGCACCTCATTCGTACGCGCTTACTTTAATAATATTTTACGTAAGAACTATTTCTTACTGGGCATTATCAACACATCTATTTTCTCCCTGTTTTTATTCATATCAATTATAGATAAAAATTACAATTTATATATATTTTCTAAGTAAATATTCTACATAACCAAAAATAAGTTTAATACAAGCATTCGACGATTGAGATAAATAACATATTTAGGAAACAACAAAACACGTTATAAATGAGGTAATTTTCTAATGGTTTGATTAAAAAGGTGTGAAGAAACTGCGAATAGACTATAGTTATAATGATTTAAATTTTTTTTTTTCTGAGTAATACACATTTTAGCTTTTGTGAAAGACTTGTAGCAAACGTTTACGGTAAGCTGTATACACGCAAACACTACACAAACTAGAGAGTGATGTAACTGTTGTTCGACATCTTTCTGTCGCGATACTATTTGGTAGGTGCTTTAGTTCCAGAGTATTTATAAGCACACATTTGTGGGTCTTAATTCACTGCGCAGCAGTTTATTTACTCTTCCCTTAATACTCTACATTACAGCACAAGGGATAATCAAGGATATTCACAATTATTATGAAAGAGTTAGAAGTATTAATTGTAGATTGCGTTTAGAATCTGAGACGCTGAATATGAAATAGTTAAAAAAAAAACTTAAAACCTAAAATAGTTACAATGGAAATTAACAGCGGCTTACTGATCATTTAGGTGGGTGCATTTATCTTAATTAAATAATTGTGTTCGTAGTGTAGCAAAATGTCGGATACTTGTAAATAACAATAACTACTTAAATTGAAACCCATATATTTAAATTTTGAAGTTAAGAAGATGTTTGATATGTAACTTAATTTAGTTGCTTGGAAAGCAGTTCAAGTGTATGTACACAACACATACTTATTTTAGAAGCACGGAATTTTCTACTTTATCGAAAGACCAAGACGGGTATTTCAGACGAAAGTTACCTATATATCTTGGGCAGTCCCGTTGATATTGGTAGAAGAATACTGCATTATTATAGAAGATATACTGAAGTGTCCCTGATTTTTTTTCGTTTCTTGCAGCCAAAAAAACTGCATTCCCCACTTGTTTATTTGCATAATGATATTATAAGTACACAATTACCTTATGTGACAAACACCCTTCCAATATCTCCCAAAAAATAATCCGCAGACCGTAAGGTAAGATTAGTTAATCATGTTATAAGGTTAATATTGATAACGAGCATAAAATTCGAATTGAACGAGACCCTAAGTTCTTCAAATTACCTCTAAACATGAAGGTGATAAGTAATGTTAGGTAGAGCAAAGACGAGGGTGATATGGACTGATAAAGAAAAAAATTAATACAGCTCACGTGAGAAATCTACCTCTTAGATTGTCTTTGTTGGGGTCCGATTATATTGCATTCCCATCACTCCTCTAGTCGATGACGAAAACTCTTCAGTATAGCTGAGAACATCCGAATAAAAACGAGCTGCCTCATCGCCTGGCATCAATGACAGAAACATTTGAACTCGCCCGAATCTCGGAGGATGACAACAAAGCAAAAACAGTGATTTAAACTATAATCTGTGATCGACCTTTAGGCGGCAGTTATTCAAATCTGTTGATAGAATAAAACTGTGTGCCAAATACTCTAATCTAAAAACAAATCTTGTTGTAAATTGATACATAACTAACTAAATAAATTAACTATATATAGCATGTTCCAAATCTAAAATAAATAAAAAAAATAAAGTATATAAAGTAAATGCGCAGTTATATTATCAAACCGCATTGTCAATCAGAGTAACTTTCAGTGCATCGAGACTATGAAGGAGTACTTACATTTGCCAAGTATGAGAAATTTATAATTTTATAAAACTTTACATTGCCTTCAAACTAAGATATAATACCTACAAATAAGTAATAATTATTTTACTGGCAAGAACATTCAACGAAATATTTCAAAATTCAGAACCAAAATACGTTATATTTCTTTTGCAATACCTGTAGTGACATCTTCGTGCAAACACGCTCTAACGTATTCCAATATAACCCAAGAAAGGGAATACCAGATAAACCACAACATAGAGGAAATGCGACAGTTTCCACATTTACGCGCAGCCTGAAGGTAGATTACCTCGGCTGACGTTATTCTCTCAGCACGGGCTTAAGCGAAATTTATGTGAAGTGCTAACTGTTCAACGCTCCAGAGATAAGCAGCTCGCGGTTACATGGTGTCACTGGTAACGGAGCTCCACGCTCAAGAACGTAGCCACGAAAACCACTAGAACATATCCAGTGAGAAACTCCTGTGTCTTCTCTTCAGATAATAGCACTACGTATACATTATGATTATTTCGTACCGGTTTCGAGCCAAGATCTCCAGTTTTCTTTACGAAGTCTACTTCTTCAAAATCAATGATAGGAAAAAAAATTGTTGCAGGCGGAGTTGATGTAAAATAAAAGCGGGGCCGAATAAAATGGAGCCGGCGTTGTTGAAAACGGTAAAAATCAGTACCGTTTTTATGGGTTTACTCAATTTATACGATAAAACGCATGGTGGTGTAAAGAAAATTAACGCCAAACATTAAAAAATTTTTAGAAATTTTTTGAGACATGTTAAGAGCGTAAAAAGTTGGCTCGTATGTCGGTAGAGGAAGGATATTTACGTTTTGACAAAGATTTTAGAGTAAATTTAAATTATAATTCACTTTACTTTGCATGCGAAAGAGAATATGGTTTAAGAGAGTCGATCAGACACTTATCAGTCCAACACTACCGATTTGATGCACGACTCGAGAATAGAAGAGTGCTTTAGATTTTTCTACGCATTATACAATTATAATGCTATTAATAAATATTTTGAAAAGCACTCTATTCAAATAATTTATATTCCTGCTTAATATCTAAATATATTTATCTTCATAGTCAAATTTTATATTTCTGAGCCACAACATTGAAAACTGCTCTTTAGTATGTCGATTTTGAGAAATATGGAATTCTTCGTTGATCCCTNATTTCTGAGCCACAACATTGAAAACTGCTCTTTAGTATGTCGATTTTGAGAAATATGGAATTCTTCGTTGATCCCAAAAAACTTGGTGTTGGATTATAGAGATCGTACTGTGGAATGTATACTAACGCCTGTGAAAAAAAACCACACCAAGAAGGATACATTAGATTAAAATTAACTTTGTGCCTTAGAATAGGTACATGACAATACACAATTGATTAGGATTACAGAATTGTACATGATCTCTGTCCTTGAGAATTCAGTATGGTNTAGGTACATGACAATACACAATTGATTAGGATTACAGAATTGTACATGATCTCTGTCCTTGAGAATTCAGTATGGTGTGAAGCCCCAACGTGCTGCAATCAGAGCCTATAAACGCCGGGGCTTGGATCCAAAGAGGACCTGGATATATTCCTGGAGAAACTTCCTCCACGCAGTTTGTATACGAGACCACAAATCATCAACAGTGGTTGCTGGAGGTCCATGACGAACACGTCACCGACTAACCATATCCCAGACATCTTCGATGGGACAGGTGAACGTGCAGGCCAGGGAAGCCGTGGTATACGTACATCATTGAATAAGGCTTGCACAATCCTCGCCACATGTGGTCGGGCATTGTCCTGCTGAATTATGTAATGTGGAGTCGCCTGAAGGAGGGGCAGCAGCTTCGGCTCTACAACCTTCCTGATGTAGCGGTTACTGTTCAGAGTGCCCTCAATACGTAGGAGTCGAGACCGCATGTTGTACCCAATGGCACCCCAGACAATCACACTTGACGTTTGTCCGCTATGCCATTCCACAATGTAGGCTGCCAGATTGCGATCACCACGGGTAGCGTCTAACACGTATGCAGCCATCACTGTAGGACAAGTTGAAGCGGGACTCACCCAAAAACACTACATCTTGCTACTCAGCACGTCAGCGACGGCGTTCACGTGCCCATTGCAGTCTGAGTTGTGTGTGATTTCTGGACAATGGAAGCCGACGCAATGCCATGCGTTCCACCAGTCCAGCCCGCAGCAGACGGCGTCGAACCACCGACGCAGCCAGGTAAACTCCCGTTGCTGTGCTCAAATATCGAGCCCAAACTGTGGACGAGGCTTTACGGTCCGTTACGGCCATGAGGACAAGATGGCGGTTATCCCGTGCTGTGATCACAGTGAGTAGTCCAGTACCAGCTCGTCGCTGCATATGACCTTCTTCTCTCCACTCGTTGCACTCACGCATCGCTGTCGTAGCAGCATACTCTCTACTAGCCGAAATGTCACGGTATGACAAGCTCGCTTCCCGGAGAGCAATCATTCTGCCCCGTTAGAACTCATTCACATGCTAATATAGCAGTTTTGACGTCGACGAGTCATGCTGGCACTTGCTTTCACTTCGTTTAACGGCTCTTCAGTGATTGAGCTTGGCGTAACACTGAACTTTCCGGTAACACAAGAGTGGGCGCTGCCGCGCCTACGTGTACGCCATCTCTCTGCAATCGTTATCACTTATTGCTGATACACTGTTTTACACATCTTCCGAGTTTGGATTCATTCCGGCCATTCTTTCTGGGTGTTACAATTTTCACACTCAATATTTGGACTAGACATGAGTGACAGTCCTCTCAGCCATCTCTATACCTGGCTGACGCACACGCGCATGCGTGCAGCTAAGCTCCACGCTTCTTGAGAATAACTGATTATGTGTGGTTTAAGATCGTACCACATTAAATTGAATACATTTAATTATGAAAAGATTTTGTTCTAAACATGTACTTTCATATTTGTGTGGAGAGATTTTGAAAACGAATTTAAATATCTGGGTTAAGTGGCCCTGAGTAATCAACGATCCGGAACATACTGATGCATGTAACAGACAGGCTACTCTAATACCGATTCAGTAGAACTACATACTTTATCGTTTATGGCTGAAGCCTTATCACGTGAGTTTTTTTCACACATGTAGAGGTTTTGATGAGGGAAAATGGCCTGACCTGCTCTGNGGCTGAAGCCTTATCACGTGAGTTTTTTTCACACATGTAGAGGTTTTGATGAGGGAAAATGGCCTGACCTGCTCTGTCCATACATTTTCATTCCAAACTACGAAGTTTGGTTAGTGTTGTAACTGGTACCCATATTAAAATAATAAAAGAGAATGAGACTGATTTAAACGAACACAGGTACCGAAAAAAAGGACTCTGTGTTTTAATGTTGCGCAAACAACTCTTAAACGTTCTGGCGCTTATCGGACTTTGTAAAAGAGCTTTAATCTGAGGCTTTATAAAGTTTCGTCTACGTGAATGCGCAAACGTCTTCTTCCAGCACAATGGAAACATCTCAATCCGACTAATATAATAAATGCGAAAATCTGTGCGTGTGTGTGGGTGTGTGTATGTATGTTTGTTGCCACTCAGCTCCATAACGACTGAACGGATTTTGATGTAATCTGGTATGTAGGTACTTTAGGTCCTAGAATAGAACATAGAATACTTTTTATCCCGGAAAATTGTACGGTTCCCNGGCTGAAGCCTTATCACGTGAGTTTTTTTCACACATGTAGAGGTTTTGATGAGGGAAAATGGCCTGACCTGCTCTATCCATAC
Source organism: Clitarchus hookeri (assembly GCA_002778355.1). NCBI lineage: Eukaryota > Metazoa > Arthropoda > Insecta > Phasmatodea > Phasmatidae > Clitarchus > Clitarchus hookeri. The sequence continues at coordinate 261,489 of NQII01003061.1, forward strand.
ATTTTCATTCCAAACTACGAAGTTTGTTGTAACTGGTACCCATATTAAAATAATAAAAGAGAATGGGACTGATTTAAACGAACACAGGTACCGGAAAAAAGGACTCTGTGTTTTAATGTTGCCGTTTGTTGAGAATTTGCAAGACCGCGAATAGCCTGAAACATTTTCTGCTTTAATCTGAGGCTTTATAAAGTTTCCTCTACGTGAATGCGCAAACGTCTTCTTCCAGCACAACGGAAACATCTCAATCCGACTAATATAATAAATGCGAAAATCTGTGCGTGTGTGTGGGTGTGTGTATGTATGTTTGTTGCCACTCAGCTCCATAACGACTGGACGGATTTTGATGAAATCTGGTATGTAGGTACTTTAGGTCCTAGAATAGAACATAGAATACTTTTTATCCCGGAAAATTGTACGGTTCCCNAATCTGGTATGTAGGTACTTTAGGTCCTAGAATAGAACATAGAATACTTTTTATCCCGGAAAATTGTACGGTTCCCGTGGAATAATAACAAAACCTAATTCTGCAACGGCTGGGAACGTGACAGAAACATTTTTTCCCTCTGGTGTCAGAGTTTATCAGACTGCCCAATAACCTCTGAAATGGCTTAACGACTGCTATAAATCCGTAACTACCGGGACCGAATATTTAACGTGCCCTCCGAAGCCCGGAAGCGCTCAGATGTTATGCCACTAAACGGTCACATTTCCAAATGTGTGCCACTGGGAACGTTGCTTAACTTAGGTGATCGATTAAGATCCCTCAGCCAAGCGCAAAAAGTAGTACCTAGGTACACGTATTTGTAAAGTTACAACTTCATAAAACTCACGTTTTCATTTTCATACATCGACGCTGGAAAGCGGAAATGAGGTAACTACGCGATAGTTGCACAGATACACTCCAAAAACAATACCCTACTTCTTGGCTATCGGGTAAAAAATATTTCCTTCCTTTTTGGTTGCCGTAATCAGTTAAAAACCTAGGCCAACATAGTATAATTTTATAATTATGTTATCACATAAATGAATTGTCTTTTCCAAATTTATTTATTAGTGTATCACTGTAAAACTCAATTGTACCCGGGCGAAGCCGGGCCGATTCGCTATTTGTCCATGCTTCTTACAGACCACTCTCTCTAACACAGGTTGGTTTACTTAGTAAACTATAGTAGAAAAGGGCGTATGGACACCTTGTTCTTCTGATCTATCGATTTGCAAATCATCTATACACCCTAGAATAAAACAGTAAATCGAACTCGAAAAATTTTATTTTGGAAAAATTGGAAACCGGCACCCGATATTACAGTATTTACCTTCAAATCGTCGAACTGAATNACATAGTATAATTTTATAATTATGTTATCACATAAATGAATTGTCTTTTCCAAATTTATTTATTAGTGTATCACTCTAAAACTCAATTGTACCCGGGCGAAGCCGGGCCGATTCGCTATTTGTCCATGCTTCTTACAGACCACTCTCTCTAANTAAAACTCAATTGTACCCGGGCGAAGCCGGGCCGATTCGCTATTTGTCCATGCTTCTTACAGACCACTCTCTCTAACACAGGTTGGTTTACTTAGTAAACTATAGTAGAAAAGGGCGTATGGACACCTTGTTCTTCTGATTTATCGATTTGCAAATCATCTATACACCCTAGAATAAAACAGTAAATCGAACTGGAAAAATTTTATTTTGGAAAAATTGGAAACCGGCACCCGATATTACAGTATTTACCTTCAAATCGTCGAACTGAATNGAAAAATTTTATTTTGGAAAAATTGGAAACCGGCACCCGATATTACAGTATTTACCTTCAAATCGTCGAACTGAATACCGGTTTACGGAACATGCTCTTGTGAGTGGATAAATCTGTAGGAAAAGATGGAACAATTCAAATCGCAAATAAAACCATAAAAATAATTGTTTTAAAAAATGCTTGAATTTACCTTACGAAATAAAAGTCAAATGTATTATATAATCTTATATAATATTATATAATCATATATAATTATATAATATTATATAATCATATAATATTACATAATCATAGGAATAAAATCGAGGTATTGCTGTGTCTTGGACACGACCGTGGGTTTTACATGAATAAGTCTGCTGTAGCGGTTAATGTTTTCTTTCGGATATGGGATTGAAATGAAAATAACGAAATAGATACTTGGCTTTCATTGTATAAGTCGGCAGATTTAGGCAATATATTTTGTTTCACTCCAAAATCAGCGCTTTACAACATCGGACTCACGAGATTTTCTGTCTGGAAATCTTTATCCGCGTTGAAAACTACTGCCAGTCGCCGCGGGCCCCCACTCGCGCCTCGCGCATGCGCGGAGACAACTCAAGGTCGTGCTCGCTTCGTAGTCATATACCGGATTGAACGAGACCACGTTTATTTCGTCGGTGTTGTTAGTCACGAAGTTATAGTTTTGGAATGGATCGCCCTGCAGTCACTGTTTCCTTCCTGGTACCCTGTGTGTCGGTCTGATATTAAAGACGCATTGGCGTGAAAAATGCACAGCTTTCAGCACCTAAGTATATGGCCAGCTCAAACGAAGTTGGTTCAGTATACATTGATGGTAGGTGGCGCTACCTACGGAGCAAGTTATTCAAACAGGAACGGAGAATTCGGCCATGGCCTTTAGTAAAGAAAAATCCCGACATTCACCTGAAGTAGTTTCGTAAAACAACGAAAAACTGGAATCATGACTACCGGACTTAGAATCTAATCTGGATCCTCCAGAATGCGGATGTGTTTACAACTGCACCACGTAGCTCGGTATGGATCACTACCAAGTATATTCAGAATACCTTACATAAAGTCTCTCAATTCTTACTACTGTGTACAGGATAATTCATCTAAGATGTTCACTCCAAATATATTCCGATCAGCTGAATATATCGACATTTTTATTCAAAATTCGTAAATGGCACTACGGGTTCATAACATACCGTCTATCTCTGTTCCGAGATGTAATTTATTGCTGAGATAATGACAACAATTTTGGTTTTTTAAAATGGGAATATACTCATTTCTCTCAATAGCATAACATGTTATTACGCGATGAATTCAGTGACATGATTATCTTGAAAATCCGACGAGCACTTCTTGAGATATAAGGGGGTTTTCATAGGTGTATGAATTTGACTGTGGCTGTGGCCGGGTAGGTGGCGACATCCTCTGGGAGATGTTGCATTCGTGTGTACTGTGAAACAGACACGATTTCTCTGTGAATTAATTGTAATCAAGCTATGAACATCAAATTAAACACACGTTTTATTTATCTGTAACGTCAACAACAACACCAACAAACAACCTTTCGCATGCGTTCGATACCTGCATTGCTGTATCACTAGCGCGTGTGTGACCTGTGTAGGAACACTTCGCTGAACATCCCAGTGGATGTCGCAACCTATCCCGCAAAGGCCACAATCAAATGCATACACCTATGAACACCTCCTTATATCTCAAGAAGTGCTCGTCGGATTTTCAAGATAATCATGTCACTGAATTCGCCGCATAATAAAATGTTATGCTATTGGGAGAAATGAGTATATTCCCATTTTAAAAAACCAAAGTTGTTGTCTTTATCTCAGTAATAAATTATATCTCGGAACAGAGATAGACGGTGTGTTATGAACCCGTAGTGCCATTTACGAATTTTAAATCAAAATTTCGATACCTTCAGCTGTCCGGAAGATATTTGGGGTGAACAAGTTAGCTGCATGATCCTGTCTATTCTCCTAACGTGTAAAAATTAACGTTATCACATAACAATTTCTAACAGCAGTTCCTATTCCTAGGGAAAGCGTGGAACGACCAGAAAATTAAAACACGCTTGCATTATGTTCATGCCTATAAAATTCCGTAGACTTCAGTTTTAATGCAACCAATTGAAAAATTACACTATTAATGATATATAACACAACTTGACTACCACCAGCACAGCACATACGCCAGGCCGTGGTTATGTACATTAAAAATATATACCTGAGCATTTAGGAATGCATTTATTACTAAAGCTTGATTTAACAATTTTTATATCTGAGCAGCAAAGAGTGCTACGAGAATTACATAATAACAATTTTGCCTTTGAAATCGGTTTTATTTGCACCATCCAATATGAGACGAGTAAGACGGCAAATCAAATATGGTTTAAGATTTCAGGACATTAGTTTATCCTTGAGAGAGTTGGCCACGAAAAATGTGTTTTTTTTTTATATTTGTACCAAATACTGTGTGTGTTATAGACATTATCTGGAGACTACCGTTTCCTAGCAAAAATAAAATTGATCGCAGCATAGTTTTCTCATAAATACATGTCAAAACCAAAATGTTACTAGTTCATTAATGCATATATAATGAAAACTAACTTAAGTAAAGATATGAGATAATTCACACTGAAAGAAGATAACCAGAATTACTTCAAGACTTCTATAAAATCAAACAAGTAAAGGATTTGGCAATTTTAAAAGACTGCTAAATATATGGAANGAATTACTTCAAGACTTCTATAAAATCAAACAAGTAAAGGATTTGGCAATTTTAAAAGACTGCTAAATATATGGAATTTTTTTTTTTGTCTGCCTCTGAATTTTTGTGAAATAACATTCCTAAAAATTCCTTAATATTAATTAAGACAAGACCTTTCAGTTTCCCTTGTTATCTTTTGCCAATATTTTGGTTTATTTTATTTGTACATTAAAAAAACGCAAAATTTTGATTTTAACGTGTCTGTTTTTTCAAAAACCATGCGATTTAAAAACATTTATGTCAGGTTAAAGAAGTCACAGATAATATNTTTAACGTGTCTGTTTTTTCAAAAACCATGCGATTTAAAAACATTTATGTCAGGTTAAAGAAGTCACAGATAATATTAACAAGTAAAAAAAATTTTGGTACAAATATAAAATAACAAATATATACAATAGGTAGCACATTTTTTTCGTGGCCAAAGCCCTTAAAATCGCGCACTGCATTAAGAAGTCTACGAAGTGGTCTGCGTACTTGAAATCCTTGTTATATGGCCTTTAAATACCAATACAGGAATAAAAGTTTACATTTCGTTAAATAAATACTCAACATTGTCGGAACAGAGTTCAATTATCTCAGATTTGTTGAATACATTTTTAGTTTTTTCCTGCAAATAAATTTGAAATCATGCCACACGAGAATAAATAGAAAACAGGATAGTAATAAAAGACCAATGTAGGACTTGTGCATTCTGTATTTCGTCCTACATTGAGATTCCGTTTGGCAACATTTATGAGCACGAGAAGCTAATATTTTACAAACGTACTGTGAATATCTACCAGCGACCAGTACCAACCGCAGGCGAAATTAAATTCCTTTCTTCCATCCAATAAGGTTGATTTGTTCACAATCCGAAAACAAATTTATCGGTATTTTCATTAAATTTTAACGATCTTCTCCCTCAATTCTCGCCCACAAACTGCGAAGCACTCCGGAAATAATACAGCACATGTTGACAGCGGTGTATGTGCCTTGAACTAGTAATTGAGAGCGAGTAATTAATCATATACTCTAGTCGTTATGATATTACGCTGGCGGGCCTCCAGCAAACGCGTTTAACATCAGAAACAAAGCGCCATTGGATTTGCGCAGAGCGTCCATTCAAAATTGTACTTGCTCCACTGAGAATAATTCGTCAAATCAGTAGGTTGTAGGTTTTATACAAGAACTCCTGTGCGAATACTTGTTCCATAAAAACGTACACTCAGCCCAATCAACAAATATATTGTTCCGTGATTTCCAGTGAAAATTATAAGTAATCTANTCCATAAAAACGTACACTCAGCCCAATCAACAAATATATTGTTCCGTGATTTCCAGTGAAAATTATAAGTAATCTAAAAGCCAGAAATTCACACTATCAGTTTAGAGAGGTTTACCAACGACTTACTCGTATTTACGCCCCCACTCAAAAGGTTTTGTTAAATAAAACAAAGTTTCATTGGCAAAAAATAAATTTTTTGCATAGGGGCAGTTAAATATTTTGTTGTTGAAAGCAAACTATTTTGATGTTATTATTTGGCTTCCCCAAACTGCAAGATTAGGTTGGTGTAACTGAATTGTCAGGCTCAACGCAAATTAAACCGTTCCGGTTTTTATTTTAAAAAATCGCAAAAACCGGCGACCAAACGCTTCTCCATAGTAACATCAGCTGAGTGACTACCGACGAAATATGAATGTTTTTTAATATATACTTAAATATATACAATTTAAATACAGGACAGCGTACGTAAATAAATATTTCAAGATTTAGAGCTTTACTTTTAAGTTTCATATTAAACTTTTTTATTAGGATTTTCTTACCATTATCAAGCATCAATAAAAGCATTAACATACAATACCATTATCATAATTCTCACAAATTATAATTACGTTATTGAGGTGTATTTACGAACGAAGACCTTCAAATGAGGGACGATGCAAATATACACAGTTCATTAATTAAAAATTATTGTTGATAGTTTTTTTTGGCCCAACACAGAGTTTTGGTTTATTTAGGAGTAAATTTTACTAGAAGAACAAAATAAATGTGGTTACTTTCCAGGTTTTCCTTGCTCAACAAAACATTTTTTGGGGCTACTAAATACGGGCTGAGTATAAAAGAATACTCCAACTTTGAAGGTCTATAATATCAAAACCAAACAACCTACAACCTAGATTGACCAATCAAATGAAACATGGAACCGTGAAGTTTGTTTACGATACATCCTTAATCTTCAATGTGACCACCGTGAGCTGCCCGAATGACATCTATGCGATAATCAAATGGTTCCACACTCTTGTCAGCATGTCCGGTGTTACGGTNAGGTGTTACGGTGTGGATGGCGTCCGTAATTCTCGTTTTGAGGTCGTCAGTGGTGGACGAAACACTTAATCCCTTATGTACCCCCATAGAAAAAAAACGCACGGAATAAGATCCAGGCTTCTTGGGAGGCAGTGATAAAGAGCCTGGTCACCAGCTGCTCCTCGACCAATCCAATGTTGCGGCAACGTCTCATTCAGGTATCGGCTAACAGCTAGGTGCCAATGGTGTGGCGCACCATAAAGGAAACATTAGACCGTCCCCTTCACATTGACGTGTCGAATGCGAGATCTCTACCCCCTCACTACCTCAAACCGAGAGTTACGAACGCCATCCAAACCGTAACACCGGACATGCTTACAAGAGTGTGGAACGATTCGGTTATCGCATAGATGTCGTTCGGGCCACTCATGGTGGTCCCAGTGAACATTTATGAATGTATGGTAAAAAAACTTCACGGTTCCACAGTTTATTTGATTGGTCAATCAAGGTTGTAGGTTGTTTGGTTTTAATATTATAGACTTTCAAAATTAGGGTATTCTTTTATACTCATCCTGTCTATATGATTGGCCATATACACACAAGTATTTTGTTTGTTTGAACAAACCTGTCACTCAGTGCTAGGAGTTAAAATAAACAAGAACGAAGGCAACTAAGGCTGATCGAGAACCCTGTACCGCCATTTCATAATTCCAAACCAATCAGATATAAATTCCGTTTTGGCACAACAAACCTCCTTAAGATATTGCATGCAGCAATCCGCAAAGCACCACTGCTTATATGGTAGAAGTGCAAACAGGGGATATATCATTGGTGTTTCTTCGTCCAGAACTCTGCTGACTGGAGCAGGATTCCTTCTTGTCTCTGGCAAATATCCTGTATCACGGGCTGTCAAAAGGAAACCAAAATCATTTCAGATGATAGGCAAAAATATACGCCAATATCATGAGAAACCCGAAATGGGGACAGATGTAAAATATGACGAGGAACACTCCATCACATTATGTAGCAAGCTTTCTATATCATTTTAATGTTTTATCATGGGACGTTAGAACGCAGGGGTGTTTTTCCTGAACCTGACACACAAAACATGGCAGGCTGTAACCAAACACATTAACGATACATAACTGGTTTACAATATTCCCTCCAGACTTTGTAGTATCACGTACCGGGTCTTAGTTATTTCAGTAATTTCATTCTATCCACACCATACTGGAAGCTACGAAGTATTAGAAAGTGCTTTATCTGTTATGAATGCTATAAGCGTGGCGTCTGGTTATTACTATCACCAAATGATATTTTCCACAAAAATGTAAACCAAGTACAAAGCAAATCATTATAATCACTTGTGCACAATCCAATATAATTTGGTTTTTGTACAAGCAGCCGCAGGTATGGTAACAAATTTGTGGTGAAATACCGGTTTAACATAGTCTCGCCAATAGAAAACTTTTTACTTGCAAATATTCCTGCCAAATAATAATGCCTTATACGTACACACCTAGAAAATTTACGTTAATTATGGTTACACAGCATAATATAACTTCACTGCCTTATATCTACATGAGCGCTTCTCGTGATTTCATTGGCTACTGGCAACTAAAGGATGTTCACGGTAAACTGAGCACTATTGAAAGCTGTGTTTAAGATCTACTTGTATGAATATTGTGTATTCTTCCGACATATGTAAAATGAGCATTTCCATGGGCGTGGTTACTTTATTCATGCATCAGTAAATATAAACTGTAAAATGTTTATAAAAGTAAATATTTCTTCAATTTGCTCATTCTTACACTAAACTTACATGCTTTAAAAAAACCGAAAGCAAAATAAATAATTTTAGTCGTCACGAATGCTTAATTAAGACTTTCGATTCAACGTTTAGAAATGGAACTACTTTCTTTTCTTTGTAACAAATTACTTACTTGGTGCATGTCAGTCAGTTTACCCGTTAAAATATACGCAAGTAGGGATAGTGACATTTTTCAAACGTTGATTCTTAAAGTTCCTAGTTTATCGCGAATAGCCTATATAATGCGTCATTAACAAACATGACCGCTTCACTGTAGATTGTTTGCTCAAACGTTCACCATTTAACAACTGGCTGAAAGCATCCTTGGGACGTATCACACAAGTTGCCGGCCAATGGCAGAAGACAAACCGCACACAACGTCTTGGAGTTTAGTGTGCAGCTACAAAATAACACGAATTCTATAGACGGCTACTTATTCACAGTCGAATTACATTATTATGACCACTTGCTAGTGTCCACAGTAACCGCCCTTCGCAGCGCAGGCAGCAGCTAGACGAGCTGGCAGTGACTCAGTCAGGTGCTGGTAGTTTTCCACGGGTACCGGGAGCCATGTTGTCTGCAGTCCGTGGCGGAGGAGACAGGCGGCGAGCACGAGAATAGAGATGGTNCGACAGCAGCTAGACGAGCTGGCAGTGACTCAGTCAGGTGCTGGTAGTTCTCCACGGGTACCGGGAGCCATGTTGTCTGCAGTCCGTGGCGGAGGAGACAGGCGGCGAGCACGAGAATAGAGATGGTCCCACAGATATTCAATTGGATTGAAATCGTGGCTGTTTGGGGGCCATGTGTGGATACTTCTAGCCGTGTGGCAAGGCGCATTATCGTCCTGGAAGATCCCATCCTCCCGAGGAAAACAGTCATATTGTACGGGTGGACATGAACGCCAAGGATGGATTCATAAACAAATCGATCACGAGTGCCTTTCACACGGATGATGGGACCTATAGAATGCCACAAGAACATTCCCCAGACCATAACACTGTCCTCACCACCTCGTGTTCGTCTAGCTATGGATGCAGTGTGTCGGTTCTCCGACTTTTCTCGCCGGACGCCTGACGTCCATCCGTTCTATGCAGCTGTAAACGTGACTCGTCGGAGAAAGCTACCCGTCGCCAATCAGCAGCGGTCCAGTCTCCATACTGTAGAGCAAATTCCAGACGTTTTCGTCGATGCACCTGTGTTAGCATGGGTGCAGTCACCCTCCGTCTACTCCGGAACTCCATTTGCAGAAGGGTTCGCTGAACTGTTGCGGTAGACACGTGTCTGGATGCTTCCTGGTTCATTTGGACGGTAAGCTGTTCCACTGTAGGCTGTCGGTTGGCCTTCACGCACCGTCGTAGTCGACGTTCACCTCGGACATCAGTGGTGCGTGGAGCTCCGCAGTTTCCACGACGGTTACTCCAAATAGTGGCATTCATCCACTCACGATACACCTTTACCTCAGAGGCATGTTAACAGTTCGCAAACGTCGCTGTTTCCTAAATGCTGCCCCATTTGGCCCGAAAGCCAATGATCATCCCTTTTTGCAACTCGGTTAAATTGCTTCCCTTACCCACGACAGCAGGAGTAAACCGATTGGTTGCATCATATACCCGCTTCACCAGCACACGTCACTGGCCATGCGTCATGGGCTACGCACTGCAGGTGGCACTTCTAGCAAGTGGTCATAATAATGTGATTCGAACGTTTATGTATGTATTTTGTTGCATAAAAAAAATTGTGCAACAAGTGCTCCAGTCTGAGCATAAGACAGTTTATTCTGCTTGCTCTGTTCACAATAAAAACAATAATAGTAAATATCATGGCAGATTTAGAAGTCAAGGTCACCTTGGTAAAAACATACACAGGATTTTTAAAAGCAAGTTTTTACTTGTAATGCTTGGACTTCTCATAGATGAGACACATTGTACGTATTACAAATTGCACGTTCTGTATCCAGTTCTTGCAGGTGTCGTTACCTTCGATAAAAACGCTCTGAGAGTATCTCTGTACTTAAAGACACAATGCGGGTTCACATTCGAATCTTATCTTTGAATGACGTCCTTATATACATGACTTATCCAGCCACGGCCAAACAGTCATGCAAATTGTGATATTATTTTTTCAATGTGTAAGTTACCTCTAGATATTTTCAGGGAAGAAATGGTTCAGTTTTGCTAAGAGCTGAATTCAGTGCGCACTGGTTTTTGAACGAAATACTGAAAAGGTCAGCTTGGATAAGGAAAAGGCTACGCAATATATGTGAGCCCTCTCTTATAAATACACTAAGAGGTAGTCACTGAGAATTAAGAATTTTTAACAGGCGTATGCTGTAACGAAGTACATTTTAATTACATTGTATATTAACTTCACTCGATGCTTTGGTGTGCATAATGCTATTACGCTCTCCATTTTTGTAGAGTAAAGAGAGGGAAAAGTCAAATTCATCATTTGGTAGATAGATTGGGTTTAACGTCTCATCAGCGAGTTCATTGGAGACGGAGTAAGTTGCGCAGCAAAGAAGACACGGTGAAGGAATACGCCATGGCCTGTAGTAAGGATCCATCCCAGAATTCGCCTCGAGTGATTTCGGAAAACTCTGGAAAATATAATATTTAGATGGCCGGACCAGGATTCGAACCCGCGTCTTTCCGAATCCGAAGCCAGTTATTTACCAGTGCGCCACCTTTCTCGGTGTCCTCAGCTGTTTTCAGGTGAAAAGTGTGGATGGGGTGAAGTTGCCACTGCGATTTAAATCGTTTAACCTTCTCGTCAAATTGGAAAAATTATGGAAATTATCGAATTTTGGGGAACCCTTCAAAATATTAAAGCTCAACCGTCCTACTTATACAATAGGAGGATTCGTCGAGGACCAAACTGGATATCTCAGTGGAAATGGTTCTCATGGTTTTTGCTGTGTTAAAATCGAGGGGATTGGGGGTGACATCTCTCTATTCTTTTGAATTATATTAGGAAAAAAACGAAATTAGGGCTATATCTAATAGGTTATATAATAAATAGAATCTCAGATAGTGCGCATTTAAAGTGAAATACTAAAATAAGGGATATTTTAAGGCTATAACTTTGGTTATGTCCTATAGTGCATATAAGTCTAATGTACCTTCTAACACCATATTAAAATAATCAATATATATTTCAAGTAAATACAGATTTTATTATTAATGTTAATAACATTTTCATGGATATTCGCTTATTCATTCTCTAACTTGCTATCAAATAGGTAATAAAGTAAATTATATTAACTTGATTTTTACTTTCTAGGGCCTGACTCAGATCAGTGATCGTCGGTGTTGTCGATTTTCACGGAACCACAAACCGTCGAGATTCTTGTTTTTATTTTGAAAATGTTACATTAATAATTGTTCCCTTGCACTTTGTTGTTTGCAAGTTAAATGAGACTGAATTTCACACGCTTCTTAAAATGTATTTTAAATTCCCGAACCACTTGATGGTTAAAAACGTTTTAGATTCTTCAGCAAAACTGGAATTTGAGGGAACCTAATAGGTAAAACACCGAGAAACGAAGTTAAACTGAAACAGGTTATAAATTCTAAAGTCGTTTATTTTAAAAGTCACTGAATAAGATAACTGTCCACTTTCAATCTTCAGAGCAAGAGGATTATTGCCACAAGGTAGTTCAGACAGATTGTGAACTCCGTATAATAAGGTCCCCTTTTCTTCAGTCGTATGTTCTGTTTCCATTTACCCGTCTACGCATAGTTTCCCTAGATTTTTCACTATGCTGTGAAATTATCTAATCAAAACTTCCAGAGAAATGCCGTTTCTTATAGCACTTTACTGTAGTACCAGGAAGACAATAGTACCATGTGACTACTATGCTTACTGCTGAAAAACCATTCCAACGTTCTTCTCTTAGAGAAGGCAACATAGAGGTATTGATAAATTTAAAATAATTTTAAATATAAATTTCATTACCTTTGAAAATGATTAAATATATATATATATCAGTAGATAGACAATAATTTATCAGCATAATGTTTGTTTCCACATGTTGCGCGACAGTGAAAGTCTCAGTGATTGGGACACGAATAGTAACTAAACAAATCACATTTCTATTTTAGCGGATTACTTTTCCGATAGTAGAATAAGACCGATAATACACATTGCACACAATAAAATCTTTGATAAAAGAGCAACGTGATTAAAAATATTACAGTTTTCAGGTTATATCGCATAAAGTGTAGTAAGTACAAACGAACAATATTACTCAGTTTGGTACAATTTTTGCACTAGTCAATAATACATACAGTGTATTCTTTTCTGTAATATTTGTAACAATTTTCAACGGAGCGTGTTCATCATTCATGCGGATTGGATGCCAAACGGTGTCAAAGGAAGTGTTTTTCCCCCTGTTGTTTTATATCCTCAACACACGCGAATATTGCTGCGCTTCATTGCTATGGTTCTGCTAGCTTCCTCCCCGTCTGGCTTCCGTTGTACGTGATTACTAAGGCCTACAGCCGATGTGACACTATACGTGCTGCGTGCCTATCCTTGTACAAGCTTCTGAATGCCTGGCACACGACCCGATATACCAGTCGCAATGCGAGCAGACATGGAAGATTCCTACTGCACGACAACAGATGGCGTTGCAGCTTTAGACGCATACTGTAGGTGCGCAGATAAGCATACATTTCACAATAGATATGGAAACAGCTCGTAGAACTGCTAGCCGGTTACTTGTGTAGATCTATCAAAATATCGGTATAACTAGGGGCAGCGGTGACGCGGTGACGCGGTGGTCAGGGCGCTCGCCTCCCACCACGGCGATCCGGGTTCGATCCCCGGCGGGTTCACTCCCGGATTTTCGCATGTGGGAATCGTGCTGGACGATGCAGCTTGACGGCGGGTTTTCTCGGGGTTCTCCCGTTTTCCCCGCCCTTGTATTCCAGCGCCGCTCCATTCTAGGGTCTCATTTCATGTCATGTCCAGGGATGGCGGTCACCTACGGGGTCTCAACTTGAAAGAATCGTCGCTTCGGAGGGTGTTGCCTTGCCCTGGGGTACGCTTCCCATACGCCATTATTATTATTATATCGGTATAACTTACTGTTGAGCTGAGATATTTGGGCGGCTCTTAACAACGAGGTCTTGTGAAGAGATGAGTTAAATGAGGTGTGAATGGAGGATAGCTGGAATGCAAGGGCAGGGGAAACTGGAGATTCCCGAGAAAACACGCCAACCAGCGGCATCGTCCGGCACGATTCCCACTTGCGAAAATCTGGGAGCGACCCGACTAGGGATTGAACCAGGTTCGGCCCGGTGGGAGGCAAGCAGTCTAACCGCTCAGCCACCATGCCCCATATCTTAATGTTGTTTTACTACTATAGGACGTTAGAAAATTTAATGATTTCTGGAATATTTGTAATATCTGAAAATGATAATATGGTTTCATCAGCAATCACAAAATTTTAAACAGTTCGCACAACGTTAGCGTAAAGTTGTAGTCCACAATCAGTACCAAATATGGATATGATGTGCTTTTGAATTCACTCCCAAAAAAAAAAATAACTCTGCTCTCGGTCCGTGACTTTTCTACTGCACTATCAGAACATTAAAGCAATGCTTTTTTTCAGCCAGGTAAACTTATGATAAAAATGTCTCTCGTATTTAATTTTCACTCTGTGGTTAATGTTTTAAATCTGTAGCACGCTTTCCAAAAGTCATTAAAAGTTTTCATAGTCCGTTTTACGTGCCGTTGTGGAGCTTTTAAACCATTTGAATGAGTTTCAATCTCACGAACGTATGATCAAAATGGAAGTATAATTTTTTATTTATTCGTGTATTTTTATAAGTGACCACTTCGATCGCCCCACGTTATGAAACATCACTGTGATTGGCTGGGTATCAAAGCTGACATGGAACCTACCACGGAAAATAGAGCCGGTCCAATTACAATACTTTGTATGGAATTCGGCCGTACAATGCGATAACTGACGGGAGTGACGTCGTACTAGCTGGTGTAATAGCTGATATGACAGACCTCGTACAAGCTTTTACAGAATAAGGTAGAGAGTCATGTGGCCAAAATGGTTTTGCGTAAAAAAGGAGCCGAAAAGACTATGGCTCTTAGGCTAGCTCTCGGTATGGAATAATTATGAGAACCGAATTTAAGCACGTGTGTTATTTATCCAGGTTTCACGTCGTCAAATAAAGTATAAAAATATTAATATAATATCCACGACAAGTTTTGCATGTGATGTTCGCAATGGTAGCCGATATTAGAAACACCCTGTGTTTCTCTGTTTTGAAGACTACAGCGCATCCACAAAGAAATCCGCATCGAGTCATGGGTTCGAGAGTGAGTGAGTGAGTGAGTGGAGAGATTTGGGTGGCTCTTAACATCGGGGTCTTGAGAGCCGCTGAGGGTGAAGTGAGGTGAGCATGGAGCAGCACCGGAATGAAAGGACGTGGGAAATGGGAGATCACCAAGAAAACCCGTGCCGATTAAGGCGGTTGCATAGTAAGGAGTAAGTTTGTGTGAGGAAAAAATCGATGTAGCACCACGGGCGATGCTAGCCGGCGTATGTAGAGCAGTATCGCCTTTACGCGCAAGCCACTCAACTAGCACGCAGTGGTTTCGTCGTGGTCGTAAAACTTCACGAATTTAAAGGTGATCCTATCATTTTATTGAACGCGGCTCTGTATCAATGTCCAATGCATGCGTATATCGTAGTTTTTTATGTACCCTGTTCGTATATTTTCAGATACAGCAGAATGAAAAAGCCGTTTTTAACTATATTGGAGGGCTTATAATAATAATATTTCCAATATACGTGATGTCTTGAAAACACCATTCCGTCATCGTCTGAAATACTTTCTTTTCGTATACAAACATATTGGAGACACTATTAATAGTGTCTTAAAAAAACGCATCTTTCAAACATGCTGCAACGTATTCCAAGCGAAAAGTAGGCAACTGCTTTAACAACCAAATGTACAACGAGAAAAATGCATAAGTATAATTTAAAAAATGTCTTGTTACGAGGGGAGCATGCAGATACGAAGCCACTTCTGCCTGTCTATAGTGCAGAAAAAATTTAACGTCAACCCTAGTAAACTTCTCGTTTTCATGCGGTTATAATAGATAACTGCCCGGCAGTATGGCGCAGGTAGTCTCATCTGGGAAGTACACAACGGCTTCCCTTAAACAAACCCACACATCATAATATATTAGCATCTAAAATATACGGGCACCTTTCATTATCATTTAGGTAAACATTTTCATGTATACGTTGACTTGTAATGACCTTGTGGTGTGTGAATGGTAGCCCACAAGCTAGTGGCTGTAATATCAAAGGGTTATATAGAGCATACGGAGATGGTTTAGTTTTCACTATGTTACTCGTAAAAGGTGTAGAGCACATTGACCTCATTAGAAAATATTTTGTGAACTATTTGTTTTTAAATTTAACCGAATGCTTAAAAATAATTATTGGCACTGTACGTGTAACAATGTTTTGAATCTCTCTTACTTTTTTTCTAATGAATTTTTTAACTACTTAACAATATTTTTTTCCGAATAATGAAGTTATAAAAATTTTACTTGAAATGTATTAATATGTAATGATAACAGTTCTGCGTAAAATAATCATATTATCACAAAACACGTATCTTTAATATAGTTTCTACAATTTCTTACATCTTAAAAAAAACTAAAGTTTTACAGTAGTTTGTTTACATTTTGCGTTCATCTGTATAACCTTTCTTGCTGAAATTTTCTCTTACGGCAATGGTGTTATGCTGTATTGACACAATAGAATAAACAAAAAAATTTATGAACACCACCGGGAATTGCAGTATAGATTACTGAATGCACTCGTGTCTTGTAATTCAACGTGGCTGAAGCCCAAAAAACAAGTGAACTATGTGAAGTTTATTAAAATTGAATATTCACATCTTTTTGCTAGCTTTTATGAGAAGGCATTTTAGGAATTTCCTTACAGATTCTTGAGTACTTTAATGCACGTGATTATCGTTTCGTCTATGGACACGTTCGCGATTTCGCATTCACAACGTATCCATTGGAAATACGGCAGCGAGATGGTCTAGTAGTACCACACCCTTCAACAGGTCGATGTGTTCACCAGATCTGGTTGAATCACCGCTGTTCCAAATAAAGGGAAACAAGTTCCTGCCCCACCCTCTACTGGTTTTTTTACAATTCCTCACATAAAGATCTCGAACCGTCCCGTTTGCACAGTAGGTTCTTACTTTCTATGCACGTAAATGATTGCCGCGATCCGATACTCACTGATTTCCCTGTCCAGTAATGTCGGTAATGTCAGAAATTGTTCAGTTACCGCTAACGAGCATGGTGTTCACTGAGAATAATTCTCGTGGGGTTTCGGTTGTCTTCTCATACGAGGCTACGACGACTACCGAGATTACTGGTATATACTGACGCTGTGGAAGTGGTGCAGTGCAAGTTGAAGGGTGAATGTTGGCGGGAGAGTGAGATGAACCAGAAACTGAGCCTTGTTTCAGAATAGGCTGCAAGTGTATAAAATATTGTTGTATCAGAGAGGGTAGTATCATTAAATACAAACGAGTCTTGATGGAAGTTCCGCAAAAAGAAACCTCAGAACAGAAATTATTTTGCGATGAAATTTAATTTTCGTAAACCATGTAAGTACTAGATATTTTTTTGTGGACAGTCTTCTAATTAGTAACGAAATCGAACTTAACACCTTTATGGCTAGTTTTATCTCTTTTTATTAGATAAAATAAATCGTAATGCCGAGCGTTCCAAAACTATTCGTTGACCGACGAACAAAATAATTTACCGTTTACTGCAGACTATTCTGTTACTGCTGGTGAACATTGACAAATCATCAGTGACTTCTGTTACCATCAGCAGTAACGGAACGCGGCAGATGAGTGTTTACATTCCTTTGTGTCAGGGGTGTACGCAAGAAGTGAGCTTAAAGGGCGGAATCCCCTCCCTAAAAAAGTATATATATATATATAAACAAATTTTGGAAAATTAACTGAAAATTATGTACAGCAAATTTAAATAAAGAATTGCAATAAGTTTTCCTAATGTGTGCACTTACAATTAAAATATATTTTACATTGGAGAAATATATTTTTCTTATTGTGCAAAGTATTCACTGTAGAATTCAGCGCCTCCCAAAATAAAGTCCTGTGTACGTAACTGCTTTGCGTGTGTGTTGGATTCTTACGACTTCTTTGCCAGTGTTACACTCTCAGTTCCTAAGTATATTCTTAGCAATGTGTACACTTAGAGATGCAGTCACGGTTTAAATTGCAACAAAGGCTGACCAGTCCCTTTCTGCTTCGATTCTCGCCCTCCTTGCATTGATTCCCTTTCATTGAAGGCGTACGGGGCTCATCCTTGAGACGCACATGGTCCTCGTTTCCACCTCGCACTTCCACCAGAACATATTCAATTAATGTAGGACAGATAAAGTCGGGGTGTGGCTGAGTCGGAGACATAGGAGCGGGTTTTACGTGAAAACATCTAGGTTTGCTGCGGTCGTCGCGCCGCCTGTCCTACATTCATGAAGCCGTCTCACTCGTTCCGTCACGGACATAACGCTACCGATCGAAGGTTGATTGGATGCCCTTTCCTACGTGATGCGTTGCATCCATTTCTACTGGGCTTTTCTGTGAGGATTGACCGACACCAGAAATTGTAATTTCATTTATCACTTACTTTTTATTTGTCACCAACAAATATTTCACAAAATTCTCTCTTTTGGGATTAAATCAACAGATATGGACGAAATATTTCGTTTGGCAACAAAAACCAGCGCGCTACCAAGACGGAGTCGCGAGATGTAATGGCCGGACATTTTCGCCCACGCCCAAAGTGACTATACTCTGTACCATGTAAGTTGGCCAGATGCTGACAAGTCTGCGAAAGTAGCGCCACTGTTTACATTGACGACATCTGACTACGTATCCTTCCGCCATCAGCTGATCGGCCACATGGTAACGATGTTGTTTATTTTCATGCTGTTATTATCAGCCGATTCCCTTGTCAATGTACTGTTCGTGGCACGTTTTAGGCAAACTTGCTACTCAGAAATACGTAGCTGCGATTGTAGTAATAGTAAAGTGTACATAAATAATTGATCAGTAAATTATTTTTAAAAACAAAAATGTAAATAAATAATTTAAAATTTAGTAACTACAAAAAATTGTAATCCTAAACTAATTTTAAGAAATTTTAGACTGATATCTGTCTAAAAAAAATGGTAGGTTATAAAAGTAAAATTATAAAACCTTGCAAAAATTTAATATTTGCTAACTCTTTTGTATTTGTCCGAGACAGTGAATTTGGGATAATACTTGCGAAACGGTAGTTGTAACTATTATCACACTTTGGACATTATAGCTAATATATTCGAGCTTGGAATTATGTGACATGGAATAACGTTAGAATTGCTTAACAACTATTCACGCGTGTCCTACTTTCTTCGGAAATAAGGAAATGGATTTTCGGAGAACAATACGGCGTATAATTTACGTAAACGACCGATTACCTGCCTAATATAAATTACTAGTACTCAAAATTACTATACACAAAATATAAGTTACTTTAAAAATTATGCACAGCTCGCGAAAAATAAAACTAATGGTATCTGTTCGTAAATTTCTATATGTCGCACGCGGAACGCTTTTTTTTTTTTTGTGGCTGGTAATGCTTCAGAAAAATCCGATAGTTAGCGCGCACATCATGTCTGGAGCGAAGTCTGAGCCTCCTATTTTGCTCAATAAATAGCGTATATTTAAGTTGACTGTTCTTCTATTACTGGCTCGGAACGACACGAATTTGAAATATATTTGGTCAAATAATTAAAAAAAATAATTCAACAATATTATGCAATATTTCTGTATGCTTTTGGAATTAATATCAAGCGGGTAATAAAAGCGGGGTTGTAGAGGGGCGATTAAGACGTGTAAAAAGCTTTTGAAATTGTGTTTCATTTGGATACGGATCGTTTTAATGTGCATTTCATTTTGAACATATATACATTTCTACTTTAGCACGAAGTTTAGTTTCTAACACTAAAAAACCGCTGTTCTATGACCACGTAGAATAAAATGTATTAATCAACCTAGGAATTCTTTCTTATCGCGCGTATTTTCGGCTGGTCTAATGTGCGTCGGCAGTGCACTAAGAATAGTCAACGTAATATTAACTTTTGTTCGTTCGTGCATCAGCTNAATGTGCGTCGGCAGTGCACTAAGAATAGTCAACGTAATATTAACTTTTGTTCGTTCGTGCATCAGCTGATACAGGATTTTGTAAATATAACGTTGTTTGTTTCGAATACATCAAATTGCCACTATCTGACTGTCAGAATCTGGCCAGCTTATATGAAATGAAGTATACCAATCGCCGCGGTTCCCAACCTGTGCCTCACGCATGCACGGCTCCAATTCCGTTTATTTCAGTCGTGTTATTAGTCACAAAGTTATAGATTCCGAATGAATCATCCTGCAAACGTTACATCGCCTTTTCTGTCCTGATACTCCATGGGTCGGCCTGATTTTAAAGACGTATTCCTGTCATAAAAACACGAAATCTTTAATCTGATTTAACAATGGAGCCGGTGACGTATTACGAAATAAGCAGAGTAGGCAACTGTATATGGCCCATGAACAGTTTAGGGGCCCCGCGACGAAGGATTTAATTTTCATTTGGTTAACAATAAACAGCGTAAACTTTCTTATTTCTTAAATACAACAGTTTCCAATACACAGAAAAAAACTAACTAGTCAAAGAAAGAATCGAGAAATTTCTGTGTAATTTAACAACACTACTAAACCATAAGGATTAAGTTACAGTTGTAATACTCCATGTCAGTTTGTAAAAAAATTAGTGATGTGCAATCTACGTTCCTGTAATAAAGGCACACTAGGAAAATAACTACGTTTGCAAACATATTTGATTGCAACGAGAAACTTCCAGAATCGTAAGATTTCTTTACAAAACTTTCTGTTTGCCATATGTTCCGCCGTACTTGCAGAATGATTACGAAATGAAGTTTCGAGAACACCAGAGTATATATATTTGTTAAAACCAAATATGCTTTCTCATTTATCATCAACAGATTGATTGCACTGCTTCAAGAACATAAGTAACGATTAGTAACATGCTTGTTTCTCTCTGAGTTAATTGTGAATTTGCAATTAAGTGTTATTTAACAAATGTGATTCTCTTATTATTCTGTGTATTATATGCATACTAAAAACAATGGACATGCATTTAATTAATATAAGTTAGTATTTAAATTTAAAATAACTAAACTGTTTATTTGTAGAGACACTTTTTTAAGGTGTCGGTTCAGTTCCAAAACATGGTGGAGGTGGATTTTAAAAGTTGCAATATATTTTTGTAACATTGGAAGAAAGCGTGGTAAATGAACGATGCCAAAAGGTATATAATTCGCGATTTGGGGATTTCGGGTTTGGTTACTCAGGGTGTTTCTTTTCGATAGTTTGCAGCGTCAAGTGTAAAAAGTTAACAAACTACGTTCCCATCTATTTGAAGGTGGTATAACAGATTCCATACTTACGCGTAATTTTCGTTCAGAGCTATCTACCCGAAGCGAGGACAGACACAAGCTAAATTTCACGCACGCAGTTCACGAGTTTCCCGCTAGGTAACACCATCATGGCCTTAATAGGACAAATACTGCAAAAAGTAACAAAAAAAAAGGTGAAACACGGAGATATATTCTGTTGCCAGTCTTAAAAACACACTCCCGACCGGCAGTAGAGGCTCCTCAGCTCCCGCCATAGAGGATGAAATAAATTTGTCGCGCTGGCCATTTATGTCACGAAACATTCAAACCCCATGTAAAACAGTACAAAGTTTGCATACGCCTGTGAAACCTGCATACGAAATAACATGCACTGTGTCATTATTGTGTCACTTTGTGTTTGTATTGTATAGCAGGTGCTATCTTCCGTACGCGGCGGCGCAGCAAGGAAGTTCGTTTCTGTTGGGTTGGCCTGTGCTTGTTCGTGCACGATGGTAGTTGCGTGGGCGGCCACTTGAGTGCGGGAGTTGTTGGGCCTGTGGAGTGCTACCGCCTAGCGGCGACGGCGCTAGGTCGAGCATCTGGTCGGTGGCGAGTGTGCTTGGTGAAGTATTGATCGATGAAGGTCACACGCAGGGAGAAGACTACTGACCTACTGTGAATGGCTGTTGTGTAATGCGGCGAAACGCGAGCCTGGCATGAATTCCTTATTTACACAATAATTCACGATTAGCAGTAAAACTGAAATGGTGTTTCGTGAGTTTGTGATTTATTCCCAGAGTATAGTATTTTGTGTGACAAACAAGGTGATCGAAACATTTAGGATGTGACGGGCCTTGTTAATTTCGCTGTACGAGAAAATTTGACTATGTATTTGTGCACAAGTGTCTCGTTGTTTAAAATAACAAGAAGCGCATAAGTAGTAAATCCTTTATCATGTTCGGTGGGTCGAATGGAGCATGGGCGACAGCGGCCTGGATGTACAAGTTATCGATGGGACAACGATTCCGTCGGAATATTTCTGTATCATCCACGGCATTTACTGCGATAGGACGTAAGTGACACGTCCTATTAAATACTGTATGCAACCAGGTGGGAAGTCAGTAGATGTTTAATTTCTGCTAAGAAATGCATCAAGGTAACATGCGTTACTTTTATTTCTGGCATAACTGCTGCTTGTCGAAGGCATACTAGATAGAAGAAAATGTGTGAAAATGTTGTATGGTGATTTTTGCGGCGACGTAATTTTGTTACTTCATAGTAGTCATCGTCAGTTTGACTATAGTTAATACGAGCAAGTCTGTTAGTGGCATTTTTATGACTGTTCTGGGACGTGATGCTCTGAAGTAGTAATATAAGGATTCTTCTGTAACAGTTTGGATATATTTCCCTGTGTCAAGTGATTATGTAATATCTGCTTAGGGCGTAACGTTTAATTTTTAGTGTATGAAGGTTTGGTTTTTATATTATCAGGTTTTTTAAATGATCACGTTTTTTATATGATTAGGGTTAGGGGTATTAGCCTGGCTAGCTGAAATTAATGCAATGCATGTTTGTAAAGTTGCCTGCAGGGCTTTATTAAAGTGAAGCATTTCTTCTTAGCCACCAGTTGACTAAAGCTCTTTATGATTATATCTAAATATTACTGTGGGTGTCACTTTAATGGTTAGTGACATATTGTTTTTTTTGGTGACCTGAGCGAACAGAATCTTCAGAATTGTTTAGATATTTGCTGGCAAGCAGAAACACAATTGCGTTTTTGTGAAAGGGTGTCATCGAAGTTTTTTATAAATGTTGGTGTCAGTGTAATGGTTCATAATAATTTTAATAGAAAACCGAGAAAACCGAGTGTTCAGAATTTTTAAATATTTGCATGTATACCCCATTCAATTGCATTTTGGCAAAAATTGTCTGGTTTAACTGTAGATTGAAGGAGATTACTACCTATAGTCCAGTGCTCACGAGAAGGCGAGGCTCTGGAATTCGGGCAGGGTGGGACAGTGCATGAGGACAGTGCGATCCATTGATGTTGTACACAGACACTGATTAGCAGACGACAGCCCTTCTGTGGACAGGTAATATGTAAATCTTTGCAATGCAGAATTCACATTTAGTACTTAAAGATGAAATTTTTTTACCTAGCGAAATGATTCCTGTGATTTTCGCACACTGTATTTTTTACGTAGCATATTGAGGGGCTCACAGAGTATTGAGTGCAGGAGTGCTCTCCTTGAGAATGCGTAGTGAAAGGTATATTTCGTGTCTTGGTACTATCACACCAACCTCCACAACTGTTCACGAATTATAAGATAAACTTGTGTTTTAATACCAACAAACATACTTTTCATGCAATTTGTAGAGAAGTAAATATCAAAGTCTCCAGCTCAAGTACGAATGAACGAAAAAAATTATTAAATAAATGAAAGCACGTCTTACATCGAATGTCCAGGAATGAACATGAATGCCAGACCGTGACACTTATTCTCCATACATTCGATTGAGTGGCCAAACTGTAAGAGTTTCTTAACTGACTTTCATTAACTAGTATTTCATTGGTTGATATCACTTTTTCGGGTTTCGGGTGTAGTTACTCCGTATCTTAGTACCTTCAAAGTTTAGAGTATATGTTTCATTTTGGTTGTAGAACGATACGAAATCTTAAACTGCTCAAACTTCTTCACAAAGTCGAAAACGCTGAAATCTCTCGTTATGGATCTAAAACGTGGCATCCTTAGTTCTAAATTTAGCCGAGCTGAAAAGAACTTGAGTGGAAAAATATGCAGAGCGCAAATTGCTATAAAATTATATGTTCGAGCCATTGAATACCTTAATGAAGTATTTATTTTATATTATAAACGGTTATAGCAATGGACGTTTTTTTTTTTTATGTATGTAAAGGAACTTAAGTTTTCGTGTATATGGAAAGACATTTTGAGCTTAATAGTTCGTGTTCTTCACCAATTATTGTTAATTATGCAATATAACCACTGAAGTTTCATTGTCACATTACAAACGAATTTCAAATGTTTGTTAATAGAGAAATGTGACGAGTTATTTCTACGCGGTCATTTATTTTCTGGAGGTAATTAACACAAACTGATAACTTTTTTTTACTAATTCTGTTCGAAGCTGTAGATAACCTCGTGAAATTGACACCACATCGCTCCACGACATAGTTAGCTTGAAAATTGCAGCTGCGAATTTCGAAGTAATTTTAAGCTGGCGCGCTAACAACATAAAACAAATAAATTTAAATTAACGAAGCGGCGTCGATTTCAGGGGAGAGGTAACTACGTATTTAACCGACCTCTAATTCGTCACAAATGAGGGAGAGATAGAGAGAGCTAATTTCCCAGGGCACCTTTAAACGGATCACAGCCCGAGGTGAAAGAGACTACGTTACTGAGTTCACAAGTTCCTAAAGATCTTCTTTGCTTTTCGCAGTTCAAACGGTTCTCCACTACTAAGTAGGTCATGGTTGACTTGCAGTTAATCTCCTTTGTTTCCTAAGTTGCTCCTAATTGGGGACGGATAGCTGGTGAAGGAACTTTAAAATCCTGAATACGGAATGTTTTCGAAATAATTGTTTCTTTCTATGGTTTATCGTTATTGGTTACTTCACGGATTGCACATTTTTAATAGCCCTGCTTAGTTTCTCCATTCCGCCAGATGTAAAACATCGCTGTGGACTTTAATAGTACAGACANCATTTTTAATAGCCCTGCTTAGTTTCTCCATTCCGCCAGATGTAAAACATCGCTGTGGACTTTAATAGTACAGACATGTTTCGATCAAGTGACCTTAAAATATTTATAACTCTAAGATAAATAAAATAAAAAATGAACCAAGTTTCAATGATTTTCAGTCTGAGAATTGTACTTTTGATAAAACAAAAATAAAAAACAGAGCTAACTGCTATTTATATTCGCTGACACTACAAAACGCATTCAGTGATGCCAATAAAATATTTGTATTTAGACGGGCAGGGATATGTATATTTGAATTTTTTATTTTTTAAACGTTTATGTATTCGTGAAGCAGCTTTACGTCATTCTCTTGACAACATTTAAGGACAGCTATCACCATTTTTGCTTAATTTCGATAAGGAAGCAGTATTAAAAGTATCGACTAATTTTTGTTGCATCCGTTGCACATTTCATGACAGAGCTTTACTCTACACTGCCTCAATAGCTGAAGAACCCCAACATAAATTCACTTTTTTCTCCTTTGACACATCAGTAACGATATTCCTCGTTATTAATTAAAGTCTAATTTTATTTGTTCTAGTCTATGCTTAATCTTTGGCATACAACATAAGATAATCTGCACCAATATTTCTGCTGTACGTGCTTCAATGTTTTAAATTATATGTGATTCTAACACGTGCATATTATATCAGTGCTGAGCATTTTGTGTAGTCACAGATTTTTTATAAGTATATTACACTGGAGGGCCAAAAAAAATGGTATAGGCGTGCGTATGCAAACAACAGAGGTATGGAACCAATCAGAGTAACGCGATGTGGTCGGCAGCGCATATATTTGACAACAAGCGTCTGGAAAAGTTGCTAGATCGGTTACTGCTGCTACAATGGCAGGTTATCAAGATTTAAGTAAGTTTGAACGTATGGTTATATTTGGCGCGCGAGAGATGGACCATAGCATCTCCGAGGTAACGATACAATTTGGATTTTCGCGTACGACCATTTCACGAGTGAACCGTGAATATCAATAATCCGGTAAAATATCAAATCTTGGACATCGCTGCAGCCGGAAAAAGATCGTGAACGAACTGGACAAATTACGACTGACGCGAATCATTAAACGTGACAGACATGCAACCCTTTCTCAAATTGGCACAGATTTCAATGCTGGGTCATCAACAAGTGCCAGCGTGCGAATAATTCAACGGACCATCATTGATATGGGCTTTCGGAGCCGAAGGCCCACTCATGTCCGTTTTTGACTGCACAACACAAAGCTTTACACCTCACCTGGGCTCGCCAACACCGCCATTGGACTGTTGATGACTGAAAACACGTTGCCTGGTCTGACGAGTCTCGTTTCCAACTGTATCGGGAGGATGGACGTGTAAGGGTATGGAGACATCCTCATGAATCCATGGACCCTACATGCCAACAGGGGACTGTTCAAGCTAGTGGAGGCTCTGTCATGGTATGGGGCGTGTGCAGATGGCTTAAAATGGGACCCATGATACCTCTAGATATGACTCTGACAGGTGACAGATACGTAAGCATCCTGTCTCATCACCTGCACCCATTCATCTCCATTGAGCATTCCGACAGACGAGGACAATTCCAGCAGGACAATGCGACACCCCACACGTTGGGAAAGGGGGGGGGGCTACCGAGTGGCTCCAGGAACACTCTTCTGACTTTAGACACTTCCATTGGCCACCTAAATCACCAGACATTAACATGATTGAGCATATCTGGGATGCCTTGCAACGTGCTGTTTTGAAGAGATCTCCACCGCCTCGCACTTATATGGATTTGTGGACTCCTCTGCTGGATTCATGGTGTGAATTGTCTCCTGCATACCTTCAAACATTAGTCGAGTCCATGCCACGTCGTCTTGCGGCACTTCTGCGTGCTCGCGGGGGCCCNCATTTTTAATAGCCCTGCTTAGTTTCTCCATTCCGCCAGATGTAAAACATCGCTGTGGACTTTAATAGTACAGACGTGTTTCGATCAAGTGACCTTAAAACATTTATAACTCTAAGATAAATAAAATAAAAAATGAACCAAGTTTAAATGATTTTCAGTCTGAGAATTGTACTTTTGATAAAACAAAAATAAAAAACAGAGCTAACTGCTATTTATATTCGCTGACACTACAAAACGCATTCAGTGTGGCCAATAAAATATTTGTATTTAGACGGGCAGGGATATGTATATTTGAATTTTTATTTTGTAAACGTTTATGTATCCGTGAAGCAGCTTTACGTCATCCTCTTGACAACATTTAAGGACAGCTATCACCATTTTTGCTTAATTTCGATAAGGAAGCAGTATTAAAAGTATCGACTAATTTTTGTTGCATCCGT
This sequence comes from Clitarchus hookeri, assembly GCA_002778355.1. Classification (NCBI taxonomy): domain Eukaryota; kingdom Metazoa; phylum Arthropoda; class Insecta; order Phasmatodea; family Phasmatidae; genus Clitarchus; species Clitarchus hookeri. The sequence continues at coordinate 288,754 of NQII01003061.1, forward strand.
TGCACATTTCATGACAGAGCTTTACTCTACACTGCCTCAATAGCTGAAGAACCCCAACATAAATTCACTTTTTTCTCCTTTGACACATCAGTAACGATATTCCTCGTTATTAATTAAAGTCTAATTTTATTTGTTCTAGTCTATGCTTAATCTTTGGCATACAACATAAGATAATCTGCACCAATATTTCTGCTGTACGTGCTTCAATGTTTTAAATTATATATGATTCTAACACGTGCATATTATATCAGTGCTGAGCATTTTGTGTAGTCACAGATTTTTTATAAGTATATTGCACTAGAGGGCCAAAAAAATGGTATAGGCGTGCGTATGCAAACAACAGAGGTATGGAACCAATCAGAGTAACGCGATGTGGTCTGCAGCGCATATATTTGACAACAAGCGTCTGGAAAAGTTGCTAGATCGGTTACTGCTGCTACAATGGCAGGTTATCAAGATTTAACTAAGTTTGAACGTGGGGTTATATTTGGCGCGCGAGAGATGGAACATAGCATCTCCGAGGTAACGATACAATTTGGATTTTCGCGTACGACCATTTCACGAGTGAACCGTGAATATCAATAATCCGGTAAAATATCAAATCTTCGACATCGCTGCAGCCGGAAAAAGATCGTGAACGAACTGGACAAATGACGACTGACGCGAATCATTAAACGGGACAGACATGCAACCCTTTCTCAAATTGGCACAGATTTCAATGCTGGGTCATCAACAAGTGCCAGCGTGCGAACAATTCAACGGACCATCATTGATATGGGCTTTCGGAGCCGAAGGCCCACTCATGTCCGTTGTTGACTGCACAACACAAAGCTTTACACCTCACCTGGGCTCGCCAACACCGCCATTGGACTGTTGATGACTGAAAACACGTTGCCCGGTCTGACGAGTCTCGTTTCCAACTGTATCGGGAGGATGGACGTGTAAGGGTATGGAGACATCCTCATGAATCCATGGACCCTACATGCCAACAGGGGACTGTTCAAGCTGGTGGAGGCTCTGTCATGGTATGGGGCGTGTGCAGTTGGCTTAAAATGGGACCCATGATACCTCTAGATATGACTCTGACAGGTGACAGATACGTTAGCATCCTGTCTCATCACCTGCACCCATTCATGTCCATTGTGCATTCCGACGGACGTGGACAATTCCAGCAGGACAATGCGACACCCCACACGTTGGGAAAGGGGGGGGGGCTACCGAGTCGCTCCAGGAACACTCTTCTGACTTTAGACACTTCCATTGGCCACCTAAATCACCAGACATTAACATGATTGATCATATCTGGGATGCCTTGCAACGTGCTGTTTTGAAGAGATCTCCACCGCCTCGCACTTATATGGATTTGTGGACTCCTCTGCTGGATTCATGGTGTGAATTGCCTCATGCATACCTTCAAACATTAGTCGAGTCCATGCCACGTCGTCTTGCGGCACTTCTGCGTGCTCGCGGGGGCCCTACACGATATTAGGCTGGTGTATCAGTTTTTTTTTGGCTCTTCTGTGTTGTAAAGGACATCTTAAGTGGGCAGGATATATCATGAGTAGACTATTTGAAGTATATTGCTGTGGCTAAAAATTTCTGAGGGGAAATGAAATTTACTCATTTTGCCTCCAACCTCACACGATGCGTGGATAGATATCAATTTAGTAGATAGGTTTAGCCGCCTCTTGTGCAGGCATCATGGCATTGGTGGTCGGAGGAGCGAGCAGATACTGTATGCCAGTGCTTCATAAATTCACCTTTCTTCCTAAAAATGGCCCGTTAAGCTTTCGAGAAAAAAAAACGTGTTTTGTTATCGAAATTACTTTACTTGCTCTACCGCCCCAAATTTCCAAATATTTGTGAAAAAATTGCTTGCTAGTCAATGCAGCTGAGTATCACCTCCATGTAGCTGAATATNTGCTAGTCAATGCAGCTGAGTATCACCTCCACAAAAGTTGTTGAAAGTCAGCAACAATAATAAATCAATGAAATCAAATTATTTAAAAATATTTTTATATTTTTAAAAATTAAGGGCACATAAATGTAGTGTTTTATATGAATAGACTCGTCTATTCAAGATGCATAAGATCGTGATGTCATAACGATTGTGTAATCGAATGGCAGAACCACTCAGTCCTCTTTACCAACACCCCTCACACGCACCGCAACTGCAATCCAATCTCGTCACACCACCGTACCCACCTTTCACACCATATTTACCAACACCCTCTTCGACTCTCCTCCCAAACCCATTTTTTTTATTTGATAAGAGTATCTAAAAATTAAAGTGATTTCTAACATGGTCCCAAGGTCGGAAATTATATTGGAAGTATTAANATTTGATAAGAGTATCTAAAAATTAAAGTGATTTCTAACATGGTCCCAAGGTCGGAAATTATATTGGAAGTATTAATACATATGGCCAGCTCCCCTTCCATCCCACAAAGATACACACACCTCATCCCTCGGTCATGGCCCTCCCACCCCTACCGAACTTCTGTACTCTCTTCCAAAGACCATGAAACCGTCCCCTCCCCGATACGTAGTACTTTCATCCACCGACCACGACTCCTAAACGACTCGAAAAGCATCGACGGTCTCTTCCCCTAGTCACAACCCACCTCTTCACATGCTGCTCGCGGGTAACGCGGTTTGTCGGCCTCGTCAAAGTTTATCGTGAAATGGTTAGACATCCAGGAATCAGTGTATTCATTAATAATTGTAATTATTTTATTTCAGTTTATGTTATATATCGTTTAAAAAATTCCCAGATCTTTTAAAAAAAATAACTTTATGTATTTAAAATGAATTTTTAATTTAAAATGGTTTTATAAAATTTAAATTATGTAATTGTTGAATTTTTACCATGTCAGCTGGTAACATTAAAAAAAAAAGAATTTTCATGGAGAGTTGAATCCACAACCTCTCGAATGAAAGTCGGGTGCTCAAAACACAGAACTACACAAGTTGCAATGAGCGATGGTGCTTAAATATCCTATATTTGCAGTCCAAATTAAGAGGCTGCGTTCCCTCTTACGTTTACATTAATTATTAAAGTATTAAACTGTTTTTTTATTGAATGCATATGACTAATGACCACATATATTTCGGAGCTATGTTTTCTTAGTTTCATGGTATTTAGTATTTTAAAAACATTTTAATGACAAGTAATGTATTAAAAGAACTTGTTATTTTTTTCAGTTCAAATTAATTGCATATATCCGAACTATAATTATATACATACGTTTTATATAAGTATGTAGTAAACCACATTTTAGCAAGTGAGGATGTGAGCAATTGAGCATATTTATAGGTGGGTGAAGATAGGCTGTGAACTATTAGGATAAGGCTTGTGAAATTCAGTTTACAAGCATCATTGCCAGCTTCAGGTATGTATATGTAAGTATGTAAGTATGTACGAGTACGTATTTAAAAGCCCTTTATAACCATAGTGATTAGCTAAAATGAAAAAAATTATATTAAAAGCAATATAGCATTTGTTAACGAAATCAATATATAACAGGGTGGTTACAATATAGGGTTAACATAAAAAATAAAAAATTAAAATTTTATTTTAAAATTTTTTTACGTGTATTACTACACAATAATTAAACAAAAAAATAATGCTCATCCATATAAAGTGCAGCTACAGTCATTCGGTAACAGTAATCCAAGTATTTTTGGCACTTATATTCAAGCTGTCTTAGAGTTAAGTTTGAAGGCAATGTCTTCATAGCAGAGCCAGCAGGTTAGGCCGTCAGAAGTGTCTTCGGCGACGATGCGTTGGTGGGCTGGTCGCATAATCACTTTCAAAAATGTGACTTGCTACATACTTATATAATACGAATATGTATAAAAAAATATATTTTATGCATATTTCTATTTAATATTCTAACTCAACTGAAAAAAATTAAGAGCTATTTTATTACATTGCTTGCGATTAAAATGTTTTTAAAATGGTAAATACCATGAAATTGAACAAACATAGTTCCGAAATAGATGCGGTCATTAGCCATATATGCATTCCATTAAAAAATATAAAAAATACTGTAACGAAAAATTTAACACATTAATAATTAATTTAAATGTACGACGGAACGCAGCCTCTTCGCTTGGACTTTGAATANTCAAATAAGAAAATGGGTTGAAAATGGGTCGAAAAGGGTGTTTGTTAGTAATGCGGGAGGAAAATGGGTGTAAAGGGGTGTGACGAGATTATATTGCGGTTGTGTGCATGTGAGGGGTGTTGGTAAGGAGAGATAAGTGATACTGTCATTGGGTTTTATAATAGTTATGACATCAAGATCGTATGCACCTAGAAAAGACGAGTCCAGTGTTATATAACACTACATACATTTACTCTTTATTTTTAATTATAAAAGAATATTCTTATTGTAGCTGACTTTTAACAAATTTTTTTTTTTTAGAGTTAGCCACATTAGGGAGTAAGTAATATGTTTTTACAAATGTTTGGAATTTTCTGGGATTTTAGGGGGGTGGAGAGGGATTTTGAGGACAAATGAGGCTGTTTAAAAAGCTAAACGGNCATACATTTACTCTTTATTTTTAATTATAAAAGAATATTCTTATTGTAGCTGACTTTTAACAAATTTTTTTTTTTAGAGTTAGCCACATTAGGGAGTAAGTAATATGTTTTTACAAATTTTTGGAATTTTCTGGGATTTTAGGGGGGTGGAGAGGGATTTTGAGGACAAATGAGGCTGTTTAAAAAGCTAAACGGNTTTGGAATTTTCTGGGATTTTAGGGGGGTGGAGAGGGATTTTGAGGACAAATGAGGCTGTTTAAAAAGCTAAACGGGCAATTTTGTGGGGAAAATGGGAAATTTTGAAGCGCCGGTTGGCCGTGACCACCTGTGACGTCATGACTGATGGCTTCTCCAAACTCCAATGCCATGTTTCCTGCATCAAAGTCAGCCGAACCTATCTACTCTTTTAAAACCAAGACTTTCTATCACCAAGCTGCTACTAACTAAACGGAGTCACCCTAATGGCAGTTTGTGGTAAAATATTACACAGGCGCTTGATGTATGACTGCAGCTTACTTAGCAGGAGCTACTAACTACATGCTTAACTACGCAGTCCTCGACGCTAAATTCTACCCCATAATACTCAAACAGGCTTACACTCACAAAGTGCCCCGATCCAGATAACGTGCCTCTTTTTGTTGAAGTCAAGAATTCATTTCGAGTGAAAACAGAAAACTTCGTGGAATAAACCTAGGACCGAGCCTCCCAGCGTCTGAAGAAGGATTATAAGGGACGTTAAAGGGACTCCATAGTAGTAAAGTTTTAACGTGTAAAGGTCACGTTCTGCTGTAAGGAAGCTTTGTGACGGCGATGGTAAAATGCATTACTAAGCTTCGCGCGTATTTTGTTTCCTCATAATTTCAGTCGTGCATTGCCGCTATAGTTTAAAACACTGTTTTACAGAAGAATAAATAACGTTAACAGAGGGCTACTCACAGCGACTTTTTTGACTTTGATACTTTTCAACGACTACATTTGTGTTTCAATAACAACATTTTTTTGATTTAGCAATAAAATATATACTAATATTTCTGTCCTAAAAAATATTTACATTNTGTTTCAATAACAACATTTTTTTGATTTAGCAATAAAATATATACTAATATTTCTGTCCTAAAAAATATTTACATTAAAATATTTCATAGTTTTTTTCTTTCAAGAATTATAATAGACACAACTACTTGCAATGAAACACATATGACAACCATAGTGTGCTGTAAGATGTGAAGTCAGCAAGGCTCAAAGAAAACATCACAAATTAATTATCTCACACAATGATTTTTCTGTTNTGCTGTAAGATGTGAAGTCAGCAAGGCTCAAAGAAAACATCACAAATTAATTATCTCACACAATGATTTTTCTGTTTGTTCTCAGACGGGAGTGCAACAGATTTTCCATGTGACTTTTGTGCCTTGTGCTATTATTCATAAAGAATTCCCTCAAAAAAGATTGGGCATGATGCCGTCAAGTGCAAGGTGTGATTTCGTGAGATTTGTATAGGTATTGATGTTGATAATATTAATTTGTGGGGTTTGCATCTGATGAGCGTTGATCCACTAGTTATAATTATAGCCCCAGTCGTAATTGTAATAACCCAGTAAACCATAAAGCATATGTTATTTGCACAGGCNCACTAGTTATAATTATAGCCCCAGTCGTAATTGTAATAACCCAGTAAACCATAAAGCATATGTTATTTGCACAGGCAAGATTTTTTATTTATGTATGAAACCAGAAATTAATTTAGAGATATGTGTTTTATATTATCATGATGTTTAAATCTCGGTGTAACATTATATAAAATTCTGGTTAGTAAATATGAGTTGCTTAATCAGCTTATTTTTTAATATGAAATTATTAATAAAGCGTTAGTCTACCACAAAGTTCTTTCGCTGCACTCTTCCNTCTGGTTAGTAAATATGAGTTGCTTAATCAGCTTATTTTTTAATATGAAATTATTAATAAAGCGTTAGTCTACCACAAAGTTCTTTCGCTGCACTCTTCCATAAAACGCACTGTCCTACAAGCCGGTTGATTGTTGTGTCAACCCTCGTAGACAACACTCAGGAAAAACACCAACGATTTGAACATAAATATGAAAATCGAGATCAACATCAGTTGTCATTTTGCTTGATCACAATTCTCGTCCAGTGAATTGTGGTATTTCCCTAAAAACATGTGCTGTAATCAAGCCATGAGAAAGGCTGCTCAAGAAGAAGTCTTACATATTTAGTGCATGTAGCATTTTACGTCTCTAGTATCATTATGTATCTGCTAGTAATGGCAATGTATTTTCAAGTAGTTTAGCCCTTGGATTATGAACTACAGTAAAAGTGTTTTGCTTAATTTTGTTGAAATTATATCTACACAAAAAAATATGTCACNCCTTGGATTATGAACTACAGTAAAAGTGTTTTGCTTAATTTTGTTGAAATTATATCTACACAAAAAAATATGTCACCCACATTCGTGGCCATTGCCAAAGTTTATTTGGATTCTGTGCGTTAGTTGCTTCGGTGTTTCAGAATTCACCGACATTTTAGCGGATTTTACAGTATTTTTTTCAAGGTGCAATTATTTGCTGTGGTTTATATTTTTATTTGCAGTCGATGTTTACCTTTCTGTTGATTGACTGGGATGTTTGGACAAACAGTGGCGATCTATTTCGGGACTGTGATTGGCTACTTTCCTCATGATTACCAAATATATTGTATATTGCCAGCTAGTTTTTTTACAGCCGTACCTATATCGTATTGCACAAACATAGAGCTGTAAGGGAAATAGAATTTTCTACGAGTGAAATTATTAATGTCGTCTGTACTCAAGCTGGCTTTGTATTAAAGATAAAGAGATTGGTGGTACAAAAAATAACATGGAGTGCGTCACATTTCAATCGTATTCCTAAACTTTACAGTACTACGTGCAACATCACATGCGTATGCTTTCACGGTGGAAGGTAATGATTGCACCTACATTTTATTGCAGGATTATTATTGGTTACAGGGTTTTGCACGATGTGTTAAATAACACGAGGACTTAATGCAAAATTAACATAATGACAGGAGTTTGTGAATTATAACTTGCCGCGAAATGAATCTGTGAAATCGCTCAGATCTCTGCTGATATCACAAGCATCTATATTGAATACGAACGGACTGATAATTACTAAAAATATGATAAAGATTTTTTTACGTCTACCTATAAAGAATATTCTGTCTTATATAAGTTGGCCAGATTCTGACAGTTCGACGAAAGTAGCACCAAAGTTTACTTTTCGTTTATGTATCCTTTCGCCATCAGGTGGTGCGTCAATTGGAGTCTGTATTTTTTATAAACACGCGGTCAGCTAATCCACTTGTCATTGTACTGTAATGCTAAACAAATTGTATGATATTTTAGACTGATATCTGTCTAAAAAAAAATATTATGTTATAAAAGTAAAAATATAAAACCTTGCAAAAATTTAATATTTGCTAACTCTTTTTTAATTTGTCCGAGACAGTGAATTTGGGATAACATTTGCGAGACGGTAGTTGTAGCTATTATCACACGTTGGATGTTATAGCTAATATATTCAAGTTGTAAATATGTGATGTGGAATAACTTTAGAATTGCTTAAAAACTATTCACGCGAGTCCCACTTTCTTCGGAATAAAGTAAATGGGTTTTCGGAGAAAATTATGGCGTATAATTTACATAGACGAACGATTACCTGCCGAATAGAAATTACTAGTACTCAAAATTGCTGTACACGAAATATATGTTACTTGAAAAATTATGCAGAGTTCGCAAAAAATTAAAACTATTTTTACCTGTTCGTAAATTTATTANATAAAAACTAATTTTACCTGTTCGTAAATTTATTACATATTGCACACGGACGCTATTCTTTTCTGGCTGGTAATGATTCGGAAAAGATCTGATAAATGGCACGCACAACATGTCAGAGTGAGGTCTGAGCCGCTAGTTTTGCTCAATAAATCGCATATTTTTAAAGTTGACTGTTCTTCTATTAGTAGCTTGGAACGATATGAATTTGAAATATATTTCGTCAAATTATTTGAAAAAATAATTAAACAATATTATGCAATATTTCTGTATGCTTTTGGAATTAATATCAAGCACGTAAGGAAAGTGTGGCACGGAGAGGGGCAAAGACGTGAAAAAGGTTTTGAAATTGTGTTTCATTTGGATACGGATATTTTTTATGTGCCTTTCATTTTGAAAACGTGTACACTTCTACTTTAGCACGATGTTAAATTTGTAACACTAAAAACCACTGTTTTATGACCACATAACATAACATTTATTAATNCATAACATTGATTAATTTGATGCTATTCCACACCTGTGTGATACAGGGTGGTTCATAGGATCTGAGTTAATGTTACCAGGCACAGACTATAAGATGCCCTGAAGGTTGAGGGTAGATCAAACAATNGTTTCAATAACAACATTTTTTTGATTTAGCAATAAAATATATACTAATATTTCTGTCCTAAAAAATATTTACATTGAAATATTTTATAGTTTTTTTCTTTCAAGAATTATAATAGACACAACTACTTGCAATGAAACACATATGACAACCATAGTGTGCATGTAATGAAAAATTTATCTAACTACAAATATACACCTGCTGTAAGATGTGAAGTCAGCAAGGCTCAAAGAAAACATCACAAATTAATTATCTCACACAATGATTTTTCTGTTTGTTCTCAGACGGGAGTGCAACAGATTTTCCATGTGACTTTTGTGCCTTGTGCTATTATTCATAAATAATTCCCTCAAAAAAGATTGGGCATGATGCCGTCAAGTGCAAGGTGTGATTTCGTGAGATTTGTATAGGTATTGATGTTGATAATATTAATTTGTGGGGTTTGCATCTGATGAGCGTTGATCCACTAGTTATAATTATAGCCCCAGTCGTAATTGTAATAACCCAGTAAACCATAAAGCATATGTTATTTGCACAGGCTAGAGTTTTTATTTATGTATGGAACCAGAAATTAATTTAGAGATATGTGTTTTATATTATCATGATGTTTAAATCTCGGTGTAACATTATATAAAATTCTGATTAGTAAATATGAGTTGATTAATCAGCTTATTTTTGAATATGAAATTATTAATAAAGCGTTAGTCTACCACAAAGTTCTTTCGCTGCACTCTTCCATAAAACGCACTGTCCTACAAGCCGGTTGATTGTTGTGTCAACCCTCGTAGACAACACTCAGGAAAAACACCAACGATTTGAACATAAATATGAAAATCGAGATCAACATCAGTTGTCATTTTGCTTGATCACAATTCTCGTCCAGTGAATTGTGGTATTTCCCTAAAAACATGTGCTGTAATCAAGCCATGAGAAAGGCTGCTCAAGAAGAAGTCTTACATATTTAGTGCATGTAGCATTTTACGTCTCTAGTATCATTATGTATCTGCTAGTAATGGCAATGTATTTTCAAGTAGTTTAGCCCTTGGATTATGAACTACAGTAAAAGTGTTTTGCTTAATTTTGTTGAAATTATATCTACACAAAAAAATATGTCATCCACATTCGTGGCCATTGCCAAAGTTTATTTGGATTCTGTGCGTTAGTTGCTTCGGTGTTTCAGAATTCACCGACATTTTAGCGGATTTTACAGTATTTTTTTCAAGGTGCAATTATCTGCTGTGGTTTATATTTTTATTTGCAGTCGATGTTTACCTTTCTGTTGATTGACTGGGTTGTTTGGACAAACAGTGGCGATCTATTTCGGGACTGTGATTGGCTGCTTTCCTCATGATTACCAAATATATTGTATATTGCCAGCTAGTTTTTTACAGCCGTACCTATATCGTATTGCACAAACATAGAGCTGTAAGGGAAATAGAATTTTCTACGAGTGAAATTATTAATGTCGTCTGTACTCAAGCTGGCTTTGTATTAAAGATAAAGAGATTGGTGGTACAAAAAATAACATGGAGTGCGTCACATTTCAATCGTATTCCTAAACTTTACAGTACTACGTGCAACATCACATGCGTATGCTTTCACGGTGGAAGGTAATGATTGCACCTACATTTTATTGCAGGATTATTATTGGTTACAGGGTTTTGCACGATGTGTTAAATAACACGAGGACTTAATGCAAAATTAACATAATGACAGGAGTTTGTGAATTATAACTTGCCGCGAAATGAATCTGTGAAATCGCTCAGATCTCTGCTGATATCACAAGCATCTATATTGAATACGAACGGACTGATAATTACTAAAAATATGATAAAGATTTTTTTACGTCTACCTATAAACAATATTCTGTCATATATAAGTTGGCCAGATTCTGACAGTTCGACGAAAGTAGCACCAAAGTTTACTTTTCGTTTATGTATCCTTTCGCCATCAGGTGGTGCGTCAATTGGAGTCTGTATTTTTTATAAACACGCTGTCAGCTAATCCACTTGCCATTGTACTGTAATGCTAAACAAATTGTATAATATTTTAAACTTATATCTGTCTAAAAAAAATTTTATGTTATAAAAGTAAAAATATAAAACCTTGCAAAAATTTAATATTTGCTAACTCTTTTTTAATTTGTCCGAGACAGTGAATTTGGGATAACATTTGCGAGACGGTAGTTGTAGCTATTATCACACGTTGGATGTTATAGCTAATATATTCAAGTTGGAAATATGTGACGTGGAATAACGTTAGAATTGCTTAAAAACTATTCACGCGAGTCCCACTTTCTTCGGAATAAAGTAAATGGGTTTTCGGAGAAAATTATGGCGTATAATTTACATAGACGAACGATTACCTGCCGAATAGAAATTACTAGTACTCAAAATTGCTGTACACGAAATATATGTTACTTGAAAAATTATGCAGAGTTCGCAAAAAATTAAAACTATTTTTACCTGTTCGTAAATTTATTACATATTGCACACGGACGCTATTCTTTTCTGGCTGGTAATGATTCGGAAAAGATCTGATAGATGGCACGCACAACATGTCAGAGTGAGGTCTGAGCCGCTAGCTTTGCTCAATAGATCGCATATTTTTTAAGTTGACTGTTCTTCTATTAGTAGCTTCGAACGATATGAATTTGAAATATATTTCGTCAAATTATTTGAAAAAATAATTAAACAATATTATGCAATATTTTTGTATGCTTTTGGAATTAATATCAAGCACGTAAGGAAAGTGTGGCACGGAGAGGGGCAAAGACGTGAAAAAGGTTTTGAAATTGTGTTTCATTTGGATACGGATATTTTTTATGTGCCTTTCATTTTGAAAACGTGTACACTTCTACTTTAGCACGATGTTAAATTTGTAACACTAAAAACCACTGTTTTATGACCACATAACATAACATTTATTAATTTGATGCTATTCCACACCTGTGTGATACAGGAGGGTTCATAGGATCTGAGTTAATGTTACCAGGCACAGACTATAAGATGCCCTGAAGGTTGAGGGTAGATCAAACAATAACTTCATCACATCTTGGTTTTAACAGGTTTATTTGGCGGGAATTCATACACACATTCCCGGCAATGCAACTACTTTTCCGATAATTAACTCATACATTACTGACCCTGCGAGTTCTGGGCCTCAAGGGCTGATTAGAGTGCTCTGCATAAGGTGTCCGATACTCTGAGGGCATTAGGTGACAGGACAGATGCCTGAGTGGTGACGTTGTTACTTAACTCTATTTGTTGCTGGGTGGTTGTTCCGGCAGTAGTTGAGGTCTGGTGAGTTGGATGGCCCTGTTACAGGCCCTCGGACTGGCTGTCGTTGGCATGCTGCACTCAGCTGGCTTCCTCCTTTGGCATTGGCTGACCGACACCCACGTCCCAGCTAGGGACCCTTGGCAGGCCCCTACCCCAGCTCTTGGCATGGAGTTGCACTGGACTACTCCCACTTGACGTGGTGTTCCTCGTTGAAGCTCACCACTCGACTCCCGTTCTCGGCGCGGGATGTAACTGACTCGGCTGACTTCCACAATCCGGCTCCCGATGCCTGACGCCATGCGCATCCCGGTGTGGCACTTCCGAGTGCCGCGCCATCTGCCGCTCGTCGCCTGCCGGCGACGGGGTATCGTGNTGGCATGCTGCACTCAGCTGGCTTCCTCCTTCGGCATTGGCTGACCGACACCCACGTCCCAGATAGGGACCCTTGGCAGGCCCCTACCCCAGTTCTTGGCATGGAGTTGCACTGGACTACTCCCACTTGACGTGGTGCTCCTCGTTGAAGCTCACCACTCGACTCCCGTTCTCGGCGCGGGATGTAACTGACTCGGCTGACTTCCACAATCCGGCTCCCGATGCCTGACGTCATGCGCATCCCGGTGTGGCACTTCCGAGTGCCGCGCCATCTGCCGCTCGTCGCCTGCCGGCGACGGGGTATCGTGNCATGCGCATCCCGGTGTGGCACTTCCGAGTGCCGCGCCATCTGCCGCTCGTCGCCTGCCGGCGACGGGGTATCGTGGACTGACTGTATCTGCGAACTGACTCTCGGTGCGCGGAGTTACTTGTTAACTGTCCCAATATGACTGACCTGTTAGCACTGTCTCTGGTTGACTCTGCCGGGGCCTGACCCCTGGCCTCGTTGTCTGATATCACTCACCCGACTGTCGCACTGATGCACTGGTTCGACTGACTATTCTGACGTGGGGCTTCGGTTTCTTACTGACTGTAAGAATCAGGCCAACTTATGTGAGACAGAGAATACAACCGAACCAACCTTTGTGGCCTCCAATATCCAGAATGTTGTTAAGGCCAGGAAATATTTATGTAGCTGTAGTCCCTTAAACCAAAAAACACACTAGTAGTGTGGTATAGGTGTGTAAGTCAGTTATGTGTCACTTTTTGTGTGGTATGTATGTGTATATGAGTGCTGTGTATTTTACATAAATATCACTCAAAAATAGGATCATGTGGGACATACACTTTACCATAACACACTACCCTCATGAGAAAACATTGTAGAATGAAAATATGTAGGATTCGGTTCAAGCATGCGAACTGTATCAAATATAATGGCACTTAAAATGTGAGAGCCTTTTTCTGAGAAATGACAATAAAATAATTATTAACACAATCAAAATTAATTTACCACTTATTTCAGTTCTTAAAGTATTAGTATTCTGAAGCACTACAAAATTTTAAAATAAAAATTAAAGTTCGTTACTTGTTAAATTAAAAATATTTAAATAACAATTAAATGTGTCCAGCTGTACTCAGTCTGCAGAATATAGGGACTCCTCTCATGGGCATCCCCGTGCAAGATAAAACTTTAATATCAATTTTTATTGTCGAAAATTTTAACATCTTAAAGAAAAATTTACTTTCAGTTCNGTGCAAGATAAAACTTTAATATCAATTTTTATTGTCGAAAATTTTAACATCTTAAAGAAAAATTTACTTTCAGTTCATATGCTGGTAACTCATCAATTGTTATGTCGCTTACCACCGCTGACGAATTAAAAAAAAACATACAACTAGTTTAGTATTAATAAAAATAAACATCTCTTTTTAAGTTAAGAGACTTCATCGTCTCAATATTTGCCTCTTCCAAGAAAAATTACTTGTTTAAAACTAGTCTCCTTAGGTTTGTTAAACCGTTATTGCGGAGCACGACGCACGTCCGTCCGCCTGAGAGAACAGGAATACTCTCCCCCCTCATTCAAAAGGCGCCGTGGCTTTCGCCCAAACGGAACGTAACAAATTTATGTTGGAGGTGAACCATCACGGGAAAGTACTCAATCCTAATAAAAATTTTAATAAACAACATTAAAACAAGTTCCTCCCCCCAAACAATATATTTCCGACACAAACTAAAGTATTCGGTGCAAACTTTGCAGCAAATCAACATTCCTACAGATAAATTCAAAACGAAACTACTAAAATAACTAACAAAATACAAGCCTAACTAAACTAATATTCCTAAAAAAAAAAAAAAAAAAAAAAAAAAAAAAAAAAAAAAAAAAAAAAAAAAAACTCAAATCACAATATTAACTTTAAATAAAATAAAAAATTACTCAAATGTGAAATAAAATTAAGTATTTTAAAATTAAAAAATCTCATGAGTCCAAAATACCTATAATAGACAAAAACGAAAAAACATAGAAAACATATTACAGAGATGTAAAACAATATAATACCTGAAAATAAAATAAAATATAACAATTACATTTGAAACAAATATAAATAAATTATACATTCTCTCTGCCCCCTTTTTTTTATATACAGTCACATGATGCAGTGGGGACACTTGTTAACTCAGCGTTTTATATTCTGTTGATATATTCGTATATTTAAGAGTAATTCTAGCTTACACCTCATTTCTATTAGTATTAACAACCCTAGTTTAAAAAAGTATTTCACGTCCAGTTTATTAACCAAGTTTGTGAAACAATGCTAGATCAAATTATTATATAATATTATTGGCTAATTGTTTTGCGCCACTTCTATTCCAAAATTAAGAATTTCGCTGCAGACAGGTAAAACTGACAATAAAAACTGTTTTGCTAATGAACAAGAGAATACATTTTGTTATAAATCTTATCGTTTATTATAAATACTTTTATCATTTAACTCGGTTTTGTTATTATTATTTTGACTAAAAATTAGAACACCAGCAAAGTCCGTTTGGTGCAAAACAAAGGCAACAACCGTAAAATATGTCCATTAAATTATTTTATAGCAACAATATATTCTGCAGTGGTTGCAGATATTCGTTTCCTGTTACATACACTGAAGAGCCAAAAAAAAAAAACTGGTATAGGCGTGCGAATGCAAATAACAGAGGTATGGAACCAATCAGAGTAACGCGATGCGGTCGGCAGCTAGATCGGTTACTGATGCTACAATGGCAGGTTATCAAGATTTAAGTGAGTTTGNATGGAACCAATCAGAGTAACGCGATGCGGTCGGCAGCTAGATCGGTTACTGCTGCTACAATGGCAGGTTATCCAGATTTAAGTGAGTTTGAACGTTGTGTTATAGCCGGCGCACGAGAGATGGGACATAGCATCTCTGAGATAGCGATAACATTTGGATGTTCGCGTACGACCATTTCACGANGTACTAGTTTTTTTGGCTCTTCAGTGTATCTCAGAGTTCCTTTCTAATACTTCATGTAATATTTCAATATTCTAGGGTTTCAATTTAAAATTCGAAAGCGTGTTCTGCCCTTAAGAATTATTTAAACAGTAAGACCTAAGCTTTCCTCTGACATTCGCGACGATCCCAAAACCGCGGTTTGGCAGTATGATTCAGCTACACATTATGTACGTATGTGTATTTATATATTAATTTATACATGCAGATGTATGCAGTAATCGCAATACAAGTTTGCATTCCAAAGAAAGAACAGTTGTATTAAAGTAATCTGCCATGGAGTGAATGAAACGTCTCTCGTTAACCTGCGGCAGATTTGCCCACGTGTGTTGTGAATCATGCTCCAAATCTAAAACACTTCAACACGGAAGAAGCTGACTTCCACATAACTTTCGATGGGCAAACAAGTCAGGTGAACGTGCAGGACACATAACTGTTGAAACATGATGCAAACACTATTAACATTCCTGGGAAACCAGTGCCACAAAGTCGATAGATACGAAATGGCGTGGCGGTTCCCACTGATGTGAGCGGAACCTTTATCTGGTTGAGAGAGGCTCTGGGAACGGGCCTTGCATCAAATTTGTCACTGCATGCTGCGAACATTTCCCTATTGGCTGGGCTACTAGATGGTGAGTACGTTACCAGGGGCTGATTCGCGAACCGTGTTCCAACATATCGCTGGAAATCCACGCCATTTTGGTGACGTGTGCAGCAGGAGTTCACGGAATAAGCGGCTATTTCTTTATATTCTGAAGTACTACGTGCCAGGTTTGTGAGCGGGCGAGCGTTATCTCGGTACAAACTTGCTTCCGTGCACTCAGCTAGGAAAGGTATCACGTGAAGTTACGAATGACGATCATACGCGATGTCTCTCCCGGCCCATCTCGTCAGTAAAAAAGGACGCATGCCCCCTTGAAATCTAGGCAGGAATTACTCAACACGGTAAACCAGACTCTGCCGCAACGGCCATCCATTCTCAAAGAAAAGCTTGATTCTATTCTACTGGCAGTACGACAACATCGCGTAGAATTCGCAAACTGCTCTGTGCTGACACCCCAGTCTAGGATGTTCACGGTGAACTGAGCACTTTTGAAAGCCTTGCCAATATTTACTAGTGTGCACATTATACATTCTCCCGCTATATGTACAATTAACATTGCCATGGGCCTGGTCACTTTATTTATGCGTGAGTCAAGTGAAACTATGAAATAATTAGAGAAAGTAAATATTTTACTAATTTGCTTATTCTGATATTTTTGTGCATTAAAAAAAAGAAAGAAAAATAAAGCATGTATGTATTCACAAATGTTTACCATGCACTTTTAATTCAACGTTAAGTCACAGAAATACTTTCCCTCTGTCGTTAACAACTTTACTGTCAAAATATCAGTGAAAAATGTATGCAGGTCAAGGCAGTGAGAATTTTCAAAGGTTGATTTCAAAAGTAATTAAACAACCGTGAATAGCCTATAAATGAAAACGACAGTGTTTTGGTGTTAGTGGCAAGACATGTTAAGGCCGTTAGGATGGCCTATTTGCCTGTGGTACGAGCATGGATAGAATTGTCGAGTTTAGAGTTGAGAGATTTTTGTCGGTGCTGAACGAGATCTTGAGCGCTGGTGAGAATGTACTGAAGATGGAGCAGCGGTGGTATGCATGAGCAGGGGAAAGGGAGTAATCCGAAAAATCCGCCAGCCAGCGGTAAGGTCCGCGCGTTTCCCATGTGGGAAAATCCGGGCCACCCCGCCGGGAATCGAACCCTTATGCCACCGCGACCCTAAATAGAAAGGCTTATAATAGATATACGGTGCTATGATGAAGCTGCCACGTGTCGCTGATTGGTGGAAAAGGATGCCGCTGGAACTGTTTGTGCCCACATTGCAATGAAACGCTCTTTTTCATTTGTGATCTATCAGGATCATCCATAACCGGTCCGGCGTGTGTGGGTACATTCATCAGTTCATCGCTATAAGCCCAATCTGACTGTGAAGGCCAAACGATCCACACGACAGGTATTTCAGTGCAAAGTCTACCCTGACTTTTGCCATACAGTAATGAGGCCTCTCTCAAACTTCATCAGTTGTCCGGACGGCCGTCCCGTACTTCTTCTAAGCATTCCTATAGCTCAGTAAGCACGTCTGGCCGATATCTGGCGAATCACATCGTCGGTAGTTTTCTGGGTGCTTTTTTATCTGCCATACGAAGAGCCATACGACATACGCTTGTGTGTCACATCGCACGAAACTAATCATATGCGTATCATCTATCGAAGTGCATTTTTACCAGCTTTCACGGTTACAAAATTATTTTATAAGAAGCACAAGTTATGTGAAGATGAGTAGATACATAAACGTATCGACACAAGCACTTATATTTCAATAGCATTATTCCATATCACTTATTTTCTTTTTAATTGCATCACATCGAAGACTTACGCAAAAACTAGGATAAAACTTTATTTAACTTTTTTCGGGTCTCAAATGAAAACTAATTTCTTCGTAAGCAATTTTACTAAACAAATACTTATCAAATACGGCTTTTCTTTTGAAGTAGAAAAATATTTATTTATCGTTTTGAATAAGATTTCACAAAATTACAAAGTCCCACTGTTTATAAACAGCACCGAATGACATTAGAAAGTGGCGGAACAATTGCATATTTTGTCATTATTACGCAACTACTTTCATATGTGCTAGTATCATTAACTTAGTTGTAGTGAAGGACACAGACTGCAGAAACAAACGTTCCCACGCCAAAAATTTGCGACGATCTGCTTTGGTTGTGGTTTCGTTAACCATCTCGTAAAATAAATTCACAACATTTTACATAAAATATCTTAAAAATTATGACAGGAGTTGTAGTTTAATATTTCTGACAGCAGCGGATATTTTTATTTCTCTCAGTAAGATATGTATATCGTGTCCATATGTGGCATTGATGTTTTTGACATTTGAAGGCACTAGTGTAAAGAAAATATATTCAGAACTTAACTTAACTGTTTTTAATTTTAACTGATTTTTATGTGCTTCAAAACTGAAATAATGCAGCAAATATAAAAATTCTTTCATCCCCTCCCCCCTCTTTCGCAAATCTTTCGAACCCGACATAATAAAACTGAGATTATTTTCAGGCAAAATACCTAATACATAGAAGGACTACAGAATGCTCTTCGTTGATATCCTCAGGAATAGCTAGTAAAGAGTAAAGTGTAATGGAAAAGATATTGCAAAATCCACTTTAAACCGACACTAATTTTGAGAGCACATGCTTGTTTGATCGAAAGCTCAGACATTACAGAAATATAACATNAGAGTAAAGTGTAATGGAAAAGATATTGCAAAATCCACTTTAAACCGACACTAATTTTGAGAGCACATGCTTGTTTAATCGAAAGCTCAGACATTACAGAAATATAACATTTCTATAATGCCGGGTCTTAGTTCCTATTTTGAGAAACGTCTCGACGATTAAGTATATGGTTGCTAAGCGTAAGGTAAGTGCGAAATAATCTAAAAATATGGGAGGATGCCTTAAATTTTGAGAAAGGTCTCAATGGCTAATTATAGAATTTCTACGCATATGTCAGTGCGAAATAATCTTGAAATATCAGGGATCGTCTTCCTTTTTGAAAAAAGTTTCGAAGGCAAATTAGGTCAGTTATAGGAGTAATTAAGTTTGGAATAATCTGAAAAGGACATGTGGAGACATAAATACAAGTGGTTGAGCTAAATTAAGGAAGTTTTTAGAGATGACTGAATGTCGGTGTCTGGCGAGTATACCCGATGATGCAACAAGCCAATGATTTGTAACTGCGAGAAGTGACCGACGTGCTCGCAAAGCAAGTGTTGTGCGGCCTGCGATCCACCTAGGCTAATAACACAGGTGGAAGGAGTTCGCGGGAAACTGTAATACTTCAGACCGTGGTTGATATGGAGTATTCGACTGTAGACATCAATTCCGCATTTTAATTTAATTTTGTATTATGATAAGGATTTTAGTTATTTATTGCGTAAATTATTCGTTGTGTTTGCACCCATGACCACAATACAGTAAGTGATATTAAATTACTAAATGCATAACTGTATATATTTTGAATGATTATAAATAAATAGAGAAATTATGATGTGCTATTCTTTTATTTAAAACCTCCATCCCTTCACGAGTCTGGCCACATCCACGCAGTTTTAAGCTATAAAACGTTACGGTAATCGACAAAAAATATTCTTGAAAACTTATAAATGGAAAAAGGAAAGAGAATGATGGTTGAGTTCGACGTTTATTTCAAGTGAAATACGAGTTTAACATCTTTTGAAAAAAATTTGTAGATACCACGTCAAAAATATGTATGAGGCGCACACTAAATATTTTGTGGGAATTCATTTTTCCACACATTTTTTTGTGGCGTACACAAAAATTATTTAGCTCTCTCCAGTAAAATGCTGTGGAATGGTAACCACTAAAGAATTTTTGTCAGGACGACTTCTCTAGATAATATTTTTCTCGGTGCAGTAAGTGCGACATAGAGGTGACATTTTCACGTAAGGGAAACGGGAGCACTAACGGTGTTGCAAAAAATATTATAGTACAAGACTTTTGGC
>NQII01003061.1:314324-452671 GCA_002778355.1 Clitarchus hookeri
GACAATCATTAAACGTGACAGACGTGCAACCCTTTCTCAAATTGGCGCAGATTTCAATGCCTGGGCATCAACAAGTGCCAGTGTGCGAACTATTCAACGGACCATCATTGATATGGACTTTAGTAGCCGAAGGCCCACTCGTGTACCTTTGTTAACTGCACGACACAAAGCTTTACGCCTCTCATNCGAACTATTCAACGGACCATCATTGATATGGACTTTAGTAGCCGAAGGCCCACTCGTGTACCTTTGTTAACTGCACGACACAAAGCTTTACGCCTCTCATGGACCCGCCAACACCGCCATTGGACTGTTGATGACTGGAAACACGTTGCCTGGTCTGACGAGTCTCGTTTCCAATTTTATCGGGCGGATAGACGTGTACGGGTATGGAGACATCCTCATGAATCCATGGATCCTATATGTCAAAAGGGGACTGTTCAAGCTTGTGGAGGCTCTGTTATGGTATCGGGCGTGTGTAGTTGGTGTGAAATGGGACCCCTGATACGCCTAGTTACGACTCGGACAGGTGGCAGATACGTAAGCATCCTGTCCGATCACCTGCGCCCATTCATATCTATTGTTCATTCCTATTGACGTGGACAATTCCAGCAGGACAATGCGACACCCCACACGTCGAGAGTTGCTACCGAGTGGCTCCAAGAACACTCTTCTGGCTTTAGACACTTCCATTGGCCACCTAAATCACCAGACATGAACATTATTGAGCATATCTGGGATGCCTTGCAACATGCTGTTCAGAAGAGATCTCCACTGCCTCGCACTCCTATGGATTTGTGGACTGCCCTACAGGGTGTGCATTGCCTCCTGCATACCTTCAGACATTAGTCGAGTACGGCTCTCGACACTAGCGCCCCCGGGCGGTGAACGATAAAAACTTTCATACCGACGACAAAAAAAAATTACGAGGGGGATGCCACCTCCATTGAAAATCCCCAACCCCCTAGCAGTTCAATAGTTGGAACAGCCTGANAAAAAAAATTACGAGGGGGATGCCACCTCCATTGAAAATCCCCAACCCCCTAGCAGTTCAATAGTTGGAACAGCCTGAAGTTCGGGTGGCGTCAGGTGCAAGTTTTTCGTGTCTCGACGGCCATGAGGCGTGTGTCACTGGTTTTACCCTGCAGACATTCAAACGTAGCACACACACTTATTACGTCTTAACTGTTTTTTTTTCTACTTGTATTGATCGGGTACAGCACACTCCCGTACCGGGTGGTACGTAATGAAGTTCATAGTCCAGTTCACTAAAATGCAAGCGTGACTTGTTGACACAAGACTAGTCCGAAAAATGTAACATCCGATTGACACGTTATAAGGAGTCAGATATTAGCTACACGGCTCGTAATACCAACTTTAACTGCACACATTTATAATCTGAACATTATACGTGATATGTTACTTTTAAATCTATATTTACTGCATGATTACATGTAAAATTCACATTAATTTTTGAATAAAATAAAGGAAACCGTTCACAGAAAAATAACTAAGTAAATTAAATCGAAAAGTATTGTCCTATTTAATTTCAAGATTTACTAAGAAATGTTTATTTTAATCAAATTCAAGGACACGCTAAGATAAAAAATGACTTCATAAGTGAAATTGCTGAAAACCTTAATGTTCTATAAAAGCAATAGAAAATTGTAATTTTTAGCCGTAATTGTGCAGGAACTACGAAATTTTTTTATTTTTCGAAATACTTATTTTGATGTCTACTACTCAAGCAGTATTTAGAACAAAAGTTCCTTCATATTGAAATATATTGTTATCCAGCACCCAAATGAAGTATTTTCTGCAGTTGTTCAAGAAATCTTAAAGTCAAATAGATTTTAAAATACACACATTTGCAAAAAAAATTGATCACCCTGAAATTGGCATCGCAAGGGCACATAAGTGAGTACATGCACAGGAAATGGTAGTATGAATACAAAAAGCATCAAGATATTGTACCACGCCAAGTTGATGCGCGATATTTGCCTGAAGTAGAGTGACGTAGAATGTACACCGATGCGCCTACAGCGACGGGTCGGAACAACTACCTTTCCGCATGCTGCGCGTTGTAGGGGTTACGAGATTTGAAAGTTGAGCTGAGAGATTTGGGCAGCTCTTAACAGCAAGGTCTGAAGAGCCGATGAGGGTGGAATGAGGTGAAAAATTGAGCAGCACCGAAATGCAATGGTGGGAGGAAACGGGAGATCCCCGAGGAAACCCGCTGGCTAGAGGCATCGTCCGCCACGATTCCCACGCGTAAAAATCTAGGAGCGACCCCGCCGGGAATCTAACCTGGTTCGCCTTGGTGGATGGCGAGTAGTCTAATTACTACACCACCGTGGTGCAGTAGAGGAAACGGGACACGCCCTGAACAACTCGGCAAAATGTAAACTCTTCAACCGTCTCTACTCTCTAGCTCATGCAACTTGGCAAGATTTTGACAGTTCGATGAAAGTAGTTCCAATGTTTACTTTTCGAATNTCGGCAAAATGTAAACTCTTCAACCGTCTCTACTCTCTAGCTCATGCAACTTGGCAAGATTTTGACAGTTCGATGAAAGTAGTTCCAATGTTTACTTTTCGAATATGTATCCTTTCGCCATCAGCTGGTGCATCAAGTGGAGACTGTATTTTTTATCAACACGCTGTCAGCTAATCCACTTGCCATTGTATTGCATTGCTGAACAAATATTAGGGTATTTATAGACTGGCATCTGTTTAAAAAATTCGTAGGTTATAAAAGTAAAACTATAAAACCTTATAAAAAATTAAAAATGTCTAACTCGTCTTTAATTTGTCCGAGACAGTGAATTTGCGTTAACATTTGTGAGATGGTAGTTCTAGCTATTACTACACTTTGGACGTCATAGCTAATATAACTGAACTAAAAGTAATTCGGGAAACTTGATTGACAACGCACTTTTATTCGACAACAACTCACAAACGACTATTGATTGCAAAGCAGTAATTCTGCTGTTACTGATACTAAACCGTTCGAGTTGGAAATATGTGACGTAGAATAGAAATTACTAGTACTCAAAAACCTTTTACACGAAATATTTATGTTACTTTAAAAATTATGCAGAGCTGGCGGAAAAATAAAACTATTGGTATCTGTTCGTAAATGTGTTATATATTACACACGAAAGCTATTTTTTTCTGGTTTGTAATGCTTCGAGAAAGAGAGAATAGATGGCTCACATGGCATGACAGGGCAAGATGTGGCCGTTTGCATTGCTCAACAGGTAGCAGCATGTTAGCCCGTCTCTTGATCCCGTCTTTTTAAAAGTTGACTGTTCTTCTATTACTGGCTCGGAACGACACGAATTTGAAATATATTTCGTCAAATTAGTAGAAAAATAATAAAACAATAATATGCAATATTTCTGTATGCTTTTGGAATTAATATCAAGACGTTTGGAAAGAATGAATGGAGAGTGGGGATACGATGTGAAAAAGGTTTTGTAATTGCGTTTAATTTGGATACGGATCATTTTATTGTGCATTTCATTTTGAACACCTATACATTACTACTTTATTACGAAGTTTAGTTTGTAACACTAACAACCACTTTTTGTGACCACGTAAAATAAAATTTATTAATTAATCGAGGAACTCTTTCTTATCGCGTATTTTCTTCTTGTCTGATGTGCGTCGGCAGTGCACTCAGAATAGCCAACGTAATANAAGTTCGGGTGGCGTCAGGTGCAAGTTTTTCGTGTCTCGACGGCCATGAGGCGTGTGTCACTGGTTTTACCCTGCGGACATTCAAACGTAGCACACACACTTATTACGTCTTAACTGTTTTTTTTTCTACTTTATTGATCGGGTACAGCACACTCCCGTACCGGGTGGTACGTAATGAAGTTCATAGTCCAGTTCACTAAAATGCAAGCGTGACTTGTTGACACAAGACTAGTCCGAAAAATGTAACATCCGATTGACACGTTATAAGGAGTCAGATATTAGCTACACGGCTCGTAATACCAACTTTAACTGCACACATTTATAATCTGAACATTATACGTGATATGTTACTTTTAAATCTATATTTCCTGCATGATTACATGTAAAAATCACATTAATTTTTGAAAAAAATAAAGGAAACAGTTCACAGAAAAATAACTAAGTAAATTAAATCGAAAAGTATTGTCCTATTTAATTTCAAGATTTACTAAGAAATGTNGTTCACAGAAAAATAACTAAGTAAATTAAATCGAAAAGTATTGTCCTATTTAATTTCAAGATTTACTAAGAAATGTTTATTTTAATCAAATTCAAGGACACGCTAAGATAAAAAATGACTTCATAAGTGAAATTGCTGAAAACCTTAATGTTCTATAAAAGCAATAGAAAATTGTAATTTTTAGCCGTAATTGTGCAGGAACTACGAAATTTTTTTATTTTTCGAAATATTTATTTTGATGTCTACTACTCAAGCAGTATTTAGAACAAAAGTTCCTTCATATTGAAATATATTGTTATCCAGCACTCAAATGAAGTATTTTCTGCAGTTGTTCAAGAAATCTTAAAGTCAAATAGATTTTAAAATACACACATTTGCAAAAAAAATNTGAAGTATTTTCTGCAGTTGTTCAAGAAATCTTAAAGTCAAATAGATTTTAAAATACACACATTTGCAAAAAAAAATTGATCACCCTGAAATTGGCATCGCAAGGGCACGTAAGTGAGTACGTGCACAGGACATGGTAGTATGAATACAAAAAAGCATCAAAATATTGTACCACGCCAAGTTGATGCGCGATATTTGCCTGAAGTAGAGTGACGTAGAAGGTACGCTGATGCGCCTACAGCGACGGGTCGGAACAACTACCTTTCCGCATGCTGCGCGTTGTAGGGGTTACGAGATTTTAAAGTTGAGCTGAGAGATTTGGGCAGCTCTTAACAGCAAGGTCTGAAGAGCCGATGAGGGTGGAATGAGGTGAAAAATGGAGCAGCACCGAAATGCAATGGTGGGAGGAAACGGGAGATCCCCGAGGAAACCCGCTGGCTAGAGGCATCGTCCGCCACGATTCCCACGCGTAAAAATCTAGGAGCGACCCCGCCGGGAATCGAACCCGGTTCGCCTTGGTGGGTGGCGAGTAGTCTTATTACTACACCACCGTGATGCAGTAGAGGAAACGGGACTCGGCCTGAACAACTCGGCAAAATGTAAACTCTTCAACTGTCTGTACTCTCTGTCTCATGTAACTTGGCAAGATTTTGACAGTTCGATGAAAGTAGTGCCAATGTTTACTTTTCGTTTATGTATCCTTTCGCCATCAGCTGGTGCGTCAAGTGGAGGCTGCATTTTTTATCCACACGCTGTCAGCTAATCCACTTGCCATTGTATTGTATTGCTGAACAAATATTAAGGTATTTATAGACTGGCATCTGTTTAAAAAATTCGTAGGTTATAAAAGTAAAACTATAAAACCTTGTAAAAAATTAAAAATGTCTAACTCGTCTTTAATTTGTCCGAGACAGTGAATTTGGGTTAACATTTGTGAGATGGTAGTTCTAGCTATTACTACACTTTGGATTTCATAGCTAATATAACTGGAACTAAAAGTAATTCGGGAAACTTGATTGGCAACGCACTTTTATTCGCCAACAACTCACAAACGAATATTGATTGCAAAGCAGTAATTCTGCTGTTACTGATACTAAACAGTTCGAGTTGGAAATATGTGACGTAGAATAGAAATTACTAGTACTCAGAAACATTTTACACGAAATATTTTAGTTATTTTAAAAATTATGCAGAACTGGCAGAAAAATAAAACTATTGGTATCTGTTCGTAAATGTGTTATATATTACACACGAAAGCTATTTTTTTCTGGTTTGTAATGCTTCGAGAAAGAGAGAATAGATGGCTCACATGGCATGACAGGGCAAGATGTGGCCGTTTGCATTGCTCAACAGGTAGCAGCATGTTAGCCCGTCTATTGATCCCGTCTTTCTAAAAGTTGACTGTTCTTCTATTACTGGCTCGGAACGACACGAATTTGAAATATATTTCGTCAAATTAGTAGAAAAATAATAAAACAATAATATGCAATATTTCTGTATGCTTTTGGAATTAATATCAAGACGTTTGGAAAGAATGAATGGAGAGTGGGGATACGATGTGAAAAAGGTTTTGTAATTGCGTTTAATTTGGATACGGATCATTTTATTGTGCATTTCATTTTGAACACCTATACATTACTACTTTATTACGAAGTTTAGTTTGTAACACTAACAACCACTTTTTGTGACCACGTAAAATAAAATGTATTAATTAATCGAGGAACTCTTTCTTATCGCGTATTTTCTGCTTGTCTGATGTGCGTCGGCAGTGCACTCAGAATAGCCAACGTAATATTAACTTTTGTTCGTTCGTGCATCAGCTGATACAGAATTTTGTAAATGGCACTTTGTTGGTTTCGTATACGTCAAGCTGCCACTCACTGACTGTCAAAATCTCGCCAACTTATATGAGACAGACAATAGTGCTAGAATGGTTGTTGCTGCGGAGTTATGCAAACACACATCTTGCAGGACGGGAACAAGGAATGGAAACGATATACCTTACATTTAGTATCGCAAATTAAATAGATAACGTTCACAATGTGGTGGTGTTCTGTAGAATTAAAATTTACCTCACTTAACTTTAATAGTATTTCGACAGTTCCATCTACAATCCATATACCGTACACAATCAGATGTATCGAATTGCAAATAGTACACAAACGATAAAACTAATATTTTTCTACCTCGTTCTTGTTCCCATAATCGTCACTATCCGTCAGTAAGTTTCATCTTCTTTATCTTTCCGTGGCACTGAATTTTTAAGTCTTGATTAAGGTTGACATCTCATAAGAGCACATCCTTGATAGAACTCAAGCACTACAAGGTGACGTTTAAAAATAGTTGTTATTATTACTGAGTCTAAGAAAATAGACTTATAGTTTTTCTGTACCACGTAACTGAAAAAAAAAGAGTAAATTTTGCATGAAGTTAAGAAGGTACGGTATTAATTCAGTTCGTAGTGCTAGGCAATTACTAACGAGCGGTGAAGGAGATTGCGCTTCAACATTTCATGATGGCAAAACTGATATCCAATCACTTGTGCAAACTATACTTGTATACACTACGATTTATTGATAGCAAAAGTGACTATCTGTAATATTTAGAAGTTTCAGTTTTTTCATGCGACACCAACAGTGTCATCTGAAGACACAAAGACTTCACATGACACTAATTACCGCCAGTTTCTTGCATATCATACAAGGCTACATTTTACGGCCCAGTATTATCAGCAAAGTCGTTTACATAATTGGTAGGTCATGGGTGCAATTTTTTTCTTCAAGAAAGGTCATCCACAAAGCTTTACCGGTTTACTATCAGCGACTGGTGTAACAATCAAACTAATTTTGCCTTTCCTGCTTCTGGGGGCCGCAATTGTTCAGTTTTATAAGTCAAGCAATCCTGCTTCAAATTCCTACAGCTCTGGTAAGTCGGATGCACGACAGTTCGTGCTGAACGAATACTTCACTACTAATAGTTCAGTTAAGCGATATCCTATATTCCGTAGCTCTAGATATTAACTTATTTAAATTATGTTTATACTTTACACATATCTTCGCTTGAGAACTGGTAGTACTAGACTTTGAAGTGGTCATTTTAGATCCGAAGACGGAAAATATTATTATGTAAACATTTCAAAACCTTTCTTACTAAGAATTTTGTGTCAGGAACTGAACTGAACAAACCCTAAATTAATGATTTGTTGCAATCTGTAGCACTCATTTCTGAAAAAGAACACTGCTGTTATAAAAAAAATCAGTCATTTACAATTTCGGCAAAAATTTTAGTATTTCCTGGGAAGTTCAAAATAATGACTTATGTTTGAGATATACTAAATTGTAGCTATTCGACTTATTCAATTCACTACAAAGTATTTGTTTTTCACAAAAAAATATTTAGAAAGTAATTGGGAAGATAATTTTTGTAACATTACAACACCATACTGTGGAATGTGTAAAACTAACGTTTAATTTTAACGAGAAAATACTGCATACTTCAAATATGTTATTAATGCGGAGAGACGTAAACAATTTTGCATGTTTCATAAAACGACGTGTTGAAATTTTACAGTTTTTCACTTTTTGAGCCACAAGAAAATTCTCGGCAATAAGTTTCCAAAAAATGTTTGGAAAACTTACAATAAAATTTTACAGTTTATGTGAAGAGAATTATTTTTTTGACTGAATGAAAATAGTTCTCAAAATAAATTGTAATGCTTCCGTGTTTACTTGAAAATTCTCATTCAGTNTTTTTTTGACTGAATGAAAATAGTTCTCAAAATAAATTGTAATGCTTCCGTGTTTACTTGAAAATTCTCATTCAGTTAACAGGGCATAATCATGGAATGTGTAAATGTGGTGGCCCTTATTCCACGAAGAAATCGTGATGGCTAACTTTTTAATTTTAAGTTTTGCAAAGAAATGCTTTCTTTAATAAAATCCAAGGACACGCAAAGATAAATAATAATTCGTAAGTTAAAAAGCTTAATGTTCTTAAAAAATAATATAAAATTGTAATTTTTAGCAGTAATTGTGCAAGAACCTTTAATGGGCCTCCCTAGTTAAATATTTGAAACGCCTCAATGTGACGTCCGGCCGTAAGGAAAACTCACGACGGACAAGGAATACAGCGCAAACATGCGTCGTGTTTGTTCTGTCTCCTGAGACATTGAAGCGGTCACCACATGGTTTTATTGCAGCAATCTATTCAGAAAATATACAGCATTGTCGCTATAGTTTAAAACACTTTATTTCATAAGAATAAACATCGTAAACATAGGACTACTTACAGCGATTTTCTCTGACATCGACATTATTCTACGACCACGTTTATGGTTGGATAACCGAATTTAAGAAATGGAAACAGAATATGGACTTTTATTTCTGTCTTGAAAAAAATTATTTACTTTGAAATATGTCATAATTTAAAAAAAAATTTGTAATAGACCAACTGCTTACAATGAGATACATATTACAACTTGGGATTCCTATTAATTAAAGGCTGTTCATGGTGAAATGAGCAGTTTTGAAAGCCCTGCTGACAATCTACTTGTATACACATGTTGTATTCTTCCACCATATGAAAAATTACCATTGCCGTGTGCCTGATCACTTTACACATGCGTCAGTCAAGTGAAACGGTCAGAATTAGTGAAAAGTAAAATTTTTACAGATTTTTTATTTGTTGCACTTGTAATACTTAACGAAATCAGAAAGTAAAATAAATAATGTCTGTATTCACGAACGTTTACCAAACTCTTTTTTATTCAACGTTAAGACATGGAACTAGTTTCTCTCCGTCGTCGCCAAATTAACTGGCCGCGTACCAGTCAAAGTGCGCGTGAAATGATACGTGCAGGTGAGGCGTGTGCAGTGACATGTTTCAAAGGTTGATTACAAAAGTGCTCAAATAACCGTGAACAGTCTATATACACACGCAAGTTAGTTACATCGAATATAAAACAAACAGGTTTGTCTGTGCNTCAAATAACCGTGAACAGTCTATATACACACGCAAGTTAGTTACATCGAATATAAAACAAACAGGTTTGTCTGTGCAGCGTGGCGGGCATCGTTACTACGCGTGTGTCAGTGGGCGGCCGTCATTACTCAGTGCGCGCGTTTCCCACACATTATTTGTCAATATAGCATCCCCCGCCTGCCTTTTTCTGGGATAGTGGGTGAATATGTGTTTTACAATTTGAATTTACTCCAACCTAGAATAATAGCTGAAAAAGTGTTTGTGCAATTTAAAATTACCAAATATATAACGTGAATGATGGTGGGTTCACTATATAGAATAGGAAATAACAGTAGAACATTCATACGACCAGAAACAGTGTGCGAAATTGATTCACAATTGAATACCTGGGTTTTTTATTTGCCAACGAAATTTTGTGACGATTCTGACGTCAGTTGTGGTATTGGTGAATGATGTTTTCAAGTTTTGACTGTATTTTCATACATAACATGGGTTTTAGTAATATATTTAGTATGATATCGTTTTAAAAATTTNCATACATAACATGGGTTTTAGTAATATATTTAGTATGATATCGTTTTAAAAATTTACATTAATTTAAAAGAGTGGGCATTTTTTTTTAATATTTACCTTTGCTATCGTAAAGTTGTGGATAACATTTCTAAATTTCTGCTAGTACACTGGCACATTTTCTTTCCTCTTAATATATATCTTGAGATATTTCTTCGTTTTTTGTAGTATAATTATATAACTCCATTCTATGTAAACGACTTCATTGAAATTTTTCTGCTCTACACTGATTGTCTTTTGCCCCATGTGACAGTATAAGAAATAAAATNGTAAACGACTTCATTGAAATTTTTCTGCTCTACACTGATTGTCTTTTGCCCCATGTGACAGTATAAGAAATAAAATGTACCATTCCATTGATGCGCTTTGTGAAGACCTCTCACGCACACGACCTGATATGCGCCGTTGTGAGATAGCAGGTTCGAAAACATAGCGCTGAGTTATTGTGCACACAACTTGTGTTCTATGGTTACTGTCACGTTTTCAATTGTGAACCCAGATTAAATGTGCCGTATTCACAAGAACATACGTAGTAGCCAAGGCAACGATTGTTCGCAGATTACTGCAGGGAAAAATAACATGCTCCTGGCCCTACACAAGTTGACTCTCGAATACATTCAGTTAACCCGTGCCGCCATCGTGCGGCGAGGCAAGTTACTGCCGTTACGACAGCCATCGCTTATTTTCCCCTTGCCCCTTCGNCCCGTGCCGCCATCGTGCGGCGAGGCAAGTTACTGCCGTTACGACAGCCATCGCTTATTTTCCCCTTGCCCCTTCTCCGCTCGGGGCAGGCCTAGTCCCTAATACGTTTAATCCTCTTAGTAAAAGATATCTTCCTGTTTTCAGACCAGAAAACCACTTCTGCAATCGTCGAGAAAATTATTTACTCGTTTCTTTCATCTATGAAAGTCTTTGTATTAATTGTTTTCGTGGTTAGAATAACCCAGTATGGATATAACATACCATTTTTAATGCATTCATACACACGAATATATTTTTCTTTTATGAGCACCAAATTACCTATGCGGCATTTTGACTGTGTTACCTCAAAATAATTTGGATGCTATGTGCGAAAATTTTGGGGCTGGGCCTACATTTGCATATTAATGAAAAGTTTTGACGTGTGTGTTGGGGTTAGTGTGTATACGAGTAGTTGTTAACGAACCAAGATATCTTACAAGTAACTTGTATATTGGAGTGAAAGTAACAGTAGAATAAATTGTAGTAGAATGACAACTTCAACCAGAGNTCTTACAAGTAACTTGTATATTGGAGTGAAAGTAACAGTAGAATAAATTGTAGTAGAATGACAACTTCAACCAGAGATAAATAATATTCAACACACTAATTATAATAAAATAATTATACTACTACTGAGTGAACTACCAACCAATGAAGCAGTTCAAACATTGAAGAGCGTTTAATTATTACGATAGAAATTTCTGCGCAGAAACATATGCAATCAATGTTCAGATATAATTATATATGCAGCTCAAATTCAAACGCTCAACTCGGAATATAATTACAATTACAGTCGACATTTAGCAGCTGAAGGTAGTTTTTTCACACTAGGTAAAATATTATTCAATGTCCAATAAAAAAATNTTACAGTCGACATTTAGCAGCTGAAGGTAGTTTTTTCACACTAGGTAAAATATTATTCAATGTCCAATAAAAAAAGATCTCACTTGTTTCTACTCTATTAATCGGTAAATATATTTCTTGCCTCAGCTTCTCAGATTTATAAAATATTTAGGTACATGCATTATATCTCTACTTCTGAAGGAAATGTGGGCAAATTTTACAAGGAAAGTTATAGAGGAAGTGTTATGCAAAATTCTTAAGGACTAAATGAGAAAAATCGTATTACATCGAATTGCTGCCATCTGCAACTTTTTTCAGTCTTTACTTATCTGTAACTGTGATGAAAATGTGGAGAAAAAAGTTCTAGTAGTTCATGATAGCAATTTAATTGCTATCAGACAGGACATGCAGTAATTTAGAGAGACCTTTTCTGCTAATAGATTACCGGTGCTTTCTTCTCTTACGCTACGCGCACACCGGCTGCCTAAAATAATGTCCTAAAAAAATGTTGTCTATAGAATCCACAATAAATAACCATTTTTTAAAATATTTTTGATGAGCTTCAGGATTCAAGATGCCAACTTAAAAATTCTAAAAAAAGAGATAATTTTTCAACACAGTCCAGTTTGAATATGTCATAGTACAATCGGTGAAGCACTTCCAAAAATTCCCTTGAAAAATATTACTTACTGTACTATGCTGCCAGCTGTTTACAAAACTTTACATTTAAATATATTTCTTTAGAAATCTGTTTAACACTGCTATCTTAAAATGCTGCATTGAAAAAATTAAGTTAATTGAACAATTCTGATCATATTTCAAACTCTGGTGATACTCAACTTTAATACTGCAATTAAAGACGTAAACAATAAAATAAACAAATATTTGCAAAACATTACAAGTACATAAAGTAAATAATAACAAAGAATTCTGCAAGTAGAACTGTCAAGCAAGTAGTAAATGTAAACAATAAATTTGCATTGAAAAAAAAAAATTAATAAGTCGACAGAAATACCAGATTATCATACGTTACATTAACAACATAAATAAAATTTACTCAAGGGAATATACAAACATTAAAGTTGCCGAGATATGAATAAAGATCTCAATAAAATGTCTAACAACTCACACAAAAACATTTCTTTGGAGGGAAAAGTTAACTTTCCCATTCGTAGGTTACTTAGAACTCCTGTGTTGAAGTTGAAATGATTCGCAAATGGAGTATACAAACAATTTACAAAATAAAATCTGACATAGTAAAAACTATGAAGCGGTTTTAGAACGGACGGGGCAGGAGAGATCCTATTAGCCAGGATCTCTAAAACGACGCTCTTATCTGTCAGAGGCCAAACATGCGACTATTCCAGTAAAACACCAGCAAATACTCGTGATTTATAGACATCAGTCCGGGTTCGAACGGTTCGACACTCACTATGACAAAGTTGCCTTCAGGCCTTTTTGTTTACAACCGAGCAACGCGAAACCCAAAACTGTAGCTTCATTACAGCTTTAAAATTGTAAAAATATGGATCACTTTAATATCATTCCAGCCACTAATCTGTCTCATATTTCAGTCTCGATCGAATATACGTCTAAAATACGTCAAAAGGAAAAAAAAAAACTAACTAAATATACTATAAAGGTACTAGCAGCAGTAGACATCAAATAAAAATAAGTATAACTAATTTGCGGAGCCATGGTGTTAGAGCTGGCAGCAGTCCTTAACGAACTGAATTATTTAGTTACAAAAACGTTCCTTTGGTATTTGTTGAAAAAAAAAGGTTTATTCAGATCACACCTGTTAACTAGTTACAGGCTCATAATCTATTGACTTTTCTTGCTAAGAAACGGTGACAGCATACTCTACATGTCTTGGCTTTGAGTTAATAGAAATTTCTGAGTGAATTCAGAGCTCACCTCTTTAAGACACGTGGGAATGCCACAGCATGGATATGCCACTTGACTTGCTCGCTCCAGGAAAACTGACGCACAGTAGTAACTTGCATGCTCTGTCTCCTAGAATGAGCTGCCTGCATCACCGCTTGCATTCTTAACTATTCCCTGCGAGTTTAAAGATTTCACTTGTTCATTTTATTTTAAAAGTGCTAATATCTAATGCAGTGCCTTTTATTGATATATTAACTTGATATTCATTTAGAATGTAAATACGATAATTATTTAAGGTTTCATTTTAAAATTTCTGTAGGCTATATTATACTTTTCCGTAGATGAAAGAACAGTATTAATACAAAATAAAAGCATGCGATCCTTGCATAAAACCATGGTAACGAAATCCTACAAANTTTTTTTTTTTTTTTTTTTATCTTCACTGGTGAGCAATGAGATATTAGATTTAAATTATATTTCCATATTTCGACTTGTGCCCTTGACTAATAAAAACGCTTGTTTCATCGTTCCCCATTCTCCATACCACCTGCTCTTCGCTCCTGATAAGTACTGTCAGTTTTATGAAAACGACAAGCGAGATACAAAGTAAATGAGAAAGAACTAATAACTGGTTCCACCTGCGCTTGCTAAGAGCGTCTTTCACTTGAAATAATTAAATTGCACACGCATATGCATATTGAAGCTACTGCTGGGTGTGTCAGAATGTAGATTTTATAGTCGCTACGCTATGAGCTTTTACCATTACTTTCTTGTGAGATGAAGTTATGAACGTAGCCGTTTTCTCATGCAACGGTGGTAAATACATTAACTCCTCTTTCATAAATTTGCCATTTTTATTGACGAAGAGAGGTAATAAAGAGCATGAAATAAAAAACTTATCACTAATATATTAAAAGCACAGTAAGAATTTTCTTAATGAAATCAGTGATTAAAATTGTATTAGAAATTACAACAGAAAGCATTTGTAAATAGCGGAAGATTAAAAAGTAAAGCACGTAGACACATTCTTGAGTTGAGTTGAGAGATTTGGGTGGCTCTTAACACTGAGGACGTGAGAGCCGATAAGGGTGAAATGAGGTGAGAATGGAGTAACACCGAAATGGAGTGGTGGGGGAAACGGGAGATCCCCGAGAAAACCCACCAACCAGCGGCATCGTCCAGCACGATTCCCACTTGCGAAAATCCAGGAATGATCCAGCCGGGGATTGAACCCGGTTCGCCTTGGTGGGAGGCGAGCAGTCTAATCACTCAGCCACCGCGGTCCCTTAGACCCAACTGTGTCTTATATTTACTAATGTGGCCTGGTTTAGATGACGTAATTCGATTATTTACATTTCCCCCCTCACCAAAAAGTTATTATTTTAAGACGAGAATACTCCCTAAAATATGGCAATATGAAATACACAATAATCTTTAGTTCCCCCCCCCCCTAGTGCACTCTACATTCGTACACAGGATATGCTTCATGTTACAAGTTATAAAATACAATATATTAGGAGGAAGGGACTTTAATAGCTGCCATATTAGTTTACATACTGCGCGACACTAATTCGTTGTGGTAGTTTTCCAGAGATCAAAGATCAAATGATACTGCCTAAGTCTTTGTTGTTAGGTAACAACACATAAAAGGTAAACTACCAATAATTATGGGAAAATCATATTTCATTGCTATTTTATTTACACAGTGCTGCACTTTCTGAGCTGGAAGTATCGAAGTTCAGCAGTGAGATAAGCGAAGACGAGTTGTAACAGTCGCTATTAGAAATCTTGATATACCTGCTTTCGCGGTTGGAAAAAATGATTTTAAAAAAAAAGCAACCTTCGAAAGAAAGTCTCTGACTCTAAATGCAAGCATTTTATCGAATACATTGACTTGCATGTTTTCAGTTGTGTTGTCAGCGCTGTAGAAAAGTAGTTTCATATCTTAGAACCGCATTGAAATTGTGGTTTTCAAATTTGTTAACACTGAATTTATTTTATTTTATTCCTGTTTGATTTATGCAAATAACAATAAGGATTGACGTATTTGCCACGGATTTTATATCATAATATTTTCACAATTTAACTTGTTTGGTGCATGAATAAAGTAATCGGGTCCATGAAATTGCATATGCTCAAGAGATACATGATGTACAGAAAAGTAGATCCTAAACAGGGATTTCAATATCGCTCGAAAAATCTGACATGAATGTAGCAGCTTGTTTTCCTTCAACAGTGTGTGACGTGCTTGGTTCTTTCCAATATAGGTTATGTTTCACAACAGTTTTGCACTCTAAATTAGAATCAGTGGAAAGCCACTGATTGTGTCTGTGAAACAATTTCACTGCTTAAACAAGTGACGGCCGACTGCGTGCGGCGAATTAAACATTGTTTTTATTTAATTTAGCAAAACAATTTCGAGAAATAAACATATTTCCGATAGTTACAATTAATATTATATAATTAGAATAGCAGAAAACTTTCTGTGGTTAGTGTATTTTGAACCCATGCCACCTCCACTTCGCAGACACAGCGTTGCCTTGCCATCTGAGTTACGAAGCCACCGTCAAAAATAAAGAGGAAAATATGTGTCTTATCTTGGTAACATAAGGATTGCTAAAACAAATAGTTCGTATGAGTGCACTCTCATCGCCACATTAAATGTAGTTTAAAACCGAGAGCTGTGATCATTACGTGAAAACGAAATTAAAGAATGAATGTTGATGTTAGCTTGTAAAATGGCGTTATGAAAGACGACACATTTCAGAAAGTAATTTGTATTGGTTTTTATTATTTTATGGGTTGTAATTTCATTTGATAACAAGTGGTTGTAACGGAAATTTTTACGCGTAGTATGACGGCCATCTTTACACTTTGTTTAACTGATCCATCAACCAAAAAACAAATCACTGAAAAACAGTGAATAAAATGGCTGATGAATCAGTCGGAAGTGCCACTAAATCAATAAGTGGAGGAAAACTTACATTTNAAAAACAGTGAATAAAATGGCTGATGAATCAGTCGGAAGTGCCACTAAATCAATAAGTGGAGGAAAACTTACATTTTTTTCACTAATTCATCGATTCAATTCACTGACGTGACTGTTGAATCAGGCAGGTACTGTTAACTGACTGAAACAGTGAATTTTACTGATTCAGATTTAAAGTGTATATTTTTCTCAGATAAAGTGTCTTATTTTTGAATAAATTTAACTTTTATTTACACTTAATTTCTAATTTTAAGCTTTGTTTGCACGAGGTGGAGGAATGTCCTAGAAGTAGAACTTTAGCAGGGCTTCAGAAAATTTGAAAATAACTCTGAATGGACTATACATTCTACTACTACGTCACTTCTCCGGAGACTAAACACAACCCCGCAAATGGAATGCTGCATTTGTGGCGTGGTAATTCGCTGTCCGACTGTGTTTGACAAGGGCTGCATGGCTGTGGATCTGCAGATACGCAGGCATCTTTAGCTCGCCAGCTTGGATGATGTCACAACCGCCATTTTCTCCCCGTCTGTTTCCATCTGTCATATTGTTTCCGTCCACCATCTGGTTTCTGCCCTCAAACATCTTATCCGCGATCTTGATTCAACTTATCTTTAGTTTACATTGGTTGTTGCTAGGGGGCATGCCAGTTATTCGAACACCATATTTGTTTATGGAGATGGCAGCTATAATGTGCTGATGTCGCTAACGCTCGGTCGCCATCGTCATGTTTGTTATAGAGTTGGCAACTAGGGGCTCTGCTTTTTAATTAATTTTTCGCAGAGCTCAAAATATCGTCTGGAGTCGGGTAGGATCGATCTGCTGAACCATAGGTCTGCATGCAGACGCCTTAGACCACTCAGCTATCGGGACGAAATGTGCTGGGACAAGGGATTAAGAGAATTAATAACGCGTGTGTGCAGGGGACGAATAAATATTTTGTTGTGATTATTCTAATACGTAGTAATAATTTTTTTATATAAGTTTTTTTGACTATCCGAGACTTGTAGCAATATGAATTTTTTTCGTACAGTCATAGACATGCAATTAGAATGTTTTCCTAGAGTTATAATTATTTTTTAAGCATATTTTTTTNTTTTTTTCGTACAGTCATAGACATGCAATTAGAATGTTTTCCTAGAGTTATAATTATTTTTTAAGCATATTTTTTTTAAGGAGTTCTTTTTAACAATATATGTATTTTTCAATTTTTATGAAAAGCTGTACTTTATAAATAAAACANTTTTTTTAAGGAGTTCTTTTTAACAATATATGTATTTTTCAATTTTTATGAAAAGCTGTACTTTATAAATAAAACACATTTTTATTACAATTTCTATTGTTCAGTTTTATTTTCATATATATAATTTTCATTCAAGACATTTCTTTTTCTTGTGCTGGCCATCCACACATCCTTCGGTTTTGTAACTGCTCATCCATCCTTCAGTTTGGAACTGGTATAATGTTCGTTATCGCCCTCCCACTTTACCCCCCGCATGGCTGCTAAAGCAACCAAACGCGCTGGTCTCCGGCTGGGGATGGAGCAATATAGTACACTCTTATAGTACTACAGAGATATAAAACATATATTTAGACCTCCATGGTGCAGTGGGAATGAGCTGTGTAGGCGGGTTACAACGCCGGAAATGATGCCAACCTTGGACAAAATAAACAAGAATAAATAAAACAGCCAAAAGTAAGTGAACGAAAGAATTGTAGATAAAGAGGAAGAAAAGAAAGATAAGAAGTAGATAGATAGGGCGGGTAAGAATAATACCTCCTCTAGTGGTTACAATGGGCCAAGGGATCGCAACTAAAAATATTTCACCCTCACAATCCCGGTAAAGGATAAGGGTTGGAACCACCAGGAATTGGCTTTAAATCCTGGTCGGAGGGCCAAACAGAAGTCGCAGCCCCAAATCCCCGTGCAGGAGTGCACAAGCGAAATTGCCGAAGTTAAATACTAGTTGCATCAATCTATAGTCAAAATTGCTGGTGGTGGCACAATCTCTCTCATGATAACATCGGTAGCAATGTGTCAGGATCCATACGTGCGTGCGTGCTATCAGTAGTAGCTACATCAATCAAAATTTTACTTACATACAACCCCATATGACTATCTTCATTTCTTCTTTTCTTTTTATCTTCTTAATTTCTACCCAATATGACTATATATTACTGTATGAAACATTTTTTTTTCATTCTCATATCCATATGGCTCTGTCAGTAATCCACCATCCAATATCCGCCTCTTGTCGTCCTGCCATGTAAGCGCGACTTTGTTCATGTACTGGGTGTAAACTTCGTGGCGGTATGATTTCATATTATTCATGGTTACACACACGACTTGCTGCTTTTTCAATACTCTTTTGTAATCTTCAAATGTAATTTTATTTTTCAGACTTGTCTTCTAGACTCCTTTTGCCTTCTTGGTTACTTTGCCGCCACATATATAACTTATACATTTCGACATTGAGCCCTACGAACTCGCTCATCAGTTCGCCACCGCACTCTTCTATAAACTTCCCCACCACTTTCCTATTGGTGGGAGATTACTATTGGTGGGAGAGTAGCAGGGATGAGTGGATGGGTAGCTGCTGGCATCCATCTCTTCCATGAGCGTGGGGTCTGCGACCAGGTCTGCATAATAATCCTGCATTTCAATTTCATAAATTAATGAGTCGGTATCTGTATATAGTAATTTAATGTCTTCAGAATTAATTTTTATGTCATGATGTAAACTGTACATTAAAGATTTCGAGAGGCTAAGCAATGTAAAGCCCGCGTTAATAGGTTTATCAAATAATATCGTTTCATGTTTCATTTTCATGAGGGATAGGTTTTCATCGTAAATTGTCCTTTACTTGAAGGTGTGCTTGGAAATAAATTTCTTCAGTCTATCTTTCATTACACATTAATTCCATGAGTTGTCACTTCCTCTTATTTTCCACAAATTTTCCAAATGTTCCGTTGTTCATAAGCTTAAAAAAATCTTTTTCTAAATCATTGCCGGCTGCCTGCGTTTTTTTCCGTGTTCAGGTCGATGTAGGGCTTGAGCCATGCCTCTTGTTCGCATTGCAGAACACGGCGAATTTTCTGAGCCCATGTTTAGTTGCTTGCTGCAAGTTGATATAATGCAAATTTTAGTTTTTCTTTACACGCAACATCGTCAATAATGTTTTTGTTCTTGCCACGTGGAGGACACTCGTTGACGGGCAAGAATGGCAGGTCTTTGTGCGAGTCGTGGAGTTCCGCAGGATATTATACGTCTACCTCCAGCACATAGCCGAATAGGCTATCATCTGGCACCGCCGTGACATCGATGACGGTGCTCAACCACTGGAAGTCACGCACGGGGAGGGACAGAGACATTGTCCAACCGTAAAAATTGTTCGCGTCTACGTACTGGAGGTAGACGGGCGGCTTGCTGGCATCGCACGTGGACGGAATGTACTTGTGATGGGCTTTTGCACGACGCTTCACACATTGGACCTCTCCACCTCTTACGCCTTCTGCATTGAATTAATACTTGTCGTAATCTGTTAGCAGTTCCAGCTCGACCTTGGTGTGCTTCAACATTGCATCGAACGAGAAGTCCGGCATGCTCATGTAATGGACACAGTCCAGGCGATAGGTTTCCAGGCACAGTTTCCTAAAGTTTTCAAATACATCTGACAATAACAAAACATTAGTCTTCAAATAAATGTTAGGATAATTTTCTATTGTATCACAGTTGAATTTTTCCCAGTATTTAAGTGCACGAGCATAGTCTTCTTCACTTATGGGCGTGTTCGTCAATTTATTATAAAATTTGTCGCTGGTGGGCAGCTGCGTCTCTTCAAGTTTCTGCAAGCTGTCTATGTAATCGTAGGGGAATACGCCCTTTCTCCCTACTAGTTCCATCTCGTCTGAGCTGAAGAACTTTGCTGTATTTTTCAGCTGGTCTCTTGGCAGGTTTTCGGCAAAGGCCGCAAGGCTGGCGGATATGAAGCGGAAGGTGTCTATAAATTGTAGTGTAAATCTCTCCCCCGGCGATTTCAAGAATGTTATTAATTTCTCCTCTGTATGCGGGATGGTGAATATATTCTGTTCGTCGTAGCCCAGATGCTTTATTATAAAGTTCTCGTCATATGTCAGGTTGTGGAATAACACAGGTAATCTTTATGGATGGCGGCGGAGTTTGTTGCAGTTATTGTACGAGGCCCCACCCAATGTAGTTTCCGGTGAAGTGGTCGGGGTCCACTACCTTCCAGTTGTCTTGTGTAAAGTTTTCTTCACAGTAGCAGCAGGTATCTGTCATGGCATGATTCAATAATTGCAGGTTGCTGAGCAGCTTCATGAGTTCACTTGTCTCATAAATTTCCTTCACTTTATTTCCACATCCACGACCTCTTCGATAAATTTATTGGCTGCATATTCCTCAGTGTGAATTTTCGGCCCATTGGTAGGCTAGTCGTT
The DNA here is from genome assembly GCA_002778355.1 of Clitarchus hookeri. Taxonomy (NCBI): domain Eukaryota; kingdom Metazoa; phylum Arthropoda; class Insecta; order Phasmatodea; family Phasmatidae; genus Clitarchus; species Clitarchus hookeri. The sequence continues at coordinate 335,380 of NQII01003061.1, forward strand.
TCGGCGGAAGGTATGATGTCGTGGTTGCCTTGAACATTATAGCAAAAACTATTAACTTTCGTGCTTCTGATAAGAGTGCGTGCTGGATGACTGGGAGTCAGCCTGGCAGGTTTGAACAGGCAGGAGCATGGCCTCAAAATCGGCGTAGATGACAATTGGCATCTTGTCTGCATTACGATAATTATTAAATTTGAGGCTTGGCCTTCTTCCCTTCTAGTCGTAGCTTTCTCAATCCATGTAGGAGCGCGAGGGCTGCAATACTTCTTGTGCTCCACCATCATCTCATCACCTGTCTTTTCTGACACTCGTAGCCAGGGATCATAGCATGCGAAACACCTTTTATAAATATGGATGTTGTGGCCATGGGCTGTCAATTTTGAGCTCACTAGTTCTTTATGTATGCTTAGTGTGCATTGTCTTCGGTGGTGAGGAAGAGGAGATCGAAATGAATGGGATTCTCTTCATCACAGACTCGTCTTGGTGCCATCTTAATTTCATAATTGAGAATAAATACATTTACCGCCACTCCAGGATGTTGCTTTTAAAATTTTGATATCTGGCGCAAAGGTGTGGGGAACTCGATGCCATCGAAGTTGAACTTGCTTTCCAGTTCTCTGTAGCGTTCGTATACTCGCTCTTGTTGTGCTTTAATGTACCTGTTTTTTATTGGCTCTGGCAAATTAAAGTTGTTGGATGCACACGTGGGGTCAAATTTATTTATTCTGAACTGCATTCTCTTTACTGCTGTGAGAGTCCACGCTTGGCTTGGCAGGGCAGGAGAGACAGAACTGACTCCTCTCCAGAACAAACATTATTAAATTATTTCACCTGAAAAATAAACTTAGCCCTGGTCCATACATATCCAAAGGGCACTGGAAACAATACTCCGTCAGATTCTATTGCATTGATAGTCTTACACAAAAATATGTAAATGAGAAGCATAAAGACTGCATTTTACCCTTTTCCCAGAATTTGAAACCATTAAAAAATCACATACCATGTGCACAGAACTAAGTACCAGTTCGTGCAAGAAAACACTGATGTTCTAAGGAGCCAGTAACCGAACTGTATTCGCATTCTGTTATTTTTTGAACTTGTACATATATATCAAATCCTGTAGTGCTCGTAACATCTGCCTAGATATAATTAAAGCTATATATTTAAGATATATAAGTGATGGGAACATAAATAAAGGCGGCGCAAGCATAATAACTTAGCTCAGGTAGGCAGGCTCCTTAATACATTACGTCAGTGAATAAAAACACAGTTTCTAAACTATTATTATTATATAGTGCATACACAAATACAGTAAATCCACATATAATAAATTATTTTCAAACCGTCTGAAACGCAGTTCTATTCGCGATTTTTTGACAAATCACCACATGTATTTGGTTGAGTTTTGTATCATAAGTTAACATTAATTTATTGGCTAAATTGAACTGTTTTTATTATTTTATATATAAGTAATTTAAATAGACATGTTGTTAAGGAATACGCTCACAAATATGGTTCATTACCCTTAATTTTATTTGCATGAAAGTAGAACTTTAGCAAAGCTTTCGGAATGGACTTCAATGTCAAAACAAGCAACCGCTAACATATCGTAATATCCACAGACAAAGATTTGCATATAATGCAACACAAGATATGTGTTAAATAATATATCACATGCACTGCTACACCTCCAAGCCATAAAATTAAGCCCGAAAATCCTGCGTTGTCGATGTTATTCGAGCCGTAACGTATAAACAGTCTTAAAATTAAATGTATAATACGGCCTACAAACCCCTTTTGCAGAATTAATTCGCGTACATATATGATGGCAAAAGTGCTTGTAAAAATCATTCTACTGCTTGACTGCACACGAAATATTTGTGTTACTACAAAACAAAGTATTTTATAGTTTGTACGCGAGGCTTCGGAATGGTTTATAATGTTACAATGTGCATGTAATATTCACGGGCAAAGATGGGGAAAATATTTATGCATGATGTAACACAAGATACGTGTTAAATAATAAAAAAGTATGCTTTTCTCGTCCAAGAGTTTCCACGAATAAAGGGAATGGAAGTAGCGCGTGCTTGTTTTGCCATCATCGTCGTAGGACACTGCGATCTCCTTGAGCACGTAGCCACTCAGGCTCTGGAAGCCTTGAAGATTACAGTACATCCTCATTCAAACTGAGGTGAGAAGCAGTGATCATACTGTATATATATGCTTAGCTCACCAATTTTACCATCCCCGAAAAGCAGTCGTAGTTCACTACTCCGTCGAGCAAAATCAAACGGNGCGTAGGACACTGCGATCTCCTTGAGCACGTAGCCACTCAGGCTCTGGAAGCCTTGAAGATTACAGTACATCCTCATTCAAACTGAGGTGAGAAGCAGTGATCATACTGTATGTATATGCTTAGCTCACCAATTTTACCATCCCCGAAAAGCAGTCGTAGTTCACTACTCCGTCGAGCAAAATCAAACGGTACGCAGCAGTGTTCGCAGGCATGTTTTGCTTGGATGTGTCAAAGACCAGCAATGGCGCCATTTCATGGAATCTTTATGGACTCAGGATGGGGTAGGACACGTGCCCACAGTAGGAGACTTGGAACTAAGTGTACAGATAATACGGCAAAGTAAATACTTGTTGGTCGAAGGAGGTGTTCAAATCCACGTATGGATAGCTTTCACTATTCAAAAATATTTTTACGTTCTGGATGTTGCAATGGTCAAAGGTCGATTTGCCTGCCGAGATGTTGTGTTGCTTATTCATTTGAAATGACACTATTACTTAGCGAGATTTTTCTGTGCTTGAAGAGGTCTTCACGATCCAATGGTATCGCGTGGCAGATGACAGGACCGGGCAAGTTACCAAACTCCAACTCCTGAAGGTTATGTTGATGATATAATCTTCCATGGTGTAGTTCAGTAGCTTCATGCGTACGCGAGAGCTCGGAGTCACGTGGAGAACGAACCTTTCTTTGTTCGTCAGTGTTACAGCGACTTACTGCAGGTTTTCTCCAGCTCCTAACACAGCATCGAGATGCAAGGTGGCTAGCATTATCACCAGTTCTTGCTAGGCACCTATAATTAGCTTCCTATAATCATCGGTGAAACCAAGTAGCATCGGTAGTGTAATGATCACCTCAAACTTACCTTCTGCGAAGATGAGAACTTTGTATCCCCAGTCTGCTATTTTTACCATGTCGAGATTGTTAGTCGTGAGTGAAAGGTAGTTTTTTTATGGTGGTGGTTATGCCCACATCACGCTTTTCGTCAATAGTAACACCATTCAGTTCATACGTTACTCGCTCGAAAAGGTGAAGTATACGGTTGCGAACGAACAATGCGGCAGTGGGGTGGGACCCGTCCTCTTTCGTGAGTGTGCCTCGGATGCGCAGGAATTATTGCGAAGGTAGGGAGTAAATATTTTTATGCTGTATCGGGATTCGAGCATTACGCCCGAGGGTGTAGGGGCCTGTCAGATACGGCTGGTAGCAATGCAGCTCAGAGTTGTCGATTCTGTCGACGAATTATGCCTGCTGGGTCACGTTCAATATGTTGTCGTCTTCCATGCCTGTTCAATTTCAACCCTAGGCCACATATAAACTTCTCGTTGGCATGTGTTAGCACGCCGGTGTCTCAAGATCTACTGGTCACCGGTTTGGTGCTGTGCTTGACTTTATGCATGGTTCATCTCACGAAACTCAATCTCATTGTTTCAAGTGCAAGCACAAAGTGATTTATTCATTTCTGTAGTCTATCTGCTTATCGTACTGATCGACGATCCTCACGATCACTTCGTACGCTCTTTTCGCGATCACCGGCATGTGAATTATGCTTTTTGGAACTTCGACGAGTTTATAACCTGATGGAGCCATCGGCACTAACTCGTGCAGTATATTGCTGGTTTTACTGTTGATGCAGCAGTCTCTCGCCAAATTACAGTTTATGCATATCACATTCACCAAAAATATGTTCACTGGTCACGAGGATCCTTGCATTTTACCAGCTTTGTAGATTCGCGTCTCGAACCCCAGCATTGGCTCGATGGTATCCGGTTCGGTGAAATCGATATCGGCACTGTAAAATATTTCTGCCTTCAGCATGTTTGGGTTACAGCATAGTTCGAAAGTCATGTCCGATGGCATGGATTTCTTGATAGAATTGGCGATGTCCTTCAGTTCGTATGCACCGGTGGTAGTGCTGATTTACTTTAGGTCTCCTGCCACTGCATACCAGAATGTAGAATTCACGTTTCATTCTATGTTGGATATGGAGTTCTAAATTTTAAAATACATAAGTCCAACAACCCACACACATTCCAGCTCGGATGCATTACCACTGAGAATGATGGACACCGACATATCGACTGGAGAATATAGATGCGAACATATTTTATGTAAAAAGGTTAACAAACAATTATTCGCCTACGATTTATTTTTATTCCACCACACCAGAAAGCGAAGACACAAGAATCCGCAGTTCCACGTGTTCGGCATTTGCTCCATCTCGTAGTTTTAAGTCAGTTTGCAATTTTTCAGGTACTCCTGCTGTAGTATACCGCACGTTTGCCACTTTTTACATATGTAACCCAGTGCGTGCCACTTCGACTGTCGTGTCCAGGTTGATTACAGTACATTCGTCATGTTTGGTTTTAGAGGGTAAAGCATTTCGCATGAACACACCGCGAAATTGAGGTATCTTCAATTTGCATGCAAACAGTTACAAATCCATGTTCGTGAGCAGTCGTTTCGGTAGAGATTTCATTGGCTCCTCCTCATGTTGCGATGCTTTTACACACCTCCCCCTCCTCGGTAGGGCCATCATATTTATAAAGTCCTTGGCGTTTTTTTTACCCATGGCAATAGCTTCCAGTTTTTGGTTGTGGTGGCTGTTTTCCTCCAAATTACTTACATCTGTTCGAGGCTCGTTTCACCACATTAACGAGATTCGTTATGGCCCTGGCGATACCGCCCAGAGCACTGATTGCAGATATCGAGGTGGGAAGTAATTCTCCTGTCTTTTTCTTCCCTCTCCTCATGGAACTTCGTCTCGTTTTCTTCGCCCCCATGCCGATCTTCACCTTGGCTTTCATCATGTTGTAAATGCCCCATGCGACTATTTTTTCACCGAGTTCAGTGTCCAGTGCTTGATGTATTTCGTCCATCCTGTGCGCGAGTATCTCATCTGCCTGGTGCCTGGCATGCAGATCCTTGTGCTGGGAATAGCGATATCGTGCAACTTGTATGCCTCGTCCAGCAGGTTGATTCCCCTTATCGAAGTATGCCAACCTTTTAGCTAGCTTGATTCCTGATCCGCAGAACCCGTATCTGGGAATGTGCAGCTCGGAAGGTGGAATATTGATCAGCATATCGACTATTCTTCTTCCAGATTTGATATTTCTTCTATAAGTAATCACATCATTCTAGACCTGGAACAGTATGGACATAAAGTGCTAATAAAATATCTTCTTTGTCGTTTCTGCAGTAAAGCATTTACAGCTTTGCGGAATTTACAATGAATGACATGAAATAAGGACCTGCAGAATGAAAAGTTCAAGTGTGACTTTTGAATGCAAAATCTGCCAGAGGCAGTTTACTCGGAGTGATATTTTTAAGAGACATTCTAAAATTGACCTCACTGATTCTGTGCAGTCTCGGCATGCTCCGCAATCAGTTCTACATGCTACACAATTAGGTCTGCATGCTCTGTAATCCGCTCCGCATCTGCTCTGCACACTCCAGAATCAGCTCCGCAGGATAGTAGTGGTAACATAAATATTATCAAGCAAGATGTTACTCTACCCATACACATTCATGCTGAATATGTGTAAACCTCACACGATGCACTTCATGGCATGCTGTTCCCCAATACCGCGAGAAAACTAATTTGAGGATCGTCGGGTTGCGGTAAGACGTGTGTGCTTTTCAGCCTTTTGGAGGAACCGAATGGTCTCAGGTTCGAGAACATTTACCTGTACTCCAAATCTCTCCAGCAACCGAAATACCAGCATCTGGCACATGCACTGCAGGCCGTGGAATGCCTACACCATTTCATTATAATAGGTAAAGCTGCAGTCTCTTTGTATATTCTTATGTTCTCTGTGGCAATGGCTGCTCTGCCGCACATTATGATTCAATAATGGCGGACAAGCCCAGCGAACTACAGCGACGCGTCGATAACCAGGCCAGGCGAAGAATCCCAAACAAGTTATAGATTGTAAAACATAGCAGAGAAGCGCCAGCGGATCTCCCCTCCCGGCGGCACGATATTTAGCCCATTTACGCCCAGAAACTATGTAACACTTGGCGACACTAATAATACATAGTTAACATGAACAGCGAAATCACTCATGACAATATACATACCCACGGAATCGAGGAAATGGCATGCGAGATAAAATAAAGTATGTCAAAATTCTCCTTGGTTTGTTGATAGTGTAATACGTTTTGTTGTGAAACAGACTACTGTACCGTAACAAAAAAAGAAAGCGTAATATTCATTTTAGAAATAATTTAGTTCTACTTTCGGAAAGGCATACTAAAGATTTATGCCTCCATAACCTCCACTTCGCGCCTTTAACCAACTCAGTATAATGGGAACCGCGGTGACTGAGTGTGGTTAGCGCGCTCGCCTCCCATCGAAGCGAACCGGGTTCAATCCTCGGCCGAATCCCTCCCGGATTTTCAAAAGTGGGAATCGTGCCGGACGATGCNAATAATACATAGTTAACATGAACAGCGAAATCACTCATGACAATATACATACCCACGGAATCGAGGAAATGGCATACGAGATAAAATAAATTATGTCAAAATTCTCCTTGGTTTGTTGATAGTATAATACGTTTTGTTGTGAAACAGACTACTGTGCCGTAACAAAAAAAGAAAGCGTAATATTCATTTTAGAAATAATTTAGTTCTACTTTCGGAGAGGCATACTAAAGATTTATGCCTCCATAACCTCCACTTCGCACCTTTAACCAACTCAGTATAATGGGAACCGCGGTGACTGAGTGTGGTTAGCGCGCTCGCCTCCCAATCGAAGCGAACCGGGTTCAATCCTCGGCCGAATCCCTCCCGGATTTTCAAAAGTGGGAATCGTGCCGGACGATGCNATCGAAGCGAACCGGGTTCAATCCTCGGCCGAATCCCTCCCGGATTTTCAAAAGTGGGAATCGTGCCGGACGATGCCGTTGGTGGGCGGGTTTCCTCGGTGATCCCCCGTTTCCCTCGCCCTTTCATTCCGGCGCTGCCCCATATACACCTCGCTTCACTCATCGGCTCTTAAGACCTCGCTGTTAAGAACCGCCCAAATCTCTCCACTCACCCACTCATTATAATGGCCAGGGATCACTCCACTCACGTGAAGCTTGAAACCCGTAGCAAAAAATCACAAACGAAAGTCTTCGCTACGCACTACATTAAGTCGAGCGATAAACCCACGTGTCCTGGCATAAATGAAATCATCAATTTGCTGGCCGAAAAGAAACAAGCTATCGTTATGCCAAAAACACCCTTAGGCGGTAGAAAATTGGGGCTCTTCGCTTCAATTTTAGTAAGTCATGTACAAGTAAGCCATGACGTATCGCGTGTTATGTTTTTATAGTTTATACCAAGTACTAGGGATGGTTTATGTTAACTAAATTGAAGTTATTTATTAAGACTTAAGAGAGTTTTAATAGAGATATTATAAGTACATAAAAACAAGTTGTTTGCTAAAGACTAACCTGAATGGTATCGTCGTCGTCGGCTGGATGGTGAGTCGGAAAGCGACGAGCGGCACGCCAAGCTGCATCTAGGAGGTTTCTTCTCGGCGAGGGTCCACAGAAAGACCCGCATTTCGGGTGAAGAAATAATACTTCACCAGATTTTTCACAAGATTATCTGCTACGTAATATTACGCCAGAAGTACTCAAAGTGTACATTTCTCAAATGGATAGGATATATTGTATATTATTATACGTAGAAAAGAACATTCGATTGGGATACTTTCAGCTGGGCATTATATAGGCAGAAAGAAGACTATAGTCAACTTTTCTGAAACCCTGCTAAAGTTCTACCTCCANTTTCAGCTGGGCATTATATAGGCAGAAAGAAGACTATAGTCAACTTTTCTGAAACCCTGCTAAAGTTCTACCTCCAATACATATTCCTCCGCCTCATGTAAACAAGGCTCAACCGAGTCTAGTAAATTACACCAAAGGGGCAGCGCACCGAATTCGTGCGCACTCAGTGTAATAATAATTTGCATAAGAACTATTTCATACTAGACACTACCAACACACACCTATATTCTCTTTAATTTATTCATACTAGTTATAAATTAAATATTATAATGTGTAGAAAAAGATGTATATAAAATTTATATTTAACCGAAAATGCGGTAGTTTTACGCCAACACAAGTGTAAAACACATGTGATACGTGATATATTCAGGAAACAACCATAAACGGTCATGAATAAGGCAACCTGTGAAGGAACCGCGAGTATGTTATAGTACGCGTGCCGTGTGTGCCAATAGGATGGCAGTAAATCTGAACCCAGAGACCAACACAACAGACGGTCATGAAGTCTTCAATATTGGTTAATCGCTTCTAGCTTGTCTTAATTGTCAACGCACTCAAAGTATTAAATATGTTTTCTTTACGTTTAAATTTTTGTGTATGTATTTTTTTTTCGATGCATTTGAGAGTAGCAATCGTTTCCTCGCTGGAAATTCTATACATTTACGGTGCCAAATAAGAAACGCAAATTTTACTAGCATTAAGTGCGTCCAACCTCATGAATCAGTATTTTATTCTAGAAATTCCTGGACTTACTGACAAAATTAATTAATACTGATTTTTAGATTTTTGTACAGAATTTATAACAATTGCACAAAATGTGTTTTTTTAGCTAACTTCATTCTAAAGGTTTCACATTAACGTCCACATAACAATTCATTGTCGGTAGGCAGACCTAACTATTTATTTAATTTCAAATTACAAATAAACTACCTTGAGATGTTCTGTTAATATTTCTCTAAACCAGCAGATCGACTGTCAAATTTCAGATTAATGAAACCCCGAAATACATTCAGAAATAAACGAATCGAACAATTTACAATTTCCATTACTTAGATAACTGCTTAAAATACATACGACACTTGGACTTTACGATTATAGGTGAGAGTATTCTCAGATTAATGGACATTAGTTAGTAGCAGGCGTTGATCACGTACACCAGCTTTGGCCAAACAATACGTCATTAATAATTCGTTTTTTTTTTGTAGCAATATTGACTGAGTTTGCAGTTCTCATAATTTCAGCACACTTTTCCATCAACATATCTGTGTATGACAGTTAACGAGCAGAAAAAGCGTCGACTATGCCGTGTAGTCGAAAAATGTTTTCTGGTCAAGGCAGCACGCCAGCAAAGGTCAAAGTAATACCCAATATAATCCATCACTTAATTTTTTAACTTTAACTCAAATTAAAATTATTTACGTGATAAAAAAATCCCAACGTGCACACGCAAAGAACGTAACTCACGAGATTACAGTTTTAGCTATCTCGGCTACAGTTTTGAGCGGTGTCTTTTAAATCGCTTAATAGGATTGGTAACCGACTGGCTAAAAACTCCAGAGCCTGACCTACAACAGTGGAGCATAGGATTAAAATGGTACAAGTCAATATTTAATTACTTTTGCCGAATGTGTTACCGTGTTGAGTGCTAGAAAGCTTTTAGGGTATTTCTTTGCTTCACTGATAACGAAGCCAAATGGAATATCCTACTAGCAATAAACACAAATGAACGTATCTATAAGTAGTGCTTCTGAATTTTACAATTCAATGCCAATTATTAAGAGATTATGTGTGGTCATTCTGAACTCCGGGTAAAAATATTGTGTGCTGACTTCTTACGGCACATGAGTTATAAAAAGCAATAAGAACTAAAACATAATGTTATTATTACGGAAGTTATATGATTTTAAAAATCAATATTTTAAAGAATATTAAAATATTATTAAGTACCTGAGACGAAACAATGAATTCCTAAGTAACGATTCCTTTAAGTGAGATCTGATATCTATATAACTTTAGTAAGTATTATCATATCTCTTCATTAATAAATTACAGCAGTGTAGCACGTTAACATATAAAATTTTTGAAGCTATTGACTGGGAATGTATTTTATAATGACTGTTATGAACTATGGTGAAACACTCAAACTAGCGGTTCTCAGTGAGAGATATTCCTAACAAATTGTCGCTAATGTCAGAGATTTTTATTCAAGAAATCACTACTGTTGACAGCAATTTGCTGTCTCGTGACAAGTAGTTCTGAGTGGTTTTGAAATAAAGTTATTTGAAAATCTACATTTTAAAGCAAACCCATCTTCCTCAGCAATCATTGCAGATCATAAGTAATAATTTGTTTTCTTTCTTTTTTTTTTGCATGGGAATCATTTAAACAGCATTTTTACCTCTTCGGTAGGGTAATACACATCTGGCGATAAGGAATTATGGCTTTCATTTGACCTTGAAGTGAGAAATGAAATGGAACACTGTGATACAGCATGGGCGGAATGCATTCCGTAGGGAAATTTCAGTATGCCGAGAAAACCTTACACCATCAGCAGAATTTCTTAGGTGACAAAATGCAGATGTATTTTGGGCTTGAAACTATAGTCAATTCACGGTTTCTTCACACTTTTTGTATCAAACATTAGAAAAATCATACTTTATAGGCCTATGACGTGTTTGGTTGTTTCCTAAGTATGTTATCTTGCACAAGCGTTTTATTCTTCCGTTAGAATACAAGTATTCTATTTTTAATAAAATTTAACATTTACTCTTATTTTATTTATAATTTATATTATTTCATGTATAATTTTTATTAATAAAACAGGGAGAAAATAGGTGTGTTGGCAATGACTTGTAAGATATAGTTTTTATGAAGAATATTATTAAAGGGAATACGTACGAACGTGGTGCGCAGTCTCTTAAGTGTAATTTTCTAAACTAGGTTGAGCTTTGTTTGCATGAGGCGGAGGAATATACTGGAAGTAGAACTTAAGTAGGTCTTCAGAGAAGTTGAATGTAACCGTGAATGGGCTATAGATCACATCCTTGAGATGCGGGCTTGCTGATCCTACGTTTTACAACGTCTCTANATTTATATTATTTCATGTATAATTTTTATTAATAAAACAGGGAGAAAATAGGTGTGTTGGCAATGACTTGTAAGAAATAGTTTTAATGAAGAATATTATTAAAGGGAATACGTACGAACGTGGTGCGCAGTCTCTTAAGTGTAATTTTCTAAACTAGGTTGAGCTTTGTTTGCATGAGGTGGAGGAATATATTGGAAGTAGAACTTAAGTAGGTCTTCAGAAAAGTTTAATGTAACCGTGAATGGGCTATAGATCACATCCTTGAGATGCGGGCTTGCTGATCCTACGTTTTACAACGTCTCTANAATGTAACCGTGAATGGGCTATAGATCACATCCTTGAGATGCGGGCTTGCTGATCCTACGTTTTACAACGTCTCTAGCGCGCCACGTGGAAAAGTTATAAATACCACAATTTCAGCGCGTCATGAGAAGATATACAATATAATAGGCAAAATTTAACAATTTTTAACTTTATTTTAAATTATTGTTATATTTTCGATTTAAGTTTCACGAAACTGAAAATGTATACAATGAGAATGAGGGTTGATTTGTTATAGATCAGGTGAAAAAGAGCGTGGGGGCAGTACCACACGCTTAGTACAGGAAAATCGCTATTTTCAAACAAAAGATTTTATGNAGGTGAAAAAGAGCGTGGGGGCAGTACCACACGCTTAGTACAGGAAAATCGCTATTTTCAAACAAAAGATTTTATAAAAGTTATTCGGAAATGTATTAAGAAACAAATGTAATTCACATTTTAAAATGTACCACATTAACGTAGTATATGACAAAAGACACTCAGTGGTAAACGAAAAAATATAAATCAGGAAGCAGATTATTGATTTCGGAACAGAGCCGGCAGCGTTTCCAAACCTATGCGATATCTCAAAGTCAGCCGTAAATATGTGCCTTGCAAAATACCATACAAAGACACGTTTCAGCTGTCGTTATCATAAAGGTGCTCGCTGCGAATACCTTTAAGCAATCCAATGCTAGAGAATATGAAGTCTCTTCTCCCTTCGACAGTAAAGAATTTAAATGCCACCCAAATCTCTCTCTCTCTCTCTCTCTCTCTCGCTCTCTCTCTCTCTCTCTCTCTCTCTCTCGTTGATCGAGAGATGGCTTATCAGTTGAACTAATGTAAACACACATCAGAAAAGCACGCACGTGGGTAGCTCAGCCTATATGCGGACCCGGAAGCACATGGGCCAATGTCACCTCAGCTATGTCAGAACGAAAATTGCCTATTAGAAAGTAGAAGCAGGGCCGAGCCTCTCGTTTAACGTACAATTTACTGGACTCCACGGCGCGCACAGCTTCTTACTCTCAACTATAATAAGCGTGTAAACACGGCTTTTTTCCTCCTAAGGCAACCTTACACCGCAGGAATACACCTCGTTANCTCAACTATAATAAGCGTGTAAACACGGCTTTTTTCCTCCTAAGGCAACCTTACACCGCAGGAATACACCTCGTTACGCACAAAATTATTTCCCTGCCTTGGAAAAAAAAAACCTTTTTTTTTTCACGTGAACAAGCTTAAGTGTTCACGAAAAAGGAAGTGGGAAAGGGGAAAAACCGACGAAAAACTCGCCTTGTTAATCTACTTAGCTCGCCATGGTGACGAGTGCTTTTTAACACTTTCCGGAAAAGCTTCGCTCATAAAAATAAAATGACTGGTATCACGTAAGTATCATAGATGTAAGTATCATAGATGTATGTATGTATCAAGATGTGTATGTGGACATATTGAGGGGAGAACTGACACCGAGCGCATAGAAATTAGGCTTGCGGGATTGTTTCACGTTCTACCAGGACAACAACCCTAAACATAAGGCCCATAAGGTACTCATGCGGTTACTCTATAGTGTTTTTTTATAGCTAGGAAATGTAACTTCTGGCACACCAGGCGTCAGGCGGCAGTGCCGTGGTGCCCCAGCGGCCATCTTGGATAGTGTCACGCTGAAACCNCTTCTGGCACACCAGGCGTCAGGCGGCAGTGCCGTGGTGCCCCAGCGGCCATCTTGGATAGTGTCACGCTGAAACCTCCTGCTCTGTCATTCCTAGTCAGCAGCGTCCATCTTAGTTGGCCTCTGAATTTCCCCTTTTTCCCTATTCCCTACTTTCTGCTCTATCATTCCACCTTGTCTCTTCATGCTCTTACACTACGATTCTTTTACTTCATTCCGTGGCATTCCGATTTTCTTTTCTCATTCTCTCTCATTTCTTCCTGTCCCTCTCTCTCCCACGCCCGTTCTCTCACGNGTGGCATTCCGATTTTCTTTTCTCATTCTCTCTCATTTCTTCCTGTCCCTCTCTCTCCCACGCCCGTTCTCTCACGTCCACTCTATCCCTTGTTTTTCCCATATTCTTTTTAATTTTCTCTCTTGCCTTCTTGTCCCCCTCCCCTCCTCACTCTCTCTCTCTCTCTGGCTTTTTACGTCTTCCATCTTTAATTCCCGCGCCTGCCACCAGTCATCTGCTGCAGGTGGCCATTTTTAATCCTCGCGCTCGCCACCAGAGCGTGCTAAGTTCTACCGTTCACAGCCAGGAGCGCTGGTATCGATGCGGNTCTCTCTCTCTCTCTCTCTCTCTCTCTCTCTCTCTCTCTCTCTCGTTGATCGAGAGACAGCTTATCAGTTGAACTAATGTAAACACACATCAAAAAAGCACGCACGTGGGTAGCTCAGCCTATATGCGAACCAGGAAGCACATGGGCCAATGTCACCTCAGCTATGTCAGAACGAAAATTGCCTATTAGAAAGTAGAAGCAGGGCTGAGCCTCTCGTTTAACGTACAATTTACTGGACTCCACGGCGCGCACAGCCTCTTACCCTCAACTATAATAAGCGTGTAAACACGGCTTTTTTCCTCCTAAGGCAACCTTACACCGCAGGAATACACCTCGTTACTTCTGGCACACCAGGCGTCAGGCGGCAGTGCCGTGGTGCCCCAGCGGCCATCTTGGATAGTGTCACGCTGAAACATCCTGCTCTGTCATTCCTAGTCAGCAGCGTTCATCTTAGTTGGCCTCTGAATTTCCCCTTTTTCCCTATTCCCTACTCTCTGCTCTATCATTCCACCTTGTCTCTTCATGCTCTTACACTACGATTCTTTTACTTCATTCTGTGGCATTCCGATTTTCTTTTCTCATTCTCTCTCATTTCTTCCTGTCCCTCTCTCTCCCACGCCCGTTCTCTCACATTTTTAATCCTCGCGCTCGCCACCAGAGCGTGCTAAGTTCTACCGTTCACAGCCAGGAGCGCTGGTATCGATGCGACCATATTGTGGGGGTTGGTCCACTCTCGCCTGCAGAGGCGCACGAGCATCGCTGAGTTTAGTCAAATGGTGGCCGCTAGGAGGGCTGGCATTTTTTTTAGTTGGTTGTTGTTTTGCAACTCAAAAAAAGCCGGAGGCATGCGAGATCGTTCCAGCACCCCTTGGGTTGGCAGGCGAGCATGTTGACCACAAGNTTTTTAATCCTCGCGCTCGCCACCAGAGCGTGCTAAGTTCTACCGTTCACAGCCAGGAGCGCTGGTATCGATGCGGCCATATTGTGGGGGTTGGTCCACTCTCGCCTGAAGAGGCGCACGAGCATCGCTGAGTTTAGTCAAATGGTGGCCGCTAGGAGGGCTGGCATTTTTTTTAGTTGGTTGTTGTTTCGGAACTCAAAAAAAGCCGGAGGCATGCGAGATCGTTCCAGCACCCCTTGGGTTGGCAGGCGAGCATGTTGACCACAAGACTACTGCGATTTCTACGAAAGAAGAATATTTAATGTCGAATACTACGTATATAGTTATTACCATCCCGGCATTAGTAAAAAAATTTGATCAGACCCCGACTTTATATATGTAAAAATCACTATTACATGTTTAGGAGAAAAAATAAACCAAATACTCGCATCGGCCTACGCAACCCCAGATAATCAACTTGTCATCCCGAAAATAAGAGGATGTTTAATGACGAATATACACAAAAAAATACTGCAGGCACCGCGCTCNATACTGCAGGCACCACGCTAGCACGCACACATTATATATACATTCTGTATATATAACAAATTATTAGCACTTCTACTATGCCTAGTCCGGTCTGCGTGAGTGCTGGCAACTAATTAAATAACTACATTCGCATTTAACATGCATGCATCAATACAAACACACACAATTGCGCGTGATCACATGCACGTGCGCACTTCTGTATCTCCAACTTGTCTGCGAGGTATGGAGCGAAGCTGACCGCGCGGTCCTAGACGTCGCGTTGCACGCGTGTGGGAAACATTTCGTCTTTTTTCTGTAACAACCAGCTGTAGGATAAAAAAACACCAATTACACTTACACGACTTCGTCAGCAGCGTGGTCGCTCTCTCATTCTCGCAAGGATGATGATGAAGATCGCAGCATCGCCCTCACACTTTACCATCCTCGTGGCATAACCATGCGTATGGCTCCCGGGCTTGGGACCGGGGCAGCACACTACACCAGCAAAAAACACCACCAGGAATTTTCCTTATACGCAAACATTTCTTGTACATGTATGCGTATAAAAAAAACAACAGTGGCGTCGCAAGCATAGTGCATTGGCGGCTTACGACGCTGCGAACGGAAATACGATCCACCTAAAAATTTCAAAATGGACATAGGAACGCGCATAAAGATGAAAGCCACAGAAGAAGAGTACAGTATATTTAGATGAAGAGAGAAAGGGGGACAGCGCTGAAATAAAGAGTCAATGTAAGTACGATTCGACCACCAGTTACTGAAGTGCTAGTGTGATATGAATACCATTTCACACTCACAACCCCTGCTAAGATAAGCGTTGAGTCCCCCAGAAATTGACTATAAACCCCAGGTCGGAGACCCAACATTGATGACAAATCCCGTGCACAAGTACGTGCATGAGTGATTGTGGAATGTGAAATGGTACACACATCACGACATATCGGTAACACGCTCGACAGTATAAGGATACCTCTTGCACGGGCTACAGTGTGCCACCATCCAGCATACCTGACAAGATGAATATGGCTCTATAGTATACTGCTGGAAAAAACACAAATATGGAACAAATTATTACATACATATTATCCGTTGTAAGATAGGGGAATGGAAGCACTTCAGCTTCGACAAGCCCGGAGCAATGAACTGCCTCCCACTATGCATCCCGACCCCTGTTGCTCTCCCAGGGACAGATACATATATGATGACACATGCCTGACCCAGAGGTGCGTGTACAGAACATAAACGATGATAACCATAAGGGACCGTATGTACCCCATCATCAAAAATTTGTCGTTTGTTGTCCATCCACGGAAAAGCTATTTTGTTTCTACATTGTGTATACTTTTCGTGATGGTGCGATCTAATGCTGTTGACCTGTACTCTAATTACTTGCTGGTCCAATAATATGCGTTTATAATCATCTTAGGTGAAGGTATTTTGCACGACACTCTTCTGTATCCCTTTAGCTCACTTCACTACTTTGTCCTTGCATTTATAACAATACAGCTTCCAACAAACTCCAAAATATCATTACCTCTGCACTCATCCTTGAATTTTTCAATCACCCTTGCGTTGGCGGGCGAGTAGCAGGGATGAGTGGGAGGGTAGACACTAGTGTCGAATTAATTCGGCCATAAGTGCCGGGTCTGAGGCGAGGTCTCTGTAAAAGTCAGGACTACAGATTCCCACCACAAAGGAGGCGATGTCCATGCGCACACACACATGCCCTAATGTAGCTATACAACAAGTAACGATTACACTCATGAGCAAAAAAATTAAGTATACTGAGGTGAGTTGCTGTTCCTTCCTACGTACACACACACATTACGAGACCTCCAGCACGTGCATTTTCTTGCCGTCACCGATAGGCTGATCTGAACCCGATAGAGCACCTGTGGGATCATCTGAAAATGCAAGTTGAGAGCGTCCAGAAACTCCCCAACCATTTTACCAGCTAGAGGAAGCTATACGTGAGGAGTAGCAACACATTCCACAAACGAGTATCCGAAGACTGGTTAGGAGTATGCCAAGAGGCTGCGCTGCAGTGATGCAGGCAAGAGGTGAAAACACAGCACACGAGTGCACAATTATTACCAAATTATATTTTCAGTTTGTTCAAGAACCATTTCTGTTTTACAGATCACTACGTTTATTTATCGATGAGAAGTACAAGAAAAATTCCTTTGCAAATGCTGTATTGTGTTCAGTTTTCGGAAACCTTAAAAATGTTGTATATCTTTACTTTCAGGAGAGTGGTGCAGAATAGATAAAATATATCCATGCAAAGTCATGACAATGTTTTATTTTGAGTAGTTTATACTACTAGCGTAAAACTGAAACTGGTAACCACGTATGTTTAGGTCAAATGGTTTGTTTACTGCACAAATTAAAAGAATGAGGTTTTGAGTATACCCTTGGTCACGGACACATTATGATTTTATTTCTTAGAATAACTGGAGCACTCAAATGTAGAAGAGTAAGTTTTAGAATATACTATTCACAGTAAAGTGAGAAATTTTGAAATTCCTCTCATTTGTAATAATAGTCAATAAGTATGTTTTATTTTAGCCTTAGACGTTAACTTTCGAGTGCGGTGGAATATACGCACAGTGTTTATTACTAGCATGGCAGAATTTATTTAAAAATTTAGTTAAGGATAAAAAATGGCTGAAAGGAAAAAGTAACTAGAGTTTCAAATGTACTCACTTTACCGTGAACAGCCTACAATTAAAAGCAAAAACTTGTAGCTAAAATTTTAATTTAGTGAGATTTTGTTTTTAACAATCACAGGCTACGCTAGGAGGTAACAATCAATTTAGTTTTTTTTATGTTAAGTATTTTAAAATTATTTGCTGCGAACTCTGAAAATAGCACAGACACATATGTGGCTGACGTGAGATTCGAATCAAAAACCTAGTGGTCGGAGGACGTTGTAACTTCTCCGAATCTCTTTGGAGGAACCTACTGTGCATGCATGATGCACGTGATTGAGGAGTATAGAACACCAAACTAGATTTATGTCAGTTTATTTCGACTACACCTTCTATGAATAGAAACGGGAACCTTACGCCTCGTTGAAGCCCTCATCTCTGACAATTACTGCCTTCTTTGTCTTTGCCTTCTACGCCTGTTCTTGGGCTTCAGAATATAGTTCTTTCACGTTTACTTCCAACTTTTCTGAAGCCCTGCTAAATTTCTACTTGCAGGATATTCTTCCGCCTCACGTACACAAAGTTTAGAAAAGTACGCCAGAGTGCCAACGCACCGCATTCGTGCGCACTCAGTCTAATAATATTTTGCTCGAGAACTATTTCTTACTAGGCACTACCAACACGCCTAATCTCTCTGTCTCTTTATTTGTTTCAATTATAAATGAAATATTGTAATTTATAAATAACATCTAATTATAAGTTTAAAGTAATCGAAAATTAAGTACTTTTATATTAACACGAGTATAAAACGATTGTGATATAAGACCAGGAAACAACCAAACACGTTATACATTAGGTGTTTTTCAAAAGTTTTATTTGAAAAGTATGAAGAAACCGCGAATATAATACACCTGTTATTGCTGGTAGTGATTGAGAAACTCTGACACCGGTTCACGTGCTGATTTCAGTTTGGCTTCTCTTCTCACTGACAAGGCGACACGCAGCGGATCTACATCTTTCGCGTGAGGTGATGAATATTCTATGTCATCGAATGGTTCCGGCAGCTAAATTCCCAGAGTCCGTCTCCAGTCCGTGCGCCAGAACACTGCGTTCGTTTTATCTCGTGGAAGTCTGACAATCTTGAAAAAACCTCTGCTTTTTCCCGTTACGTACAGCCATTACACTCCGTTACCGCGTTACACCAGGTCTGAGAATGGCGAACTGCGGTAAAAATANTAACCTCTGCTCTTTCCCGTTACGTACAGCCATTACACTCCGTTACCGCGTTACACCAGGTCTGAGAATGGCGAACTGCGGTAAAAATATTTGAAAGTTCTGGCATGGCGCCATTGCCCGCTCAGCTTCAATCTAACATCTGATCGTACGAAAGTTGGGCATTTAGAGAGGAAGACTGGACGTAAAGGCAAGGAAATGGAGCGAATCCAGAGCGAGCAATGAGGGGCCGGTTTGTGTCTTAACAATATTATTGTTACGTATTGTTTAGGGCGTATTCCAATTCGTGGACTAAATGTATTTATAAGAATAAAACAACCGAATTCTATTTATTTATTTATTTACAATGTAATAAAAATACACATTGCTTTTACTTACAACATCAAACTACCCATCTTTACTATTTACACTTATTATTTATATCAGTGAGGGCCATATTTATACCAATCTCAACAATAATTAAAGCCATTTAATGTCTTTATATTAGCTTCAATCAGAAATCACGAAATACTCACTTATTAGTTACACATATGCGATCAAAATGTCAATTGCCATACATAAACGCATTCCAAATATCTGCCGGCCACTCACGCGCATGAAGTCTCACTTTGCCACAGTTCAGCAGGCCAGTCTCGCTCTCTCTTCTCCCGACGCTCGCGAACTACACTTGCTGGACGCCGCGCAGTCGCCCCTTGTTCCGGTACCGCCACACGTCCGGCACTAACGTCCGTACGCGACTGCCGACACAGGCGCATGCCGCGGATTATACAGAATTATTCTAAAATCATGGGACAAACATTGAAGGGTGGTAGAGCTCACTAAAACAAACAATTATTGTATAGGAATATATGGGCGGGAGGGACGCGTTGAGGCACAAACACAAAACATAACACATGAAATGCAACACATTGTTTATTTACAACGTCGCCGCTAAATGCCTTTTTACAGCAATGTTTATAATAATTGCTCGAAATTGCTGCCACCGACAGTAATGCAAGCTTGGTAGCGTCGGTGGAGTGATGATGATGCTGATGCAGCAGGTCACTGGCGCACCGTTTCACTGCCCTCAACTATCGCCACCATTGTCAGCCAATCACGCCATATGTAGAAGTCGCACAGAGGCGAGAGTGATATTAGTGTCGAACGGTGTTGGGATATCGGGCGCGAGCTTCTCCGCCTCCTCATCTAGGGCTACTTGATGGCCATAGAGGTCTACGCTACGCGCGCCCTTCATGAGAGGGAACAGTCACGAAGACAAAGAAAGGGGCCAATCGTAAAAATATTGAGAGATCTCCACAGGGTATGGTATTCGCAGTTCTCAGTCATGTTTATTACGAATAACATTTGGTAAACATTTTTATTTGATACAAAAAATTCGTTCATTTTTATTATACACAATTTTATATATACGAGTATATATATAAGTATCAAGTATGTATGAAATATGGAGTATGCATTCCACAGAAACGTATCC
Organism: Clitarchus hookeri; assembly: GCA_002778355.1. Lineage (NCBI taxonomy): Eukaryota > Metazoa > Arthropoda > Insecta > Phasmatodea > Phasmatidae > Clitarchus > Clitarchus hookeri. The sequence continues at coordinate 355,896 of NQII01003061.1, forward strand.
AGGAATGAAGGGGCGACAGTCCAAAAGTTAAAAAGTTTTGGTTTATTATTTCCTTTTGTAAAAATAATACAAAGGCTGTTCATCTCACGGGGTTTAGCTCCACACAAATAGTGTTTGGGTTGACGCACAGGACAATACATAATTGCAGACTTTACCGTTGATCATACAAAATGTCATATTGGCTCTAACTGGAAGTTATCATTATCAGATGGCTGTTGGGGTCAGGTGCATGAAACTTTAAACTTACCAGGTAAGTGCAGGTCCGCACATGGTTATAATGAGCATTTCAACACAATTTTGTACAGTCGCCAAACTATAAACATAGGCACCTTCAGGCCCAGCAAAGTCTATATGGAGGATATAAATAATATATATAATGTTAGGGTACCTGCAATTTATAGGAAACGTACTTTTAAAATTGTATTTGAATAACGGTTATGTTAATGCTGAATTACAATGATGTTTAAATAACAAATATTAAACTATGATGTATTTTATAAACGGTAGTGTACCATAAACATACAGCTAACGTGTAACTGACTACTGTGAAGTCTAACAATCATTTTTCTGAATTCGGAGATTTTTCCAGTCTCTATTTACAGAAAAGTGAGCACATTTGAAGGCCCTTCCAGCAGTCATAATAACGAAAAAATCATATTTAGTTGTTTCCTAAGACGTTAACTTTTGAGACTCATGGCATGTTTACATTATTTGTGTTCGTCACATGGCAGTTTTTATACTAACAATAAGCGAAATGATGCAAATAAGCTGAAAGGAGCATTTAAGCCTGGTATTAAAAGTTCTCACTTTGCCGTGAACACTGGCAAACTTCACGGAAGCTTCCTTACCTGTTAAAGTTCAGCTTCGGATGGAGGTGTTCTGCAAAACAAAATGTAAAATTTTTATCAAACGAATACTTTTAAAAACAATAAGTTACTTATAACTAATGAGCCTACTTTCCTCTACATGGGAGCAAACACATTTTAGTGAAGGCTCTAAAAGCTTATATGGTAGGTAGGCGTTGACGTCTCATTGACAGCAATATCATTAGATATGAAACCAGAAACACGTGAAACAGTACCAAGATCATTAAATTACACGAGTGATTTAGCTGGGATTCGAATTCAGAAAAACTCGCAAAATTAGGCTAGCTTGCAATAAACTGCATCATTGAGGTAGGTTTCGGAGCATTTACTTCTGATGCAATCAGTCTAATGTTTTGAATGATAAGCTTAACTAACCTGAAATATTTGCACAGCCATATTTTGAAAATTAGTGTCTGAGCTATTAAAACACATAAGTTTACATGGCCTACCATAACGCTACTTGTCTGAAAAATTGAGTGGAAATCGGTTGATTGGTACACCAGATAAGGCATAAAAAATGATTTTCATAATCGGTGCTATCTTACAAAACTGCCTAAAAAATGTTTTTATACTTTGTGTCTAATAGATACTGTCAGCATAAAAAGGTTGGTTGAATTTGGTTAAATTGTTAAATATATATTCCAAACATATCTAAATATTTATATGCCGCCATTCTGAAAATCATTGTCTGATCACATTTAATTCATGTAATTTTACATGGCCTTCTGTAGGTGTGCAATATTTTGTGGAAATTAGTTTAACTATTCCGGAAATATGGCAAAATATTAATTTTACTCACCTGACACAACTTTAAAAAAATCCTGCAAAAGAAGGTCTTTGTAAGCATGTTTACAATTAATACTATTTGCATACAAAATTTTGTTAAATTTGGTTGAAACGTTTTATAAATATAAAAAATTAATCTTAACTATTTATATAGACCCCGTTAAAATATTCCTGCCGCTCAAAACTCGTGTTAATTTACATACCCTACTGTAGCAATAGTTGCGTGAAATTTTGGTATAATTCGGTTGATTGATCCTCGAGATATGGCATAAAACCTACATTGTTTATGTGACAATCACCATAAATGAACGACAACAATTTTATTTATTAGCACGTTCCATGATTGCCATAAATACAATATACAAAATTTAATTTAATTTACACTTGTTACATAGTTTTGTAAACATAGCACATTAAGCTAAAATGCTTGTATAGGAGCCATTCAGAAAATAAGAGACTTACAGACTGAAAACATATAAATTAATATGGCCTACCACAGTACAACTTCTTCGCCAAATTTTAAATAAATCGGTTGATTTTTTCCCGAGATACGGCATAGAAACTGTATTGTTTCATATGGGGCTATCTTCCAAAATGGTGGATAAATTAGGCTTTGCATACAAAATTCTAATGGATATAGCTGATACTGTCAGCATACAAATTTAAGTTGAAAATTGTTTTGCAGTTTCGTAGATCAAAAATTTCGAGCTGAAATTTTTATATGACTGCCATTTTGAAAATATGGGTGTCTGACCCTCTCGAAGTTTATCAGTTTAGATGGCCTGCCATAGTGCTACATGTTTGCTATATTTGGTATAAATATGTAGTTTTTTTTCGGAGATATCACGAAATTTTAACTTTCCAAATGATAATATTGTACAAAATGACGGACAATAGAAATTTAGTGTGGACACATTTGATGGTGGTTATATATACAGTCAGCATAGAAAGTTTCATTTTAATTAATTACATGGTTTCGGCAATTTGACATATAAAACTAAATACACGCCTGGCCACCATTTTGAAAATAAATTTCTGACATAATCCGAAACACGTCAGTTAACATTACCTACAGCAGTACTATCTGTTTGCCATTTTTGGAAGTAATCGGTCAATTGTTTCCCGAGATATAAAAAAATTATTTTTTCATGTGGCACTATCTTACAAAATGAAGGACAAAAGAGGCTCCGTGTAGGTAATTTCATGTTTGTTAAATATACTCCTAGAATACAAAGATAGGTTAGAATTCATTAAATGGTTTCGCAGATATAGCATTCTATGCTAAAATAACTAGATGGCCACCATTTTTTAAATAAGTGTTTGATAAAGTTGAAACATTTTTGTAAACATAAACTGCCGCAGTAAAAGTAGTTTGCCAAATTTCATAGGAATCTGTCAACTTCCGAGATTTTACAAAATAAATGTATTAATTTATATAGCGGTATCTTACAAAATGGCGGAAAAAGTGGGTTTTTTTTCTTATATGATGCTTGTATTAGATATTGCCAGGAAACAAAATTTGGTTGAAATTAGTCAAACGATATGGTAGTGATACCAAATAAACTTAAAATATTTTCATAGCCGCCATTTTAAAAAAAGTGTCTAATAAAGTTTATTTACTTTTATTTACCTGACTATCATAGTATTACTTGCGTGTCAAATTTGGAGAAAATTGTTTTGAGTAGTTTTTTGAGATATAACGTAAAAGCTTTATTTTTTTAATGTAGCGCTATATTCCAAAATAGCGGACCAACAGCAATATTCACCTCTGAATTCAATGCTTACCACTGACAGAATACAAAATTTGGTATGAGTCGGTGTAATGGTTTTCCGAGATATGACTTATCATCTTAAATTATAAAATGGACGCCATTTTGAAAGTCAGTGCCCGGCGTGGTCGAAAACTATAAAAGTCAGATTTCCTTACTTTGTACTATATGTGTACCGAGTTTGGTGAAATTCGGTTAACGCGTTCAAACATTGAAGGGTTGGGGGACTCACATACGCGCACACACATACACATACACACGCCTAGTCACATATACAGGAAAGTTATCACATCGGCCTTTCTTTCCTTCGGATGTATGCTAAATAGAGTGATGTTCCAAACAACCTATTCTTTTTCGTTTGCTCCATATTATGAATTTTTTTATTTCAGGTAACTTCCGCTATCGACATGTCTGCAGGTGACACCATTCTGATATGCCTCTGCTTCGCTTCTGTCGTGGTATGTACTCGCTTCAATAATAGGCACATGCCTTAGAAGTGAAAAAAATAATTATTACATGACTTCGAAATTATTAAACAAATTGGTCTTCAAGATATATGTTGACATTTCGTCAATTTTCAAGTGTGAATTCCAACACAGAGAATATAATTCTACAGTTATCAACTAATTAATTTAATTTCATATAAGGTCGGCAAGTGAGGTATTTCCGAGAGAAAATCTTGAACAGGCAAGCCGCCATTGGTGGGGAAGTAGTAGCGTGCCTGTCAACCGAAGACGTCCATTACTTGCATTTAAAAGGGACATAAATAAGAAAGAGTAATCAAATTCCATAAAACTTTTTTTATAAATACCAGTTTCAAAACAGGTAATCAGTCTTTGGCGATGTCTCTTAACTCGGCATTTATAGCGCATCTAATGGGATAGTAGTTTTAGAGAAGAGTGACAAATTTGGTCACGGGACTTTAATCTGAACTAAATACGTTAGCGGTCCTTGCTTGAAACATACCTTGAGTGAGGTACATTTCTTAAGTTTAGAATAGCTGCTATTTTTAAATATTGGTTTGACATCAAACCCATACTGTAATCTGTCTTTACATGTTTAGAATTAGTCTGAAACACGACACTATAAAAAAAATTATATTTTTGTGACGAGAACTGAAGTCACGGCATAGCGCAGAGTGGCTGTCGTCTTCACACTTTGAAGTCTTCATCGGACACATTGTAAACCGGCAGCTCTCTCACGCTTAGCGGCGATGGCGTCCTTGACGTGTGTGGCAGTGTCGTCGTTATGGCTACCGTGCTTCTCGGCTACAAACGCGGAAAAAAAGCTCCAGACTGCGAAGTGTTTTCTGCTGAGCTCCGCATCATTCATATCAATTGAAGTCTTACAAGCCACGCTTGCAAAGAAAGTTCTCGGTGGAAAAAAAACTGTATTAAGTTTGTGTAAATACAAGGACATGTGTAACCATGTTCCGCTCGGCGATCGTCAACTGTGGTGTTGTGACACTTTCGTTCCAACATCGAACAGTGTTTGGTTCCCGGTGGTTTTTCCCAATTTTCGCGCTTGAGAAACGAGTCCCTGCTCTTCATCCTTACTTCACCCTTCCGGCGCTGAAGACGTCAGTTATAAAGCTAGACCTTTCATTCCCGTCAAAAGTTGGCAAAGTCCTACACTGCGGACGAATCAGTGCGACGGGTTTATCTCACCACGATCACAGGCATGTAACTTACTCACTTCGTATGCCAAAAATTTTATCTATCTCCTACAGAGATCTGAAAAGAATTGACATGCCGCAATTTACTAACGATGCTTCTGAAGTAAAGTGGAGTGACATAGATTATTTGCATACAGTTGATGACGAACTTATTATGTGAACACCTTATTATACAAACTTATTGATAAGCACGTTCTCGAATAAACAAAGCTGGTTTCTCGTCCACCAGCACCGTGGATGACCCAGGAAATTAAAGCTTTGATGGATGATTGGGATAATGCTTTCCGTAAATGTAGATCTTCTAAGAGAAAAAANGACGAGAACTGAAGTCACGGCATAGCGCAGAGTGGCTGTCGTCTTCACACTTTGAAGTCTTCATCGGACACATTGCAAACCGGCAGCTCTCTCGCGCTTAGCGGCGATGGCGTCCTTGATGTGTGTGGCAGAGTCGTCCTTATGGCTACCGTGCTTCTCGGCTACAAACGCGGAAAAAAAGCTCCAGACTGCGAAGTGTTTTCTGCTGAGCTCCGCATCATTCATATCAATTGAAGTCTTACAAGCCACGCTAGCAAAGAAAGCTCTCGGTGGAAAAAAAACTGTATTAAGTTTGTGTAAATACAAGGACATGTGTAACCATGTTCCGCTCGGTGATCGTCAACTGTGGCGTTGTGACACTTTTATCCCAACATCGAACAGTGTTCGGTTCCCGGTAGTTTTTCCCAATTTTCGCGCGTGGGAAACGAGTTCCTGCTCTTCTTCCTTACTTCACCCTTCCGGCGCTGAAGACGTCAGTTATAAAGCTAGACCTTTCATTCGTGTCAAAAGCTGGCAAAGTCCTACGCTGTGGACGAATCAGTGCGACGGGTTTATCTCACCACGACCTCATGCATGTAACTTACTCACTTCGTACGCCAAAATATTACCGTTAATTATCTCCTACAGAGATCTGAAAAGAATTGACATGCCGCAATTTATTAACGATGCTTCTGAAGTAAAGTGGAGTGACATAGATTATTTGCATACAGTTGATGACGAACTTAATTATGTGAACACCTTATTATACAAACTTATTGATAAACTTTTTCTCGAATAAACAAAGCTGGTTTCTCGTCCACCAGCACCGTGGTTGACCCAGGAAATTAAAGCTTTGATGGATGATTGGGATAATGCTTTCCGTAAATGTAGATCTTCTAAGAGAAAAAANTGACCCAGGAAATTAAAGCTTTGATGGATGATTGGGATAATGCTTTCCGTAAATGTAGATCTTCTAAGAGAAAAAATTATATCCTTGTATTTATGAGATTCGGGAAATGCCGTCTACTCAGACACCGGTGTACCTAAACCATTAGAACGGCTAAGATTCAGTACGCTAGCCGCTTAATACAACCAAACTCATGCACCCGGCATTTATGGAGCAGTGTCCAAAATGCGGGTGTAAAGTTTCAAGACACTAAAAACTATAACAAAATAAAATCGATCAAAGTGCTGACGAACTTAATGCTCATTTCACAACTCCATGTACCCGTATTAATCCTGAAACAAAATAGAAACATCATCTCTCATTAAAGCCAACATCCACTGTGTAGAAGAACGTTTTTACTTTAATGTCGTCACGCCTGTTGACGTTCTGAAAGCTATCAGACGAATTAAAACCATGGCCGAGGGTAACAACAGAATTTCAGTTGACATGATAAACCTAGCCTTTTCGCTTATCTTAGAAGTAACAACCAAAATTTTTAATTATTCCCTGATCACAGGCAGCTTTCCAACTCAGTGGAAATCTGCTTTAGTAATACCCATCCCGAAGACAAATAATCCTCAATGTGCCAGTGATTATAGAGCCATAAGCATTCTTGTCACAATTTCCAAATTCCTTTAACATATTGAACACCAACACATAACAAGGTACCTTATTGAAAATAACCCGATGGTCGACCATCAGTCTGGTTTCAGAAAGGACTCTTCTTCAAGTAACTAATGATATAAGACATAACATGGATAACTGTTTGCTAATTTTTGTAACGGAAAAGCAAGGATACTTAGCACGACACTTGGAGATATACTTAGTGAAATTAGAGCAGCATTCTTAAATAATTTTACTAATTCAGACATTATGATATTTCCTAGACAGCTGCCCAGTTTTATTCATTACTGGAAGGAGTGCATATGTAAGAGTTTTTAAGCCTTCTCTAATTGCCTTACCTTTTATACGGGCGTGCATTCGTGCATATATGCAAATTACAGACTCATATATGTGGACTTTTGAATAACAGATAACAACTAAATACTTGCTCGGTAATTATAGCGTATGTATTTTGGCCGTACATAATTATAATGATGTTCCCGTTATATACTTAAAGTGTATGTAATTATGTTTACAAATTAACTGTTTCCAGACAAATTAGAGGACCCCGCAAAGAATTTAAATTATACACAAAACAAAAAGTTTAAATGTTTATGGACGTAATGAAAACATGTTATAAGTATATACGTTTCCATATTATGCAGGAATATACTGTGCATTTTTACAATACGAAGGTATTCTATGCTTGCGTATATTTCCGTAAAATAAATTAATAATATACCTTTACATTATGAAGTTATCGGATATCTGCATTTATACGTAGTACCTACATGCATGCAGAATACACAATCTTTATATTCCGAAGTGACTATATATTTACAAACATTTCTTCATTTCAGTAAAGAAAACGTAATTTTATTAATGAATGATTGTATTTTTAATACAATAATAGGATAAATATTTACAGATACATTTAAAACATTTCAGTCAAAAATATCAATGTAGATAAGTACAATAAACTTCTTCACGTCTTAAGGTCAGAATCGATTTCTTCGTTCTTTCCTGAGATGTAATTTTTCATAGCTAGAAGATAGCTTCGTGCACATTTCTAAGAACGAATTTTTCGGTTTGGATCCGAGAAGAAAATGTAATTATTTGTAAATAATGCACTGGACTGACTGACTTAACTTGTCGTAATTATTACTTTACTTCATGACTTTCAAACGTTATAGGGTGTTCAGTTGCACTTCCACGCACTGATACCTATGTGCACGCCAACATCATCTGTTCTTTCTCTCATTGCGATGCTACATTAGGTGAAGAAATTAGATTAAACAGTATGTATATGTGTGTGTGCTACATTATCAACTGGTTCGGAGTCTTAATTGTTCGACTGGTTACTTAGTTGCAAAAAAAAGAGCAAACTTAGAATAGGAACTTAAGGATCTTTCATTTCCAGGCTGGTGATTTATCTTCGGTTGTGAAAAGTAATCTCGCTGTCTGCAACAAACAGTTCAATGGGAATGTTGGTAAGTTTGTTTTTATAGTTGTTCCGTATATTTTTCTTGCAAAGTAAAAACCCCGCCAAATTACTTGTTTTAGTTATAAATAATAATATAATTTATTATGCAACTTCTTTTATAAGAAAGAAGTAAAAAGTAAATCGTGCCCAACACGATGTTGGGACTCGCCCTTCTTTGAGGGAGCTATTTTATAGCCAACGAAACAGCATGCAATCAATAACCGCCCTCCGGCGGCATAAGATTGGGGTGCATTTCTAAACCAGTTTATGTAATATTCTTCAGAAAAACAGGTTGTGATAGAAGTAAATTACATGTTAAGTAAATATAGTATATATATATATATATGTATATATATATAGGATGTGTTTAAATTTCACGTTGAAATTCAAGCAACGGCATATATGGGCTAATATAAACAACAAATCCTAATAGCAATAAGTTTGGAAGATTCATGTAGTATTTTAAAATTTAAACTGAAGATAGCAAACAGCGCCGAGAATGCGCAACTTTACGTACCTGCGTGCACAACAAGTTGCATATCACGAAGGCGAACAGAACTGGCATGCCATGAGTGAAATTAAATGCAATCAGTTCTGGAAGTCTTTACTACTGAATTCATGTTGAGTGACTCACGTGTAATAACATCAATTACTAGCGGTGCGCACGCACCTTGAGTTTATGGTTTCTTATGAACAGGCGCTCTCCGCATGACGTGCCAGTTCCGTTCGCCTTCGGGATATGCAACTTGTTGTTCACGCAGGTACGCGGAGTTGAAATATTCCCGCGCTGTTTTTCTCACTTCTATTTACATTTAATAAAACCAAACGAATTTTCGTAACATTTTGCTACAAGGATTTATTGTTACTCATAGATGCAGTGGTTTGAAATTCGACATGCTATTTAAAAACTCATTGATAAGTGTTTCGAAAATTTTTATTGACATTAAGAGACGCTGTGATGTCTAGCGGAATAATACAAAAATTAGTTGGGAATTTATATTCCCTCACTTTTAAGATACCACCCATTCATATAATATATTTTATTTGAAAATATCGTAAGCAAGGAGCGTAAGATGAGAAATATGTCCCTCAGAAGATATCACAGTGCTGAAAAACACCGTTTGACCAAATAATATAGAAATGATTAAGGGGCACATTTATGTGTCATTTACTGTTAAACATTATCTTGAGTTGGGACTGTCGTAGGGTTTGTATTATTTTTTATGGAATTTCATCTTATATTCGTTGATATTTTTTACGAGTTTTTGGCTAATAGTACTTTTGGTTTTATGAGTTTTTTCCCAAGGCCACGGCACGTCCTATTACGTACAATTGACGTCATGTTCGTACAATTTGCCCAAAAACGATCGATAATAAATTTGTTTTGAATCGATTTTTTCGTTCGACTTTCAATGCGCATCGATATTCTATGCCTCGACTTAGAGCGAGCCAAAAATGTAGATAACGATAACTCAGGTAATTATCGGCATGCCTACATTCTTCGGTGCACAGGATGAGTTCTCTTTGGACAAGAGAACAAAACGCCTTGGCGGAAGCATCAAGCAAAAGGAAATTTAATGTCCATCTATATGTTTGTGTTTGATGTTATTTGGAGCCGTTGTTAATGAAACTGTGTAATATAGTCTCAACAACGAATGATGTCTCCTACTACGTGAGGGATTTTTCTTATTAGATACTATTTTCTACTGTGCATACTGTACATCATTAAATAGCCTTTAACGTCCTATATTTAGACCACAGTGCTAGAAATGGTTAAAACATAAGCAGTTGGGATCAAGAAAAATGTTTCGAAGGTAAATTTTAAAAGTGCTTAAATAATTCGGAATATTTTGCCGTACCTCATGCCCACCACTACGAGTGGATGGAGAGAACTACAGCTGGCTATTGGAAGAGGCTCTTCCATTGGTACTGAAATATATTTCTCTAAATATTTACGCAGCATACGACCGCCATGAAAGGCTGCATTCGGGCATACTTAAGACTTGCAGACAGTCATTGTTTTAAGGAACACTTCTCAGGGAAGTGGCTGGGTTTTGCAGCCGTGATTCCGTGGCCCCTTTGTTCACCAGACACCCACTTACCCCAGTCTGCTTCTGGAGTCGCTTAAAGGAGCTAGCACACAAAATCACACTGGAGAAGTAAATTATTCAACCAAGGGTTCTGATTATCATGTATCATCATGGTTTCACTAGCGAGGTGTTGGCGTATTAGACGTGTTCCAAAACCCATTGCGACGTATTTGGCAGAGGTAATTTTAACAGCATCTCTCCAAAGAGATATTTGTGTCAAACTGTGTATCTGTGGGAAATAAACTTGCATTACACTGACATATGCCGTTATTGAAATCATTACATGGCCTTCTTACTGCTGCCTCCAGTGGTGTGGAGCATAGATACAAACTAGAGGCGGCGGGTTGAAGCCTCGCCTTTGTCATATGCATTAAATATGGTTTTAATTGTACCCCAATATGACTTAGCATGCAAGTTATCTCTGTTATTTTGAAAACGTCCAGCCACGTGATTTGATACAATATAATTGCAAATAATTAATCTTGCTTTCTAGAATGTACGATGTAATTAGAAGCCCAGCGTAGCAGACATTGTATCCTGTTCATTGCGTCGTTTCTCTCAAATACGTCTGTCTCTTTTGTGTTCATTTCTGCTACTACTTGAACACTGCCAACTTCGTATCCTACAGAATCACGGTTACATAAAGCATAAAAATATTACCTTTGTATGTAACGAATTATGTAATATTTCAAATAGTTTATTTGTTCAGAAAAGGCTAATTTGTATATGTGTGTGTGTGCTGACATTTTTTATGCACTTAGACATTTCTGAACAAATAAACTATACACACACACACACACACACATTCACCCGGCTTACATCTGACACTGAAGTTCAGTCTGGAAACATGCAAAGTATCAAGGACAATTCTGCTCAAAAAGTCATTAAGCAATTAATCGATTGCTTCTACATGAAGTGCTAAGTACATTACGAATGTCTAAGTCTTGACAACGATATTATAAATATGTAGTAAACTGCGTATTTTTCTGAACTTCTCAGTAATTCGTAATAGCTAGGAAATGTTTTGCTCAATGGTAGAGCACACTTAATGTTTCTTGTTTCAACAAACTTAACAATGTCCCCTTAAAAATTAAGCATGCCGCTATTCTTATTACTTAAAATTTTGTTGTTTTGAAAGTTTCGTTGTGTGTTTATACGGTTGAAAGTTTTGAATTTGTGAATTATTTTTATTTTGCAAACATTTGAGTCTCTTCAAAGGATTTTCAGTAGATTGGGAGAGAAACTCATAAAGTAAATGTAAGTTATTGTGCAACTAGTGTCCTCAAAATCCATATAAATTTAAGAGATTGAATCGAAAATTAATATTTTGGTTCTTTCTACACGATGTATGTTCTGTTACAGGATTTCCGTCCCCAAAGTTATCTAGTATTCTAAATGAAGCAGTTAAATCGAATTCGGATGACCAAAATACTATGGTAAGATATCATCATTCTCATTACTTAAGTTTATTCGGAACTAAAGAATAATACATTTTCCAAAGACGTGCACTTTTCCTGTGTACGTTAAACATGACTATAGCCTCTACAGTTTCGCATTATAATTAGGTAATAGGCTAAGCATTTATATAGTATCTGTTATTATGACGTGTCTCTTTGGAGCACCTCTTATGCAAAACGTTTTTTACGACTCACGACACTGAACCAATAGTAAAAAATCACCACTCGGATTGCTTAATACCATGTAGCCGAATCGTACAGCATACCGAGTTATGGCTGCGGCACCAGCTAATAAGCAAATAATAACTGTTGGAGTGTGATAAGGGCTGTATTACAATTAGATCCGATAATTGTGCGAGCTACTGACCTGTATAGACGCCACAGCACTAGATATACTCGAGCCCCACATAAATGTTCATTGGCTGCTGCCTCAGCGAATGGCCAGTTCTGGTCTTGACCAAACAACACGGGAGTTTGGTGCTTGTTTCCTTGCAGGTTTGTTATTGGCTCCAGTAGAGTCATTTACACTTGTCTAGTACAAAATTGTACAATCAGAAAAGTTATGTTACTGTGAACATGCCTAATGTACAGCTCTTCATAATATTAATCCCTGAAATGTTCCAATGCCCGTTTATGATGGGAGATTGTTTCAAAATATAAAAAATTTTACAAGAATAATTTTGAACGAAACCTGAAATGTTGATCCAATTGTGCCTACCGCTGTGCGTTAATTATAACGCCACCTGCAGTTGTGTTTGTTCCCCAAAAAAACCTGAATGTTTTGAACTGTTCTGAAAGTACCATAGTGGATAGTTACAACTAGTATCCACTTGTGAAGCACTTGTCTCTAGCTCCTATTTTAGTATGGTATGTGGTACGTGTTTGCACACGCTGAAAGTATTTTTTTTTCTAATCACTACATAATGTTTTGTTAAAAGACATTGATAAAATATTTTGGCGATAAAAAGTTGGTTTTTAATAAATAAACCTTTCCTTTTTAGTTTTTACAAATATATATATATATATATATATATATNCAAAGTAATTTTGTTATCACAAATAAACATCTTGTATGATCAACTTAAGGAAAATTTCCGTCTCTACAGCATTCATGAAGCTGAAATATAGAATGTATACATAAGGTTCATTGGGACATGTAAATTTTTTTCGTAAAGTATATAAAAATTGTTATATTTATATTTTATTAAAATGTTAATTTAATATTTTTAGGTAACGCCAAGAGAAGAAAATATAATCACTTTGCATTATATTAATTTAATTTCTGGTTGATCATTCGCGTTTTAGTGTAGCTATGCGTAATTTCAGCAAAAAAATTTCGATATTTTTTTGCACCGGTAAAGTGTTCGAGTTACTTTCGATAAAGAAAGTTGGAATTGTTAGCGCCGACATTTTGGGGTAATTTTGGTTCAATTTTTAAATTTTACTTGCGCACGGGCAGTCAAACAAATAAGAGTTGTCATTTGTTTAGCATATGTCACTGAAGAAATAGGAAACAAAAACAATTTCCTTAATATGTCTAGGGGCCACAGTGGCTGAGGGGTTAGCCTGCTCGCCTCACACCAACGTAAACCGGGTTCAATCCCCAGCCGGGCCACTCCCAGATTTTTACATGTGGGAATCGTGCTGGACGATGACGCTGGTCGGCGGCTTTTCTCGGGGATCTCCCGTTTCCCCCGCCCTTTCATTCCGGTGCTGCTCCATACTCACCTCAATCACCCTCATCGGCTCTCAAGACCTCGCTGTTAAGAGCCGCCTAAATGTCTTCACTCACTCACACTTGATATATCTAATATAAGGCACTTTAAGATCTCCATAAAATACTTAAAATGTTATAGTTAACATAAGTAAATGCTTTTATGGTTTTCAGTGTGTGTTCGACTGCATCTTGAAAAGCATGGGAATCATGAAGAACGAAGGTTTCAGCATGCCAGATTTTTTTAACGTTATTACCGGAGAGAACTTTGGGAATTACGAAAAATGTGTCGACATGTCAGTGGCCATAAAATGTTTATCAGAAGGTAAATATTACAATGAAATAATACGTACGCACATCTTTTTTCACTTTAAAACATATTCGGTGAAGACGCATGCAAGTAGTTTTATAGTGGAAAAATGCTTTTAATATTTCCTTCCCAAGATAACCCGTTTTTATTGTATCTTCGCTAGTCGAGGAGACTTCAGTAGTACATATATGCAAAGGTGTACCTGCAGTTGATGGCGTTTCTTATCCAAGTAACGCTTTCAAGCATATCTAAAAACGTATCATAAATGTTGCAAAGGATAATTTTTTCTTGTTTGGAACTGTACTAGTATCAGTATTAGACCTTGTAATTGCTGTTATAATATCTTAATAAGTAATTACTGCTGCCATCTAGTTAGTTAGATATATGCAAAAACAAGGTGTGGACTATTCAGAGACATTTTCACCTGTTGTTAGGCATACAACACTGAGACTGTAATTTGCATTATCTGCTCAGTTAGATTAAAATATAACACATATTGACGTGACTACGGCTTTATTGAATGGGGAGATTGAGGAAACTATTTATATGCAAAAACCAGATGGTTTTCCTGTAAAAAAAGTTGTGGAAAAGTACTTAAATTGAAACGGGCCATTTATAGCTTAAAGAAGTATTCAAGATCATGGTACAAGAAGGTCGACGAGTGTCTCATCAAAATGGGTTATAAGCGTTCTAAGATAGAGTCTTGTTTGTATACCAAAAATAAGAATTGTCGCAGAACAATTGTTACACTTTATGTCGACGACTTCTTTATTTTTTCTAATTATTATAATGAAACTGTGTGTTTAAAAAATGCATTAGAGTCAAAGTTTAAAATCAAGGACTTAGGAGAGGTTAAGCAATGTCTTGGAATGAGTGTAAATGCAGACAAAATTAAAGGTGAAATTACTTTGACTCAAAAAAAGTATATAGACCAATTATTAAAAAAATTTCATATGACAGAATGTAAAATTGCAGATACTCCTTTAGAGGCTAAATTAAATATTAAAAAAGAGGAAAATTGTAAAGACCAAATGCCATACCAACAGCTTATTGGAAGTCTCATGTATGTTGCTGTTTTAACGAGGCCTGATATAGCATTTGCGATTAGTTACTTAAGCCAATTGAATAACTGTTATAATCAGGAAACATGGTTGTGTGCTAAGCGAGTGCTGTGGTACTTAAAGAAAACAAAGCTTTCTGGTCTCAAATATAGAAAAAACGGAAATCCGCAGTTAGAAGGGTTTGTTGATGCTGATTGGCGAAATAATGCTATAGATAGGAAGTCATACACTGGCTTGTGCTTTGTATTGGCAGGGTGTGCCATCTCATGGGAAACAAAGAAACAGAAAACCGTAGCTTTATCAAGCACGGAATCAGAATACGTGGGTGTCACAGAAGCGTGCAGGGAAGCAATATATTTGCGCAACTTGTTGTGTGAAATATCTGGAGATCCATATCCCATAACTGTGTTTAATGACAATCAAGGGGTATTTAAACTCTCTTTAAATAATGTTTACCATAACCGAACTAAACATGTTGATGTGCGCTATCATTTTTGTAGAGAATGTGTGAGTAATACAATTGTAGAACTCAAATACTTGGAGACAAATGAGATGCCAGCTGACTCGTTAACCAAGAGTTTTAACACTGTTAAACATTATCACCTAATGAATATGTTGGGTATTCAATTTGTTTTATTTTAGGTAGATATGATGTATAATTTAAATATGTATACTTATTTTATATAGTGGGGGTGTGGTTATATCATAATAAGTAACTACTGCTGCCATCTAGTTAGTTTGTACTCTTTGGTTTGTACTCTTTGGTTTGTACTCTTTGGTTCGTTGAATGCATTCATTCGATCACTAGTCAGTAACTAGCACGTTTGTTTCATTTTATTAATGTGTCAGAACTAATATATATATATATACGTGTTTGTTTAATGTTATTGGCAGAAGCTGCACATGGCTCTGCGGAATGTAGTTTAAATACGAATAATGTCTCCTACCATGTGGGCAACTTCCCATTCTGGATGCAATTTCCTGCTGTCAACAGAGTACATTAACAAATTAACTTAATACGTGACGTTCAAAAATATAGACAACCATGACTGAAAGGGTTTATAGACACTGGTCAGTGTGCTGCTACCAATTAAAGATGTATTTAAAGAGCTGGAAAATCAGAATGGCGAGGGAAGAGAAGCTAGAGAAATCGCATAGGTAGCCGAAGGAAATGTTTATTTTTTTTACATAGCCAGTCTGTAAGGATGAGTTATTCAGGTGCGCAAGCAATTTTTTGTGTTGTCGTCTCTGTTTTGTTCGCGCACATTTTGTACGCGAAATGTACAGCTGTTTTAAAAAGATATTGAACAAAGCCATAGAGGTGTTCCACGTGTTAAGGCTATGCCTTTCCAGAACTTCCAGGATGAATGCCATATTTCGGCTACAACTACCTTCTCCTTCTTCCTTCCAAAAAAAAAACGCTGTAATTTATGTTTGCTTCAAAAATAGTGTGTTATAAATGTCACTGAGCTACATTAAGCGAAAATCTCGATTTTGTTGAATAGGAGACAAGGAACTAATCAAAATCAAGCATGGGACAAAGGCATAAATTAATCATATATGACAGTCACCAAAAACATTCAATGGCTGTAAAAATAATGCTTGAACTATTTTGTCTTCATTTTATCGTATTTGCGACATACGCAAGTTGACCAAAAACCAATTTCAGATCGCCTACAACTATATAACATAAGTTAAAAAAATTAAGTGTCAGAATTAAATTAAGTATTTCCTTTGCATACTTATGCCCCAGCAGTTAATTATTTTGGCTGCTAGTCAGTTACACCTCGTCATGTTTAGCTTGGGACCCGGCCTTGCTTCCGTGCACATTTTGCTGGAGTCGTTTAGGGAGTGTATCAACTATGGTCCTGCTTCAAAAAAAGGGTTTAAATACACTTTTTTTTTAAATACAGCTATTCTTCTAATGGATTTGCGAAATTAATTGTTATAGTCCATTCACGGTATTAGAATAATTATGGCGGAGTTGGCACATCGGCGTTTGACGTCGGAGCTTGGGGCTGTTCATGCTCTGTCATTCTAGTCCCCCGACTGCCTTTTTTTATGAAAAAAACCTTTTTCCCTCAAAATCAATTAAATTTCCCTCAAAATCTCCTTTTTCCCTCAAAATCTCCCTTTTCCCTCAAAATTTCCTCCCGCTTTTCCCTCAAAAAAGAACCGATCCCCTTAGCTGCATAAACAAGGCGCAGAAAGGCAATTTTCAGCCAATTTGGGGGTTTTAGGAGACTCGCTTCTCGATGGCAGAGTAATGGTGGCTATATTGATTTTATAGGCATAGGGTATGTCAAATAGATACACGGGATCCGTGATCGGAATCAGACCTAACCATCAGCAATTTTGGTTCTGTCAGCCATTTTAACAGCCATGTTGGATGTCGGTGGCCTTAACCTTTGACCTTGACCTTTACCACGGTAACCTTTATTTTTGAAGACCCAAAAATTAAAAAAAATTTGTAAGAAAATCTTTTTTTTTAAATCTTACATTTTCGGAGCCCCCTCCTTCCCTCCCCCTCCCACGACCGGTAGACGACTGACCCTCGCCAATCAATCACATTGGCATAAACTTTTCCTCCCCTACCAATGTTTCTCATTGTTTAATTAGTCGGCAGACCTCTCCCCCCTCATCATTACCCATTCTGTCGAATGCACTCCACCACCCATATTGGTTTTTTTCATTTCATTTGTTTATACATTGCTGGAGCACGCCATCTTGGATTTCATGTGTTTAATTTTACATCGCCTAAATGGCGCTAGTGTATTATTAATCGATTTAGCCACCAGGCAGCAACCATATTTGTTTACATTTATTTAAAGTATACGTGGTTCTGTCTGCGCCTGACATTTCTTGATTTAGCTACCAGGCGAGCTGACGAAACAAACGTTCTTTCATGCTCTGTCATGTCATGTTCTCCATCTTTGATTTCGTTTTTCTCTTAGTTGCCTTCCTTTCATTCTCTGTCATTCCTTCTCAATTTTGTTAACATAGTTAAGTCACAATGTGCTCCACCCACCATCTTGCATAGTATTCGTACTCTGGCATTCATCCTCGATTTTAGTAGCCTGCTGATTACTCGGTTCGCTCTAACCACCATCTTGGGTTACATCACTTCCGCAATATTTGATTATGACATATAGTATTTACATTTAACCATCGAAATCCATTTAGTTCCTCATTTGTATTTACTAGAAAAATAACTGTGGTGTATTAGAGCAACACCAGTTATGTAAAAATTTATGTAGGACATATCTTCGCCCTATACAGCACTGAAGCAGGTCTGGCCAGGCCCGACTCGATGTTCACCCTCCCCTCCACCCAAGCCATGGGGTCAAAATTCTACCATTTCAACAGCATGTTTTCATGTTTGTTGCATTCAACCTGCTTAAAATGTATTATGATGGAAATCCCAATATTAAATTCTGTATAGTTAACTTCAACATTGTACCTTTATTACCATACTATTGTTTGTGCACACCCAGTGATGGGCCTGCACTAGGAATATTTAAGTACTAACTTTCAAATCATTTAAACACATAATTTCATTAATTTTTTTATCGTACTCAACTTGAGTACCATCATGTAGTAACCGATATAAAAACCAAGGCTATCATATTCTCTGTGTCAGAGAAGTAGGCATTCTAGGGCAATGTACAACAACAGCGAGAAATAGAACATTTTTTTCATTTAAATCATATATGTATACATAATTCAGACAACAATCATAAAAAAACAGAATACCTATAGTTTCCATGCATTCATGTAATGAATTTACAGCAGCATCCTCAATTTTCACGTAGTAATTATAATCTGCTTATATGTAGCTCAATACAGTCTACACCAGAACAAGCGTCCAACCAGAACCCTTGGCCCTATGTTCTTCTTCACGAAAAAGTTTTTCTTTTAAGGACTCTATAGCCCCTGGAATGCTAACAACATTGTACAATTATACATTCGCAGTCTTAAATGCTGATCGACTAAAGGCTTAATTTAAAGGTTGTGACTTTTCGTAGGTACACTCCAGCAAACATTATACTTCGACTTCTTCTGTTAATGGATTTATTATCCTTTGGCCTAATGTGGTCAAGGTATGTGCATATGTTTTTTGTACGTACAAAGTTATTCCCAATCACATCATATTTTAAAGTTCCCTTGAATGTCGATAGTTTATTGTAGAATCCATTCNACGTACAAAGTTATTCCCAATCACATCATATTTTAAAGTTCCCTTGAATGTCGATAGTTTATTGTAGAATCCATTCGATGTGGTTTCGCCAGCAGCTAGTACAGGGTGTTTCTTAGCTGCAGAATCTCTACCTTTACAGTTCTTGATATGTCTCTTCAGGTTATCACCTCGTTTGAACAGACATTTGCACTTGGCACATCGTTGCATAGCACAGGAAGGGCCCATTACACAAGTAGTTCTTTTATGCTTCCTCACACCTTGGCTGTAGGCAAATATCTTGTTACAGTAACAGCAACAAAGGCTTTACGAAGTCATCGCTTGCAGCACTGCAGTAGGTGACCTACCCGAAGAAGTCGATAGTGCTGTCAANAACAAAGGCTTTACGAAGTCATCGCTTGCAGCACTGCAGTAGGTGACCTACCCGAAGAAGTCGATAGTGCTGTCAATGTCATGTCTGAAGACGTCGATGGATGCACTGCTATCGGCACCATGCCTGAAGAAATCGAAGGTGCTGTCGGTATCATGCCTGAAGAAGTCAATGACGACACTGCCGTAGGTGACCCATCCGAAGAATTCGATGGAGACACTGCTGCGAGTGACCCATCCGAAGAAGTCGCTGGCACTGACAGTGTAATGCTCGATGACGTCGTAGGCAGTGGTGCTGTAGGTTGTGTTGCTGGACACGCAAACTTCGTTACCATAATATTTTATACGTGCTTTCACAAGTTGAGAATATACACTGACGAGCCAAAAAAAACTGGTATAGGCTTGCGTATGCAAATAACAGAGGTATGGAACCAATCAGAGTAACTCGATGCGGTCGGCAGCCAGATCGGTTACTGCTGCTACAATGGCATATTATCAAGATTTAAGTGAGTTTGAACGTTGTGTAATAGTCGGCGTACGAGAGATGGAACATAGCATCTCCGAGGTAGCGATAACATTTGGATGTTCGCGTACGACCATTTCACGAGTGAACCATGAATATCGGGAATCCGGTAAAACATCACATCTTCAACATCGCTGCGGCCAGAAAAAGATCCTGAAATAACGGGACAGACGACGACTAACGAGAATCATTAAACGTGACAGACGTGCAACCCTTTCTCAAATTGGCGCATATTGGATTTGTGGACTGCCCTGCAGGATTCATGGTGTGAATTACCTCCTGCATACCTTCAGACATTAGTCGAGTCCATGCTACGTCATCTTGCGGCACTTCTGCGTGCTTGGGGGGCCCTACACGATATTAGGCAGGTGTACGAGTTTTTTTTTTGGCTTTTCAGTGTATATATTTCACATCAGCTGCTATCGAAGTAAGCCTCTCAGCTGATCCCCCAACTGGTTCTAATATATCTGTGTGCAGGCACTATGACATCATGTTGTCAATGAACCAATCATATTGCAACAATAAGACATTGTGGGACCAAATACAAGCCAATCACCGAGTTGCCATGTGATTGCAGCTGGCCAGTCATGTTCAGGCACTGAGACATCGCATGCAAGAGTCCGTCTGTAGGAGTCTGTCTGCAGGATCAGTCGGCAGGAGTCAGTCGGCAGGAGTAAGTCCGCAGGAGTCAGTCTGCAGGAGTCAGTCGGGAAGAGTTAGTCGGCAAGAGTCAGTCTGCAAGGGTCAGTAGGCAGGAGTAAAGTGTATGAATTCATGAATGCTTTAAGTTAAGACAATACACGCCACCGACGATGTGAAATCGAGTATGTCTTGTACGACGACATGCATACCTTCAACGACTGCCCAAAAATTTCATGGATAACAATGCTGTTACTGTGCCAAGTCCTTCAGTTAAAGGAGCAATGCGAAGCGATGTGAGAAGAGTTACTGATTGAAGAACCCATCTGATGCTTTTCTTAGCTGCTATATATGTTCCAGACAGTTCACTCGAACTGATAACTTAAATAAACATATCAAGGGTGAAAAATGTGGTGTTTTTTCGCCCACTGAGAAACGGTATGTGATGACTGCGTAACCTCCTGCTAATACACTACATAAAATGTTCACAGACGACGAGGAAACTCGCATGATGAAGCATTACGACAATGACCACATGCAGTTTATGCAAGGCGATACAATGAAGGAACACATCAAGATCTGCATGGGTTCGTCTACTGGGATCCAGCAACTAATGCGGCCAATACCTCCTGCTACATCGAGGGGTACTGTTTCCGCAGACGATTATGACGAGGTAGTTAATGCTAATGGCAGTATGAGAGACCTACGAGTCATGATTGAGTCGGTATATGTGGAATGTACACTTGCAAGGTGTTCGTGTTAAGTCGACGAAGTTCAAAATAAACTGTTGTCAGCTATAAATACTGATGATGACCATGTTACTCCTACAAAGAATAGTAAACTTGATATTGAGGATGAAACAGTGAGTGAAGACGATCATGAATACAGCATTAACATAAAGACTATGGTGACAGTGTTGATGAAGTATGAGATGAGAAGGATGATGATTCCCTCCATGTTCCCACACATTTCACCAACGAGTTTCCTTCGACAAGTGATGCGAAGAAGGCAGGAGGACTCAAGAACGCTTGTTACATATTTCCCGAAGACCCGAAATATTTGACTGACCTGCAAAAACGCGGGGATCTCTTACACATTGTTGATATATCGTTAATCACCAGTTAACTTAAGTAAAGAAATGAAATCATTGTCATTAACATTCCCAGACCCTGCGACGGTTCTTGGGCATTATGGTCGCTGGCACATTGGTGGATTATCATCTTGTACCATTGGTTTTTTAGGAAGTACACTCGTATGCTTTGGCGAAGGAGACAGTACACTGTGAATTTTGGCAGGCGAACATCATACAGATACGCATGTTTTTGCATGCCTCTGAAAATTATCGCACCTAGGAAGTGCCATGCCACATTTTGCACACTTATATGTCACTCGATCTGCATTATTCGAACATTCATACTTTTCGTGTATTCGAACACAATTGGTGAATACAAACGAAGTGTTACAGTAGCATCACGGGTGCTGAGGTATCGCCTTTCGAAATTAAATAAGTGGTATATATATATATATATATATATAAATTTAAAAAAAAACTTATTTCTAGTAACGTATCTTATGAGGTTACATATTCCTCCCGAGACTAGCTGTCACAAACCAATACTCCAAATTTGAGCAGATTTGTAATTTCGCGGGAAATAATGTGCATATTACGTGCACACTTGATAATATCATGCGACCTGAAGTAATTAAATATCTGAAGTTACCAGTCAGAATGTCAAAATACGAGGGGTGTGAGAGCAATCTGTCACTTGTCGCATCAGACGATGAACTGAGACGATGCGTGAATATGCCCGCCTTATATACCCACAGAGCCCGAGATGTCACGTGACCAAATGCCAATTACTACCAAGCAATATGACATCATCGTTTTTCCTCATCAGCACACTCTAGGAGAAAATGCTGAAAACGCGAGTTACCTGTGAACTCCACAATGAAATGATAGAAACTATAGCCACTGTACCATAAATTGAGGAATGATATTGAGGAATATACTAAGGAATGAAATAGAGAAATGAAAAATGTATTGTGCTCCGCATAATTTAATATGTGAAGTTTATTTTGAATTAAAAGAATATAATACGGACAAAAACAAAAATATTTACGTTTTGACATAACCCATGAATATAAAACCAATATGGCTACCAGAAACACACATATTCTCGAATAATTAGTGGGCGTAACTGCCAAGCACCTTCGGGTACGTTCGAAAAACCCTAGTCGCCGGCTTCCGATCACCCTGTGAGTCGAGTCGATGATTGCCGATCACGTCCGAGTTGAGCCGAAGTCCGCCAGCCACAGCCACACAGATCCCAGTTAAATTACATTGGCCAAGAAGCAACACAACCCTACTACTCATGGTTACTTCACAATTTTCTGAAGCACTGCTAAAGTTATAATTTCACGTTATTCCCCCACCCCATGCCAACAATGTACACCAAGTCTAGAAAATAACACCAAAGGAACCACACACCGCATTTGTGCGCACTCAGTTAAACAATATTTTACACGAGAA
Source organism: Clitarchus hookeri (assembly GCA_002778355.1). Lineage (NCBI taxonomy): Eukaryota > Metazoa > Arthropoda > Insecta > Phasmatodea > Phasmatidae > Clitarchus > Clitarchus hookeri. The sequence continues at coordinate 379,206 of NQII01003061.1, forward strand.
CTATTTATTACTAGGCATTACCATCACCTAGTTTCACTCTGATTTATTCGTGTTTATTATAAACGCAGTAATTTATAAATAAAGTAAAGGTAAAAATTTCACTTTATGAAAAAATAAAGATGCTTTTACTTTATCAGAAGTAAAAACTCTTGTGATAAATTACATAAACAGGAAACCAAACACTTCGTAAATGGGGATAATTTTTTTTAACGTTATATTCAATAAGTGTGAAGATACTGCGAATAAGCTATATTTGCACATCACATATACAAATATAAATTTATTTCTTTAACCCAAACAGATTTGCTTACAGTCAACGAAAGTTGTCTTCAGTTTAACAGAGAATATAGTTTTAAAACCTAAGTTGGGCAAAAAATTACTGCCTACTGACACTTATGAAGTCTTGAAATTCTTGAAATGTCAGCAGCATTACGTTTAAATACAAACCAAAGAGAAAAACAATTATAATTTCAGTTGCGACGAGATGTTTGTTTGCACAAAATAGGAGGAAAACTAGGACAGAATAAAATTTTTTGGGACGACTAAAACGATTAGTAGTAATGAATGTAAACGTCAATAAAACAGTCGAAGGGGGGAGAAAAATTTCCAGACTTGTAATTTGTGATGTTAAAACTAACCTCCAACAAAAACTGGCCAATGACCTTCTCCATACTAACAACCGTGCCTTGTAGCTGATCGTTCTATTTATTTTAATGAAGAACGTTTTTCACTACATAATGTATGATTTAGATTTATTTGAAAGACTATAATAACGAAGGGAGGGGTGAGGAGAGAGCCTCACGTGACGTCACTTCGTTACGCTTGCAATTCTACGGGGCCGCTATTCGCTTGTTCAAGGAGGCTTACAGGCCTCGAGTTTCATTTCCCATTATTCTCCTCATTCGCCAGTTCTTTACTACATCATTAGAAAAATTCTAGTTTTGTAGGTTGGCAGCTTCTTTAAGTGTACGTGAAGCCGCCCTCTCTGCAGAGAGCTTTGTGTTGTAGAATGAACAACGTTAATGCAGAAAAATAAGTGCACTGAGAAAAAAAATGGTATTGGGACCCAAATTTCTGTACCCATAGCACATGTAGTTGGTTAAGGATAGTAATTATTATTTGTTGTTGGTAACATCTGAATATTGTTTACGTAGATAGGAACTGCAACAGAAATGTATGTTGTGGTCTTATCTGTGATTGTATCTGCAGCTATGAATATAGTTCCTAGAGAAGAGCATTCATTCTGTTACTCCTACAGAACAGGTAGTTATTTCAACAGAACAACTCCAGTAATATTTGAATTGTTCCCACAAAAAACAAGACTCTACAGGCTGTTCACGGTAATGTGAGCACTTTTAGGGCTCTAGTTACTTTTTTTCTATATGTAATTTTTTATCCTTACACCATTTTTTGAAATAAAATATTTCCATGTAAATAATAAACACAGTGCATTTATTTCACCGGACTCGAATGATAGTGTCTAAGGTTATGATAATAAAACATATGCATCGAATATCATTTCAATTGAGAGGGCATCACAAAGTGCTTACTTTACCTTGAACGGCCTGTAATAAACTAACATAATATTCCGTTGCCGGTACAGAAATTTGTTGTTGCCACCATGAAACCAGTTTACATTACCGCTCTGTTGTCACTTCTATCTTCAATTTTTTCAGAGTGGAACTGTAGTTAGAACCAGTTCTTGTATAATTGAAATTGTGTGTCTATTCTTGAAAAAGAACTTTACTGAAAATTTTTGAAAACTGGCACGTGTTAACAATTAATTTACTGGAATGCGAAAACACTTTAAGTTATTTTTATTTCACAGTGCCAGAAGTTACAACAGTGGATGACACTGATTCCACCTGCCTGAGAACCAAGTCACTCATTGGCTGCGCAAAGTAAGTATGATTAAAAAATAACCACTTTTGGAATTTCAGGAGTGTTCGTATTATATGTAAATATTTATAAGATTATATATTTTCAGTATTAAATACTCCAATTCCTTACATGTCACGAAGTTTGATTTTTCTGCGTAGTAAAAGTGTGATGTATAATCATAAATCGATATTCGTAAAAATCGGAATATTTTGCACAAAAAACTTACATTTGGCCGGTAGATACTGTATTCTACGAAGCTTAGTGTCCAATGATCTTCGCCGCGAATAACTGGTTCGTAAAACGTGCTACTGCTATATGTTATAACTAGAGACCTGAAAAATTCGCGCATTAGTTTTGGGACAAGCTAGAATTGGAAAACTCTTGCATTTGTGACAACTTTTCTATTGGTCCACGCGTTGTTTCACACCTCCTGGAGAACTCTGGGCCAATGAGAAACAAACAACAAAATGAACGGCCAATCGTCGCTCTCCACTGTGTGAGCAAGTAATGAATGGGCAATCGATATCCGCACGATTGAATATACGACCATGGAACGTAGCCTAGAGGACGTTGAACTCGCAAATTTTTCAGGTGTCTAGTTATGACTGGTTCATATCACTGATCACCAAGCACAAAGACTACAGATTTATTGGTTGTGATAACGAAACAAGTTCTTTACCTGCTTACGCACAGCACGCAGCAAAGAATATAATTTGCAATACTAGAAATGATACATTAATATGAGAATGAAATGGTTAAGAATACAGAGGTGAAACAGCCGCTTATTCCGCAAACTCCATCTGCGTACGCTACCAAAATAGCGTCACTGGCCAGCAACATGTTGGAACGCCGTTCGCCAATCAGCGACTGATCGCTCACTCACCAACCCGCAGTTCAACTAATAGGGAACCTTTCGCAGCATGCAGTAACCAGTCAGACACAAGGCTCTCTCCCTAACCGTCGCGCAGCCAATCAGAGAATGAACTAAAACCAAATATTTTATTGCCGCCACAAAGTGTTTCGTTGGTATTCACCTTGACAAACATTTTTGTGATTGATAGTTGAGTTGAGGGATTTGGGCGGCTCTAAATAACAAGGTCTTGAGGGCCTATGAGGGCGAAATTAGGTGAGTATGAAGCAGTGAGTATGAATGAAAGGGCGGGGTAAAGGGAAGATCCCGAGAAAATCCGCCGACCAGCGGCATCGTTCGGCACGATTCCCACTTGCGAAAATCTAGGAGTAACCCGGCCGGGGATTGAACCCGGTTCGCCTTGGTGGAAGGCGAGCAATCAAACGGCTCAGCTATCGCGGTCCCCAGTTTTGTAGAGCACAATTTTTGTAGCCACAACAAAATAAGATTTTAGTGTATTAGAAGAAAATGGAGAAGTTTGGGACATTGGGACCTGGGACCAGAGCTCGGAACTGTGAACGCTCTGTCGTTCCGGTCCTCCGGCTGCCATTTTCTTAATCATTTCCCTTTTCCCCGCTCAAAATCGACTGAATTCCCCTCAAATATTCCCCTTTTCCCTTAAAATTTCCCTTTTTTCCTTTAAAATTTCCCGTTTTCCCTCAAAAAAGCACCTATCCCCCCAACTGTAAAAGCGATGCCCCGAATGGCAATTTTCGATCCATTGGACGGTTTTGGGGAGTATCGTTTTTGAGGGCAGAGCAGTGACGCCCATATTCGTTTTATAGGCATAGGATATGCCAAATCGATACAAGGGGTCCAGGGTCTGCAATCAGACCTAATAATCAGCCATCTTTTACACCATATTGGATCCAGGTGACCTCGACTTTTGACCTTTACCCTAGTGACATTTGACCTTAAACCCAAAATTACCAAAAAATCACAAAAAAAATCCAAAAAACTTTAACATTCTTTAAATATTTATAAAAAATTATTTAAAAATTTATTTTAAAAATTATCAAATTATAAATTTTAAATGTTTGGGCTTAGAGGGTACGAGGGACTGGAGCCTAGTATCACAGAGTATGAACAGCTCCGAGCTCGGGTCCCANTTTAACATTCTTTAAATATTTATAAAAAATTATTTAAAAATTTATTTTAAAAATTATCAAATTATAAATTTCAAATGTTTGGGCTTAGAGGGTACGAGGGACTGGAGCCTAGTATCACAGAGTATGAACAGCTCCGAGCTCGGGTCCCAGGTCCCGATGTCCCTTACTTCTCCATTTTATACTACTTGGTGGCCACAAAAGTTTAATGGTAGGAACTAAAAATGTCTGTGCTCACCGCAAAAAATATTTTTACGTGGTGAACACCAACAAAACATTTTGTGGTATCGTGAGGCCACGATGGCGTAGTGGTCAGATTGCTCGCCTCCCACCTAACGAACTGTGCACGATTCAGAACGGGGTTGCTCCCGAAGTTCCGCAAGTGGGAATCTTGCCGGACGGTGAAGTTCCCGTTTTCCCCGCCTCTTCATTCCGGCGCTGCTTATACTCAACTCGCTTCATCCTCATCGGCTCTCGAGACCTCGATGTTAAGAGCCGCCCACTCAAGACCTTGCTCTGTAGCATGGTGGTTACTCTGACGTGGGCGTACTCATTCGCCGATCAGCTGCACAGGGCTCCGGGAACAGAGCTTGCGTATGATTGGTCACTGATTATTTTTTTTTTTGGCTGGGCACCGACTGGAGCTTATAAGTTACCAAGCGCTGACAGGCGAACGGCACTCCGACATTTTGCTGGTCACACAGTAAAAAAATTGTCTGTATTTATTACAAACAATTCTTTGGAAACAAGTTGCCAAGGAATGTCTTGTAACACTACTTATCTAAAATTGTACATCTACAACACATTACTTTAGAAAATCCGAATGTCTTTATGTAGCTCAATATTTATAATAAAGTCTAAGTCTACATCACCTGCTAGCTAGAACTCAGTATTTGTTTCGCACGTTCTCCACTAAGATTTTGAGAAATTGTATCTACATTATTTTGTAGTGTTACAAGATTATCTTTGGTAACCAGTTGCCAAAGAATTTCTTGTACGAATACAGAAATGTTTTGCAGCGGAGTGATGACGTTTTCCTGGCGTGTGCGGTTGCAATTAGCGGCATAAACAGCTGTTTCAATCTGTATTCTCAACGTCGCCGCCTTTAATCCATTCACGGCTACTTCACACTATTCTAAAGCCCTGCTAATGTTCAACTTTTAAGATATTCCTTCGCCTCGTGCAAACTAAGCTTAACTAAGTCTAGAAAATTACAGTGAAGGGACAGCGTACCGAATTATTGTGCACTCTGGTGTATTATTATTATTTTGCATGATAGCTATTTCTTACTAAGCGCTACAAGCACTCGTGTTTTCTCATTATTTTATTAATTAAATATGATTTATTAATAAAGCATACTTAAACTTTAATTTAATAAAAAATAAAATACCTACTTTTATGTTGACAGAGGTATAAAACGCTTGTGATACGCGTAATATTTAGGAAATAACTAAACACGTTATACATGGGAGTGATTTTTCAATGGCTTGATTCACAAAGTGTGAAGAAACCACTAATAGACTATAACTGAAGCTGTTTAGTGGTTTAGAGGCTTGGAAGCAAGAAAGCGATAAGGGCGATAAGGGTGACACTGACACGCGCCTCTAGTGCTCCGTCTCTCCTACTGTACGTGCAGTGGTGCATGGCCGTTCCTAGTTGGTGGGGCGATTTGCCTGGTTAATTCCGATAACGAACTACCTACTCACCGGATAAATTCGTTGGCAATATCGTATCAGTTGGCTGCTCATTTATAAGGAAGGCAGTCTAAGACGTAGCCTTGATAACTTAACAAGCCATTCGACGAGCAACGTTAACGAAAATCAAATATAATTTCTTTATATTTTTAACAGACTGGCCAGGAAATTATTTAAGTCACTCTCCAGAACGGCCGTCTTTAAAATTTTTAATATAGACACTACTGAAAATATTATTGCCATTTCAGCTTATAAAGGCTAATGTACTTTTTGTCACATAGCATTATTTTGTAAATTCGTTCGTGTTTATGTAGCTCTGGTTTCTTGTTGCAGACATATACTGAAGTGCCCGCTGTAGACGACAGTTGTTATTGAAAGTTGAGAAGAAAGTATGAATCCTCCGAAGAAAGCTTAAAAACATTTTACAATCAAAACGGAGTTTAAGAGTTGTAGTTTTGTGGTACCTGAAATACACTTTGCCCACTTTTACTTTACTTTTTAAAATAATAATATAAAGGAAGTTATGGTTTTGCTTGTATTTTAAGTCTATTTATAATATATATTTATACATGATTTATAAAGTTATATGTTAATTGTGAAATACTAAATAATTGTGTGTGCCACCTATGGATATATTTTGCAAATGTAATGATGCGAGTAACTTTACTCAGCTAATTGCTTAGATATGTTCTGTAAATAAGCATAACAATATTTCTTATCGATATGTGTAATGTCTCCTCTTTTGTGAAATTTGTGACAAATATCACGGTTCTCCTCCGCAGCTGCTTTTAATTTTTATTCTGTGAGCGTTCACCTACTCTCCCTTCTTCCTTTACACTCACCCCTTCTTTCCTTCTTCTTGAAGTTTGTTATGGAAATAGTTGGGAATCATTTCCATCCTTATTTCCTTACTTTAAGAAAATTATTTCGCCAAAACTCACCCGAGGAGCCGACACTTCAAATTGGTAAGTAAACACTCCATTGAACTCTTTAAAACATCTAACTATTTCACTGTTACTTTTCAACAGGTACATTTTCGTGAAGTTTGTACAACCATCCAGTATTTTTTTAATACTTCTCACCACTGCTATCGAGTATTTTCTTGTAACACTGATTAACATTAAATATTCACCCGCCTGGTCTATTTTNCTTTCGCCAAAACTCACCCGAGGAGCCGACACTTCAAATTGGTAAGTAAACACTCCATTGAACTCTTTAAAACATCTAACTATTTCACTGTTACTTTTCAACAGGTACATTTTCGTGAAGTTTGTACAACCATCCAGTATTTTTTTCATACTTCTCACCACTGCTATCGAGTATTTTCTTGTAACACTGATTAACATTAAATATTCACCCGCCTGGTCTATTTTATCTTTAGAAACACCGCCAGGACGACTTATTTTCAGAAAATCCGTAGTCTTGAAGAGCAATAACATTCTCTCCGTCAAACTTAACTTAATAAGTGTGAACAATGACATGGTTCCACTCAGATGATATATTTAAGTTGGCGCATAAAATAATACTTACCGTATCGATAGCAAAAAATCACTGCAGATTATGAATGTGTAACAAATTCGAAAAGCTGCGGTTAGTGATGACCAATTTTTTTTTACATTTTAATCTGTAATCTTCTTTTGGAATTATTATTATTTTGTGCCGTTCAGTTTTGTGAAATTTATTTTGGTAAAGTTAACAGTTTAGAATTAAGATTATAGGTTGTTACTGATTCTGCCAGAGATACAATAAAACTATAAGTGACATTAATGTTAACTTATTGTATATTCACGGCAAAGTTAACACCTTTGGAAGTCGTCTCATTTGGAATAATGGTCAAGAAATATATTTACTTTAGCCTTGGGCGTTACCTTCCGAGTGCGGTAGAATGTACACACTCTGTTTATATTACTTGCATGACAAAATTGATTTACAAACTTGTTTAAAGGATAAGAAATGGCTGAAATAAAAAAGTAGCTAGGGCCTCAAAAGTGCTTACTTTACCGTGAACAGCATATATTTACTTTCAAATACTACTCCAATTCCCAGCTGTGGCCTTGTAATCCCTGTTCCCAATACCGGCGATTTTCCCAAGATCAGCTTCTCTAATGCCGTGGATATCATCGCTTCCGTTGCATCTCTCTCCATAAGTCTGGGACGCCTGCTTTGCCGACAACCAAGTGGGGACCAATAAGTCTCCTTCTTCGGCCAACCTTTCCGTGACATCCACTGAACATCTCCTTACCACTGCAGAGGTCTACTCTGCAAGACGTAAAATACGGTCTGTTCAACATTCTCTCTTTCTATAACCTAGCTTTTTATTTTTCTGATTCTTCTTTATTTCTCCCGATGAGGGTGCTGCTCACCAAAATATTAATTAGTTTATATTTATACTAAATTCTGCTGAAATTTTAGACATATTTTACAAGACCTATTCCCTCGCATAAAAATTTTTAAACAGTTACCAACTAAAAAAATTCCCAGCGCTCCTGGTGGCCGCCACTTGAACTTACCTCCCCGATGCTAGTGCGTCCCTGCCGGCGACGAGTGAACCAATCAACACGCAAAAAGACTACATCGATACCAGCGCTCCTAACTGTATACAGTCGAACCTCCCACACCCTGGTGGCGGGCATGGGAATTTCACACACTCTGATTGCGGGTGCGGGAATTAAAGATGACCGCCCACAGCACCCGAATGGCGGCTGGAATCAAAGATGGAAGCCTACAGCAGATGACGTCGACGGTGTTGGAGGACGCGAAAAGCAAGAGACGGAGGAAAGGGGTGGGGTACACCAGAGAAAATAAAGAAGATCGGAAGGACTATGAGAAAACCCCAAAGTATAGAACAGGCGAGAGAGATACAGGAGGAATGAGAGCGCGTAAGAAAAAATAACATCGGAATGCCAGAGCGTAAGAAAAAAGAAGAGGAATGCAAGAGCACGAAGAGATTGGAAGTAATGATAGAGCAGAAGGAGAGAAGAGATTGGAAGGAATGATAGAGCAGAAGGAGAATAGAGAAATTCCTATGGGAAAAAGGTAAATTAAAGATGGCCGCCATTGGCGCAGAATGACAGAGCAGAGGGTTTCAGCGTGACGTCATCCAAGATGGCCGCCGTGGTGTCGCAGCACCGCAGCTAGCAGGCAGGTGACGATGAACTGTCCATTTCCATCTACTTTCTGTAAAATGTACAATAAACTAGCATTTCATCTCCACCTTCAAGGGCGCGTACCACCCATACAAAGCATCGTAGACCATATGTCGCATTAAGTTTTCGACGTAATTTTTCATAATGAATATGCAGGCGGAGATTGTCGGTGTTTTTCAGACTCATTCTGTACACACACAAACACACACACACACACAAATGGTGGTAAGCAACTGTATCGATCAATAATAATAATATATTAACCTACGAAAACAAATATTTTATATAATTTATGTAGATTTAACTTGAAATAGATTAAGACCACGATCGGGTGATTTGCTGCTAATTTTTGTACATTGGTTTAGAGAATTTCTCTAAAAAAAACTTGGCAAGTCTGTTTACTGGACGCGCGGCTCGTCTGTTTCCACGCTTGCCGCCGCTCGCTGGATCGTCCTTCACTGGTTTGTAATCCCGAGATAAGGAGGACCAGCAACTTCTCGGAGACGTAGCAACTCTCGTGTGCTCCCCTCAGAGCGCCCTCACGTCGCCGCCATGTGTGTGCTCGGCGTCCACTCTTCTCCCCTCCCCCCCACCACCGCGCTTGGCCGGTAGGAGATAAGAGTCGTCCATTGCGCGTGGTCGAGGAAAGATATCGCCGACATGTTAACACCGGATCCTAAGGACTGGGGGCGCTTGTTCTACACCAGATCCACTCGAGTTAACCAGAACATATTTCTTCCTCCCGCTCGCGCTTCTGCAGGCTACGCCGTAGCGAACAAACCATTTTGAAATGTGTATCATTCGGCAAGTTTTGTACGCAAGTTAGATTTGGAAGCTGTCTGGTTAGAGTTACTGTGTCGCCGTTTTATTTTAAACAACGTGCTGACTACCGCCCAGTGCCGTGCGCTCAATTTTTTGTGTCGTCGCCTCGCCATTTCCGCAGAAAATTGGTGCACGTCAAAACTGTGGTGACCTTTTTAATCGTTTGTGCACGAGTGCCAGACGTTACGCACGGTTCTCCACACAGGTTTTTTTTCCAACACTCGCTCGGCGTTTACGCTATTTATTTCTGTACGTAATTGCAGCAGAGTTATGGCGATATGTATTCACTTGTCACTGTTTTTTTTTTTAATTAATGGCGTTTAATCAACTGACGAATCAGTATCTCTAACTGGACAGTTTCAAATTTAACTTGCACGAACAACTGGCCGAACTATATACACCTTAAAACTGTGCCATTTAAAAAGGTTTTTCTTAGTAAAAACGAAATATGTCATGACACACCAAAGTCTCTGAAATCATATGTAAAACGAGAGCATATTTCTTAATTAAAAACTTTATTCCAAGTCATAAATTCTGAATTTTAATGATTTAACCTCATAACGACGACAGTAGAATTTTGAAATTTCAACAATTAAAATATAATCCATTGCTTTCTGCTGTACATCACATATTCACTGAAAGTTATTTACTAAAAATTAACTAGTCAAACAGGTTAACCAAATCAACTCCCTCGATTGTACACTCTTACCATATGAAGGAGTAGATACGATATCAAACAAAAAATCGAACAATTGAACTAAACGTGCGGTATAATAAGTATAGTTCTAAGAAACAAAGTTAAAAAAGAAACGTTGTTGGAATTTTACAAGACCTTGGCGTCACCAAAACAACTGTATGGATCTGAATCATGGATTATCTCTATTATGGACAAAAGCCTCGGAAATGAGGTATATTCGATATATCATGGAGGTTAAAAAGGATATAATACGATACGAAAATATAATAAAATGTATGTATATCAATGTCTACAGAGTGAATCGTAAAATCTCTAAATACCGTCAAAATTATAGTTCAAAGTATAATAGATGAGCGCGGAGAGGTTACCTTAAGTGTCATACAAGAATGAATCCAGAGGTTTCCGAAGTGTAAAGTAGTGTAGGCAGATCAACGAAACAATGGAGTGAGTGAAGTGAGTGAAGAGATTTGGGTGGCTCTTAACAGCGAGGTCTTGAGAGCCGATGAGTGTGACTGAGGTAGTATGAAGCAAAGCCGGAATGAAAGGGCAGGGGAAACGGGAGATCCCTGAGAAAACTCACCAACCAGCGGTATCTTCTGGCACGATTGCCACTTGCGAAAGTCCGGGTGTGACCCGGTCGGGGATTGAACCCGTTTCTCCTTGGTGGGAGTGGAGCAGGCTAACGGCTCAGCCACCGTGGCCCCGCGAAACGATGAGAAGGCCAGCAATAAGCCAAGTCCGAAGTTCGTAGTATTATAGTTAATGTGCCTCATCGGCGACTACGCGCTAGAAAACAATGATTTATGGTGTATGCTCAGATATTTCTTAATCAATAGTTTAATTCTTTGGTAGAATGCGAAGTGTAGGTATTCATTTTAATAAAAATTGTTATTGAAACTCGGTAGAATCTTTAGTGGAAGGCCTGTAGTCGGTTACTCTTCTGCTTACAACTGTTGCCAGCGACTTCAAATTATAAAATACACTGTAAAGCATGTTTCTAGAACCAAGCTTTCATTAAAACGTACTGAAGAGGTACAAATAATGTTGATTTTTCGCTTAAATTACTAGTTTAGAAGAATTTTGTCAAATTACTAGAAATAAAGTCGTGAGGTTTAGATATTGATTTTAATTCTGTAAATTATCTTTCCCACGCAGTTTTGTACCAACTAAAGTGATTCAGTATAGGACACCCATAATACATGAATAAGAGGAAATATACAAAACTTTATTTCTTAAAATGTCATTCTATAATGTAGCTGCCATCTCCAGCCATTATATGTCAAGAACATATTATGAACTTGAAGTACCAAGCAGAAGAAGCCCGGTTTCCATTCCAGTTACCGAAAACTAACAGAGTTTGGAACTTTTTTTAATAAATTAAGTTGTCATGAAAACATTACACATCATTTGTTATTGTGATTTATAAATGTTTGTATCAAGGTCTTAATAACGAGTTCCTTATTTTATTCTCTCTCGATAAGAACTGCTTTCATGTAATCTGATGGATTTTCAATATTTCTTGAAGGCTGTATCGTTTAGGGTGGAATCTACATATAGTGTCTATCCCGGCATATGACCAGATTAATAATCAAGATAAAACGATGCAGAGTTAAGAAATTAGTTTTTGCATAAATTTAAATAATTGATATTAAAGCTTCGAGCTTTAATTTTTAGTAGTATGATTGAATTATTCTAAGGGAGTAATTTAGGTCAGATATAAAATTATTTTTTATTTGTTTAGTGCATTTATTAAAACATGGCTGAAATTTTTTTTTNAGTAATTTAGGTCAGATATAAAATTATTTTTTATTTGTTTAGTGCATTTATTAAAACATGGCTGAAATTTTTTTTTAATTATATTATTTTATGCTGAAAGGCTTATGCGATTATTTTCTTCTCTGTGTGCCTGTGTATGCAGGNTTTTTTTTTAATTATATTATTTTATGCTGAAAGGCTTATGCGATTATTTTCTTCTCTGTGTGCCTGTGTATGCAGGTGTGGCTTTGTGTGTTTCTGAGTGTATGTCCCACTAAGAACTTTTGATCGCATGAAACAAATTTCACCAAACTCAGTACACATATATAACTTAGTAAGTACATCCTACTTTTATAATTTTCGACAACGCCAATTGCTCGCTTTGAAAATGGTGGCAAATTTAGTATTTAGGGTGTTATGATATTTTACAAGCCATTTAACCTATTTTAAAAAAATTTGTACGCTGGCAATACATAACGTAAGCATTGATTTTAGAAAAGGATATTGTAGTTAATAAGTCTTTTTTGGAGATAGCACTACATGAAAAAATTAAGTTTTTATATTATATCTCATAAATTACGCAAACCGATTCTCGCAAATTTGGCACCAATATAACAATATTGTAATAACGAAATTGGGAAAGGACAATACAAGGAGAGAGGAGGCACAGAGGGGGGATATGGGATGAAATAGGGAAGGAAAAAGATAAAGAAACGAAGATAATTAAAAAAGAGAAGGACTCCAAAAATAAAGAAGGGTGTCGTAGGGCCATACCCCACAGGGCTTATTTAACGAGAGCTTAGAGACTAAACGAAACTAACCTTTAGTAAACGTAACTCAGATCATGCCTTGTAGAGCACTAACAAAGAAAAACAAGGGAGAAGAAAATTACCATTACGAGAGTATAAGATCTAGTGAAGGAAAAAACTACTGTTCACTTATGGCAAAGAATGACTGTAGATTACTAAAATTATAATAACCAATCCAAATATTAGAGTGATCGTGAGTGACCAAACAAAACAAAGGCTAGAGTACGGCTGCAACTTAAGAACTCATTTTTTATCTACGAAATAACGAACTGCTGTTTTTTGTTTCAAGGTGATTTTTACTTTGGTTTTCGAAATAAAAATTACACGAAATAAACCGTATCCACCCAACTTTAATAAAACACCAACCAAAATCATTGCACATATGAAATCAAAAAGGCACAACAACGATTTAGAATAGAGAAGATTTTTTTTATTTGTGAAATTTTCTCACAACCCCATGCCAATATTCCATAGAAATTAAAAAAATAATGTTTACTTTATTTTTATTTTTATTAAAACAGAAACAATATCTAATGTCGGAGAGAAATTTACTACATAAAACACTTGTATCAGTACAAGATTAAAGGTATTGCTACCCACTTTAAAATAAAGTGAAATCTGCTTATACAACAGAATCTGCCGCCACACCATACCATTCAAATAAAAGTTATGATCTAATAGAAATTCATTTGTTCCTCAAATATTACTAGCCTCGGGTAGTCTTACTCTCTCAGAAATTTCTGTAGATTTACGGAAAATTTTACGGATACGTAGAGTTATTTTACGGAAAGGCACTTCGTAATGACAAATAACAGAAATGAGCTACGCAAATATAAACTACGGAAATTCTTCGTATTCTTATGGCTTCGACTTTGAGACACGAACAATGCCGATGATACCTGAAGTGTATAAAATCCCATCTTCAGAATACTACNCTTTGAGACACGAACAATGCCGATGATACCTGAAGTGTATAAAATCCCATCTTCAGAATACTACTTCATGTAAAATGGTAGGTGAGTGGCAAACCACTCATGGAGTGCCGATTATTTGATTCTCTTTCAAATTCCGCTAAAGGACAAAAACCTTCTTTATACAAAGTGAAATGCGCACACAACGAAAATAAAACGACTTATTCGTTACCTCGTTTCATAAACTAAGAGAGGCGCGTTCGTCCCTTTCGTGTAAAATCCATATTTACGAAATACAGTACACACAAGGATNCTTTGAGACACGAACAATGCCGATGATACCTGAAGTGTATAAAATCCCATCTTCAGAATACTACTTCATGTAAAACAGTGGTAGGTGAGTGGCAAACCACTCATGGAGTGCCGATTATTTGATTCTCTTTCAAATTCCGCTAAAGGACAAAAACCTTCTTTATACAAAGTGAAATGCGCACACAACGAAAATAAAACGATTTATTCGTTACCTCATTTCATAAACTAAGAGAGGCGCGTTCGTCCCTTTCGTGTAAAATCCATATTTACGAAATACAGTACACACAAGGATNTTTCATAAACTAAGAGAGGCGCGTTCGTCCCTTTCGTGTAAAATCCATATTTACGAAATACAGTACACACAAGGATATAGAAATTGTGTATATTCTATACACAACTTAAGATTCAGACACTTGCCATAAGTAATAACCATTGGAGGTTTTGTAACATCTAATGGATATCCAGTAAATGGTACGAACTGATATCTACTACTAGATATCCAACTGATATACTGAAGAGATTCACTTCACGACTTAGATGACTTTAAGATATTGTTGATATAATTGGGATATCCAGTGGTTTTCCTCTGTTAAGTGGGTGGTTCCAGTTATTGAATGTTAATTTGTCGGGAAAAAAGCTTTATCTTATTGCTGTTTGTAAAGCTGAAATAAAATAACAAATTCGCAAGCACCCTAACATGACTAAGAGGTATGCATACATAATTCTACATATCACCCTTATTTACAATACTACTTCTTGTAAAATGGTGGTAGGTGAGTGGATAAGGTGTTGGACTGTCAATTGTTATTTCTGAGTTCATATACTGCTATCAAACCAAATTTTTAAACTATTTTACAGTCATTTTTATACCGAGTAATTTTTATACCCTCATAACGAAAGTGGAACTTTATTTTGTTACCTCTTTATATAAAGAGCAGATTTAAAAAAACTGGCAAGTTTATGGATACGTTTCGTGAATTAACGGAGATTAATGTATAATTTATGGAGAGAACGTTATTAAAAATAACGAAGAGTCCGTAATTTCAGGAAGATGTCTGGATGATTTGTAACCAGTACTTTCCGTAATTTTACGGACACTTTTTCTAGCAGTGTACTGACTCGTGACTCGTCTCATATAGCATTAACTAGTCCCGAAAAAATACGTCTTTTAATTTCACACTCTTATCATTGGGACTATTTTGTTAATATTTTCAAAAACTAGGCTACTTATTTCACATCATTTAATTGCTTGATTCTTTTGCACGCCTTAACGTCTAAAATTAACTTAATTACTTATTGCTCCAATAATCCTATCACCCGATGCTCTGGCCCGAACAACTACATAGCGAACTCATACAGACCCCCAAAAATGCTACTTATCTGGAGCCAACAACCTGATGCTTTCCTCCAAGGCTCCTCCAGTTTTACACTAGAGCAACTCAAAATCACGTCCTCACTTATCGACGTCCCGTCGTATCCGAAGAAAACTCACAGCTATGCTCACGTCCAGAGATGGCTGATAAAATCGCAGCCTGCTATTTTGTCACCGATATTTTATTGTCACAGATATATCTGAGGCAAAGTCATTGAATTATATGTGACAGTGATATCATTTACGGATACACGTTCACAGGTTTCAGATACCTGCTTCGCTTGTCGCAGTTCATTTCAGCTGCCTGTGACTGGTCACAGGGTCACAGCTAGCCGTCTACAGTACCGGAATATGCGTGTTTATCAAGAGACGGCGACTGAGTGATTTTAAACATAATATTCATTGTGCAAGCAAAGCTTATGTTAAAAACATAATGCATATCTTCACATTTATTATGTTTGCTCCACCTTACTGTTTTATTCTACAGTTAGTCTGCTAACTATACCAGTATAATACGTGTCACTGAAATATTTTTATTTTGTGTGCACTTTTATTTTAGTTGAGCTGAGTTGAGAGATAAAGGCAGCTCTTAACAACGAGATCTTGAGAGCCAATTAGGGTGAAATGAGGTGGAAATGCGCCGGAATGAAAGGGGGGAATGGGAGATCCCCGAGAAAACCCTCCAACCAGTGGCATCGTCCAGCGCGATTACCACATGCAAAAATCCAGGAGTGACCTGGCCGGGTATTGAACCCGGTTCGCCTTGGTGGGAGATGAGCAGTCTAACCGCTCAGCCACCACGGCCCTTTTTGTTTAATTATCCATGGAAACAAATAAAATTGGCTAGTATGACAACCGAGATACAGGTGCGGTAATGGCGCCTGGATTTTCCCCCTTTTATGTAATGGGTGGTAGGATGTTGGAAAATAAAAAAGAAATAACTTAAACAACAAGAGGTACAATAACAGGATTATTTGTTTAAAAAATACATTCAGGTTACTGATATTTTGAAATCAACACCGTTAATGCGATCATAACCATAGTTACTGGATGTTGTTATAAAAATCAAAACTGGAAATAAGCTTAATAGTGATATATGACGTGGCGCGTTTTTTTTTTATGGCAGTAAGAACTTCGCAAGTTANAGAAATAACTTAAACAACAAGAGGTACAATAACAGGATTATTTGTTTAAAAAATACATTCAGGTTACTGATATTTTAAAATCAACACCGTTAATGCGATCATAACCATAGTTACTGGATGTTGTTATAAAAATCAAAACTGGAAATAAGCTTAATAGTGATATATGACGTGGCGCGTTTTTTTTATGGCAGTAAGAACTTCGCAAGTTAAAAAAAACGGCAGATATTTACTGTACTTATCACAGTCACAGTTTTCGCAGATACTATAAAATATTGTTTAAGCTCATTACTACTGACAGCAGCGGGAGCGCAACCACGCCACACAGTCAGCACTTTCCTAAGCGCGCCTCGCGCCTGCTACTGTCTTCCGTCGCCTACCTTACCTCTTCCTCACCCCTCGAGGTTCCAGAAGTTCGCGTACTACAGCTGAGCTGCTCGGCTGTATCCAGCGCTCACACCGCATTCCAGCCGCCCGGGCTGAACTCGCACATCCAGCCGGCCATTGCTCGCCACATACAACCGCGGGCCGGACGGTAATCCAGCTGAGCAAGACCCGTTGCTGGCCTGCGCGTCTGCCAGAACTGAACACGTGTCAAACCAAATCAAACCTGACTTCAACCTTCTGGCTATAAAATCGACTCATAAGTAAACGTGTAGAAGAACTAGGAAAGTCTAAGTAAAATCCAAAGCACTGTCTAAATTCAAACGCTACACTGTCAAAACAGAGCTAAAATTTCTTAAAACCTGGAACAAAAATAAAACGATTACACACCTGACATAACGTACTCCTAGTTCTTAACAAAAATAAATAAAAACACAACAAATAGAACTAAATTTACGAATCCCCGTTAAGCATGGATAATAAGAAGAAAAACTAAAAAAACGACAATGTATGACGCGACAGTATGATAAGCCATATAAACACATGCGATATAAGTGAATAAGGCACTTATTTACAAAATGGCGTTGATACTAATACTTAAGGTTCATTTGCTATATAGGGCCTATACCATACCGTTTTTTCCAATTTCGACCGGAATTTGTACAATGAAAATATGTAACAGAATCATCGTATAAGCCAACACATTGCCCCATATGACGTTTTGTAGCATAGCGCCTCATACGGAAATAATTTTTTGGTGATATATCACGAAAAAATAAACCTATTTCTATACCAAACTTCCCAAACAATTAGTACTACGGTAGGACAAAAAAAATTATATAATTTTAGTAGGTATAACATTTATTTTCAAAATGGCGACCATATAAACCTTTGTTGCTTTTTAGCATACTTTCCGAAGGAAAGAAAGGCTTATGAGATCATTTTCCTGTCTGTGTGTGTATGTGAGTTTGTGCGTAGTGTTTCCCCCCTCACCCATCAATTATTTAGACACTTGCCATAAGTAATAACCATTGGAGGTTTTGTAACATCTAATGGATATCCAGGAGATGGTACGAACTTATATCTACAACTAGATATCCAACTGATATTCTGAAGAGATTCACTTCAGGACTTAGATGACTTTAACATATTGTGGATGTAATTGGGATATCCAATGGTTTTCCTGTGTTAAGTGGGTGGTTCCAGTTTTTGAATGTTAATTTGTCGGGAAAAATACTTTTTCTTATTGCTGTTTGTAAAGCTTAAATAAAAAAAACAAAAATTTCGCGAGCACTCTAACATGACTAAGAGGTATACATCAGAAGTATCGTAGATATAGCCTCTTTTCCTGGCAATTTTGTACGACAGCATCATATAATAAATTAAATTTTTTATGTCATATTCCAGGGACCAAACAACCTATTTCCAACAAATTATTCACACGAGTAGCGCTATGGTAGGCCATGTAAACTTGCATGTTTTAAGTGTCTTAGCCACTTATTTTCAAAATAAAGGCCCTGTAAATATTTTAGGTAAGTAAATCCTATCATTCGAAACATTAGACTGAAGAATCCGAAGTTGATGCTCCAAATTCAAACTACGCAATGCAGTGGATTGCTCGCTAGCTTATAGTAGGATGTTTTCTAGTTCAAATCCTGAGTAAGGCATGTGTGTATTTGTAATTGTCTCACTACTGCTGCATAAGTTTCTGGTTTCATTTATAAATTTATTACTTTCAAAAATAAGTCATTTCCTTCCTACCAACTCAGTTTTTAAGAGATTATTTAAAAATAAATTCATAAAAGATAGCGCAACATGAATGAATAAAATGTCATACCTTATCTCAAGAAACATTCAATCGATTACTACCAAATTAAAGTCCTAATAAATTATGAATTTTATATTGGTAAAGACGCTGATGTTCAAAATGGCTGCCATATAATGAATTTCGATATTTTTTCAGAATTTTCATCAAACCATTTAAAGAAACTCTATCAAAAATGTGTATGCTGACAGTATCTATTAGAAGCATTGTATACAAAACCTCTTCTTTAGTTTTTTTTTTTGCACGTTAGCGCCAAATTATAAAATAAAACTTTCATGATATTTATTAGAAACCAATTAACCAATTTCCACCAAATCCCTCACACAAGTAGCGCTACGGTAAACCAAGTAAATCTTACACGATTTAAGTTGCTAAGAGACTTAATTTTATAATGACCGGCATGTAAACATTTCAGAGAAGAAACCACACCTATTTAAAACATTACACTGATTATATCCACAGTTTATACTCTGAATCCTACCTCCATAATGCAGTTGTTTGCACGCTAGCTTATAGTACGACGTTTTCTGGGTTTGAGTTCCGGGCCGGGTAAGGAGCTTGTGTGCATCTGTCTCACTACAGTTGCACATGTTTCTGGTTCCATCTCAAATGACGTAGCGGTCAACTAGATGTCAAGGCCTACCTACCATCCAAGCTTTATGGCAATTTCTTTAAAAATTATCTTCACCCATGTAAATAAAAGTAGGCTCATCAGTTACATCAGCAACATCTTGTTAGTAATCGAGACAAGTGGGCAACAACACTTCCTCTCTTTGTCACATCACAGCACCGCATGGCAAGTTGTTAACAAACACGGATTTTAGTAATGTCATTGGAACTACGTTTGTGCGCAAAGTTTCAAATCGACCGGATTTGATAAAGTTAGTCAAAATAAGCTTACAAGATTACGCCCTAACTAACAAGTGAAGATAAATAAAAGCTTTGAATAAATCCTCTCTGTCGTTCTTTTTTGGCTTGCTGTGTACGCCCCAGCTCTTTGTACGGGACGTGGAGGGGAGCGATAGAGAGGGAAGTGTCGATGTAAGCCACGTCACGCAGCCCACAGCACGTCATCAAATATTTAAATAGTCTCATCGCGGTTTCTTCGCACTTTTCCAATCAAACCTTTCAAATAACATCCTATGTATGACTTGTTTGGTTTTTTCCTATATATGTCACGTATTGCAAGCGTTTCATACTTCTGTTAACATTGAAGTGCCTCATTTTTAGTTTAATTGAACTTTTATTTATATTCTATCCATAAGTTATAACATTTAATTTATAATCAATATGAATAAAAAGCGGGAGAAAATTTGTGTGTTGGTAATGCCTATTTTAGGCTGTTCACGGTAAAGTGATCCCTTTTGAGGCCCTAGTGCCTTTTTACTTTCAGCCATTTTGTATCCTATAACCACATTTTTAAATAAAAATTGCCATGTAAGTAAAAACCACATTGTGTATATTCCCCCGCACTAGGAAGTTAACGTCTAAGACTAAATTTAAATAAATTTATTGACGGTTATTCCAAGTGAGAGAGCTTTCAAAAGTGCTCATTTTACCGTGAAAAGCCTATAATAAATAGTTGTTATGGAAAATATTATTGCATTGAGTGCACACGGATCCGGTACGTTGTCCTGTCAGTGTAATTTTCTAGCATTAGTTAAACTTTGTTTGCATGAAGCTGAGGAATATCCTGGAAGAAGAACTTCAGCTGGGCTTCAGAAAAGTTGGCGGTAACCGTCAATGGACTATAATGCCAATTTTTTTTGCCCCCACTCACAGACACTTGAGCGCGAACAGCTAGGGTAAGACGATGATCTCATTAGGCGCGGGGAAGCGAGGCTGGCGCGCGGCGGAGCCGGTCCACGTCAGAGATAAATGGCCGTCCCTGGAGGGGGAAGCTTGCGAGAGCCGGCAGTTCATTAAATCCGACGCGGGCAGTCCTTGCCGCGAACCAGAACAAAACCAACGGGACACCGCCCCGCAGTGCTTCAGAGTAGATGTTTAGCGCGAAAAAAATACTTCCTACGTAGTAACTGTAGTCTCTTCATACAAAAACGGATATTATGGTGAAAACTAAACGCATAATACTTAAATCTATGCATCTGCATTTATTATCATTGTAGACGTTTACAGAAACTAGAAAACCTTTAATATAAAATCCAAGCAAAATTTTTCTCGGCATTATATGCATCGTACATAAAGTATATTTCTCTTAACACTGGTGTTTCCACATCACTCCTATTTAATCATCACTGTCACCCTCACTGTCAGTGGCACGTTTACCGAGTCCTTTTTCACTGTCACACTCAGAATCATCACTGTTACGAATCGTAGGTTCCACAAGCAGATTCAGAACTNGAGAGCCGGCAGTTCATTAAATCCGACGCGGGCAGTCCTTGCCGCGAACCAGAACAAAACCAACGGGACACCGCCTCACAGTGCTTCAGAGTAGATGTCTAGCGCGAAAAAAATACTTCCTACGTAGTAACTGTAGTCTCTTCATACAAAAACGGATATTATGGTGAAAACTAAACGCATAATACTTAAATCTATGCATCTGCATTTATTATCATTGTAGACGTTTACAGAAACTAGAAAACCTTTAATAAAAAAATCCAAGCAAAATTTTTCTCGGCATTATATGCATCGTACATAAAGTATATTTCTCTTAACACTGGTGTTTCCACATCACTCCTATTTAATCATCACTGTCACCCTAACTGTCAGTGGCACGTCCACCGAGTCCTTTTTCACTGTCACACTCAGAATCATCACTGTTACGAATCGTAGGTTCCACAAGCAGATTCAGAACTGCCACACTGATAGGACCAACACTTTTCCTGTGGGGTTTGCGTAAGAAAGAAGAGTCCGTACATTTGTGCTTGGACGCAAGCAAGTTAAATGACATTACCGTCAATTCAAGGGAAAGGCCGGGGCCGATGGAGGAGATACTTCGGCTGAATCGGGGTGTGAAATGAATGTCTACTACTGACTTAACACATGGGTGTTGGTAAGTGCCGTTAACAAAAGAGTCCCAGCAGTACACCGGATTCCTATTTCGCAACCAACCGTTTGTATTTCAAGTACTTCCGTTTGGGCTTTGCAATGCTGTTTCGCAGTTTACCCGCTGCATAACTGTAACGATGTTCCAGTTTCGCAAGATGCTATTTAGACGGTATTTTCATTGTTTCGGCAACGTTTAAAGAGCACTTGGAACATTTGAAAATTGTCCTAACGAAATTAAGGGAAGCTGGCATGACTGTAAAACTTAAAAAGTCGTTGTTTTGCCGAGAAGAGGTGCCGTTTTTAGGCCATATTCTTACGCATACAGGGATACGCACAGTGCCAGACAAGCTGATTGCTATAACTTATTTTCCGACACCGCAAAATGTTACACAGATTGGCGCATTACTCGGCGTCGTGGGATTTTATCGCAACTTTTCAGATAAAGTTGTCGGCGTTTGTTTACCACTATTTGAATTGTTACGCAAATATGTCCCGTGGGATTGGACGACGGAATGTCAGAAAGCATTTGAAGCCGTCAAGAGTTGGTTTTTACGTGAGCCTGTTGTCCACCACCCAGTACAAGGTGCAACTTATTACTTGTACGCCGATGCTCCTGATTATACTTCCGGAGCGAAGCTAGCTCAGCTGACATTCATTTCGAATTTTAGTGATGTCATCTCTTTGCGCATTGGTAAATGCGATGTCCTCCCTTACAAGTCGTCGTTGACGGATGACATCACGGTGCGCGACCGTCATTTTATTGGTTCTTCCCCTACGCTCCAAACCTTTCGGGAAATTATAGATAAGCTGTTACGNAGTACACCGGATTCCTATTTCGCAACCAACCGTTTGTATTTCAAGTACTTCCGTTTGGGCTTTGCAATGCTGTTTACCCGCTATATAACTGTAACGATGTTCCAGTTTCGCAAGATGCTATTTAGACGGTATTTTAATTGTTTCGGCAAATTTTAAAGAGCACTTGGAACATTTGAAAATTGTCCTAACGAAATTAAGGGAAGCTGGCATAACTGTAAAACTTAAAAAGTGGTTATTTTGCCGAGAAAAGGTGCCGTTTTTAGGCCATATTCTTACGCCTACAGGGATACGCACAGTGCCAGACAAGCTGATTGCTATAACTAATTTTCCGACACCGCAAAATGTTAGACAGATTGGCGCATTTCTTGGCGTCGTGGGATTTTATCGCAACTTTTCAGATAAAGTTGTCGACGTTTGTTTACCACTATTTGAATTGTTACGCAAAGATGTCCCGTGGGATTGGACGACGGAATGTCAGAANAGTTTGTTTTTAAGTGAGCATGTAATCCACCACCCACTACAAGGTGCAACTTATTACTTGTACGCCGATGCTCCTGAGTATACTTTCGGAGCGAAGCTAGCTCAGCTGACATTTATTTAGAATTTAAGTGATGTCATCTCTTTGCGCATTGGTATATGCGATGTCGTCCCTTACAAGTCCTCGTTGACGGATGACATCACGGTGCGCGACCTTCATTTTATTGGTTCTTCCCCTAAGCTCCAAACCTTTCGGGAAATTATAGATAAGCTGTTACGTGCTGGCGTTATAGTTCCATCCACACCTGATTATTGTTCTCCGGGGTTTTTTTCTGCGTAAGAAGGAAAGTGACAAGTATCGTTTGGTGGTTAACCATTCTCTTGTAAACAAGAACATTCATAAAAATCCTTTTCCGTCGCCTACCATCGATTGCGCCTTTCAGCACTTGTGTAAAGCCCGTGTGTTTTCAGTTCTAGATTTAAATAATAGCTATCATCAATGTTTGCTGGATACCTCCTGCAGGAAATATACGGGTTTTAGTGCACCGTGGAGCCAGTATGAGTTGATACGCATTCCAATGAGTTTAAATTTCGGCAGTCAAGCCTAGTCGCGAGTGTTAGATCATGTTCTGTCTAAGTATAAGATTAAATTTATTTGCAATTGTATCGATAATTTGAGTGTGTACAGTGATGATCTAGCGTCTCATTTGTCCCACTTGCGTCAGGTGTTTCTCAAATTGCAAGAAGTAAGTTTGACAGTAAATCACGATAAGGTCACCTTGGGTTCGAACAATGTGAAGTTTCTGGGATATCTGCTCTGCGAGGGTCAACTTATGATTGATCTTGAACGTGTGGGACCAATATTAGATTTCCTTCGCCCTAAAACCTTGAAGGGAAAGCAAAAATTGTTATGGGTACTAGGTTATTACTCCCACTTTATAGAGCATTTTTCAGAATTAGCAGCATCTTTGAATTCGTTACATAAGAAGGTAGTTGAGTTTCAGTGGGGTCAGGAGCAGGAGTCGGCCTTTTCCCTACTCAAGGAGAAGTTAGCTTCACCTCCGGTTTTCCTTCAACTGGATTTGTCGCGCCGCTTTGTGGTACGAGTATATGCCTCGCCAATGGGTTTAGTCACTGTCCTAAACCAGCAGACTGAGTGGCTTTCGCTAGTCGCAGACTCATTGAGACAGAGCGAAGGCTGGATATCTATGAGAAAGAAACCCTGGCATGCATTTACTGTCTCGGAAAATTTGGATCGTATATTGAACACGACGAATGTGAGTTCTACACGGACAATCTGGTATTTGATTTGGGTGCTCAACCATCCTTAACAGTTGGGCAAGTTGGGTTGCTGGGTGTTACGTCTGTCTCGTTTTCGTTTCAATGTTCAATCATGTCCGAGGCTCCGAAAACCAGGTTGCTGATGCTTTATCAAGAATGTATGATCCGACATATTTTGAAACGGACGATGTGGCGGCTCCTGATGCTTCTCTTAATATTATACAGGATTTCCTGAATTTGTTGTTAAGTTGTGTCAAGCTCTGGTGGATGACGGTTTCTGTATTCAGGTTCAAAGGGACTTGAGTAATGGTGTTATACTCCCTTATGTTGTTGATAATGTAATTTTGTGTTTAACTGGTAAAAATGGACGTGCTCATAAGATTGTTGTTCCAGAGTCATTGAGACCTGTGGTGTTGTGCTACTTTCTCGATTCCGTGTCTGGCGGTCATCTGGGTGTTAGTTAGTCTTTCAAAAAAATTGCTGAACAGTTTGCGTGGCCTAGTTTAAGGGGCGACGTTTCTGATTTTGTGCGTTCGTGCGAACTGTGTGAAAAGTGTAAGCAGGCTCAGCATGCTAACATAGGGCAGGTAGTCACGCAGATTCCTCAGGAACCCTGGAATACTGTTCATTTAGATATCTTTGTTCCCTTAGTTAGATCTAAAAAGGGAAATGTATGCATTTTAATCTTGCTGGATACCTTTACAAAATTTGTTATTTTGCTATCATTGCAAAACTTGAAAGCGTCGTCCATTGTTAAGGCACTCACCGATCAGGTGTGGGAGGTATTTAGTGCTCCTGTTGAGGTTGTTACAGATAATGCTAAGTACTTCACCTCTAATGTTTTTAAGGACACGTGTTTTCGCTGGGCTATCAAACATTTTACTTCCAGTCCTTACTACCCCAAAGGCAATCAGGCAAGAGATGTTTAATNTCACCCCAAAGGCAATCAGGCAAGAGAGGTTTAGTGAGAACCTGAAGGCTTGCTTAACCTTATTTTGTAATCACGACCACACTATGTTGGATCAGGATTTGGATTTTATTAATGTAGGGGTTCAGTAGTGCTTTACATGATTCCACGGGAGTTCCTCCTTCACTACCTTTCCCTGGTCCTTTCCTTCTCTACCTTTGCTTAGCCATCTCTTGCTAAATATTTGAAATATCCCTACTTTTACCTCGCCCCTTGAGGACGCTGACCAGGATTGCCTGCTTGAGAAGGTCCACCGCAGGCTTAAGGCAGCGAAGCTGTAGGTAATAGATAAGCTGGAGCAGGGCAGGTTGCCAGTTAAGATCAAGTTAGGGGACCTGGCCTTATGTAAAAATTATATGTTGGCAGATATGGGGAAGGATATAACGGGGAAGCTTACAACAACATTTCTGGGTCCCTTTAAGATTAGTAAATTTCTTGATCCTAACACTGTTAACCTTATTTCCCCCAGCTCAAATCGCTCATTTAGAAAGGCGCATGTGTCTTTGCTAAAACCTTATCTGCAACGCAAATAATTGTTTGATAATTGTGTTTTGTACCTACAGTTTGGCTGTTCATGTTTGCTTTGTATATGCATATTGTTTCCTTAGCCATTTCTCTGTGTTATCTTGGTTGTTTTGTAATCCTCCTCCAAATCCATTGTTTTTTATCATGCGTCCCGTCTTCNAATTGTGTTTTGTACCTACAGTTTGGATGATCATGCATGCTTGCATATTGTTTCCTTAGCCATTTCTCTGTGTTATCTTGGTTGTTTTGTAATCCTCCTCCAAATCCATTGCTTTTTATCATGCTTCCCGTCTTCCCGCCGAGTCGCTCTGAGCCCTCCGTGCGCCGTCAACATCGTGCTGCTGAGATGAGGTTCAAGTCGACTGCTGGAAGAAGCAGAGTTTCATTTGGTGTCTCCAACCGCAACCCCCCTTGGTGTTGGCAAGTTGTCCCAACAGGTGCTCGAGAAGAGAGCCGCCGATGGAGCTGAGTGACTTTCCACTTGGCTGTCCACCGTCCTCGGGGACAACAATTTGAAGGAGGAGCTGATCGCTCCAGATTTTATTGTGAAATGTTGCTCGTCTCAACTACGTGTTGTTGTACGCGTTACTAAGNTATCATGCGTCCCGTCTTCCCGCCGAGTCGCTCTGAGCCCTCCGTGCGCCGTCAACATCGTGCTGCTGAGATGAGGTTCAAGTCGACTGCTGGAATAAGCAGAGTTTCATTTGGTGTCTCCAACCGCAACCCCCCTTGGTGTTGGCAAGTTGTCCCAACAGGTGCTCGAGAAGAGAGCCGCCGATGGAGCTGAGTGACTTTCCACTTGGCTGTCCACCGTCCTCGGGGACAACAATTTGAAGGAGGAGCTGATCGCTCCAGATTTTATTGTGAAATGTTGCTCGTCTCAACTACGTGTTGTTGTACGCGTTACTAAGGAAATCTAATCATTCTCTGGACTTTTTTACTTCTCTTAAAATTTCTACTTCAGTGTCTACCAGCTTTCTACTTACGTATCTCTGTGTATTGTATAGTTATTTCGTCCGCCAGAGCACAGGTTTTGGGTTAGGTGTTGCGACGCTAGCGCCCGTTGCGCTAGTCGTCTTCGTCAGTTTCAACTCTGCGCGATGGTATGCTCTATGCTCGGCTCGGATCGCCTCCCTTTTCCGCCCCCGTACACTCTCTCTTTATTCCCTCTCCTCTTGTGCGTCATCATTTTTTATGATCGGAGCAGTTTGTTCAAGCCGTTGCACACCTTGCTCCTTCTATTCTACGCCCGGTCGTCGCCAGAACGTGTACCTGAAGAGCTGCTGTAATGGTCTAGATTGCCAATTTGTCGTCCTACGGACGTATTGCCGTGATGAGGACTTCGATTTTTATTTCGTCGCCTGAGCCACCGAGAGTTCGAGCAATTCAAAACTGTGTGTTGTGGACTCTGGGTTTGTATGTAGGCTGGGCCTTTTTTAATTTTTTAATGTTTAGTGTGGCGTATATGTGTTGTCTTGGGTATTCAGTAAGGTAAGAAATTTTTTTTCAAAATTGTGGTCTCGGTCGCCAGTCTAAATTTTGTTTCGGCTTTAACTAAAATCTAGCGTTGCTGTGTGCTTCCTGTTTTAAAGTGTTGTGTTAGTCTTCTTTGCTGCCCAAGAATTATTTCATTTTATTTTATAAACTTCGAGTTCACGACTCTCGCGTTAGGCGTAGTCTACCTTTTAATTGTGCTTGTTCATTAACATTTTTAATTCGGCTGGAGATTTGCTGTGTCACTTGACTGTCTCCACTGAACTTAATATTTTAAGTAGCATTTTTAATTCAATATTTTAACGTGTTAGTTTTTAATTGCTCTTTTTTACAGTCTTGTCAAATTAAAATATTTAATTGTAATCAAAAAATTATAATTGTTTTAAATAATCGTTAATCATTTGGTAATCTGTAAATTATATTGTTTTACATACTGTATAATCANCATTAACATTTTTAATTCGGCTGGAGATTTGCTGTGTCACTTGACTGTCTCCACTGAACTTAATATTTTAAGTAGTATTTTTAATTCAATATTTTAACGTGTTAGTTTTAAAGAGGAGGCTTTACTGGCCCCACCAAGCTGCCCTCATATTTTTAATTGCTCTTTTTCACAGTCTTGTCAAATTAAAAACTTTAATTGTAATCAACAAATTATAATTGTTTTAAATAATCGTTAATCATTTGGTAATCTGTAAATTATATTGTTTTACATACTGTATAATCANAAATTATAATTGTTTTAAATAATCGTTAATCATTTGGTAATCTGTAAATTATATTGTTTTACATACTGTATAATCAACAGAGAAATTTGTTAAATTCATTACATTCTTCTCAAGTTATATTTTAAAAATTTTGTGGATCTGGAATGGAATTACTGTGGTGACCTTTATCTTTTTAATTACCAAGTTGCTTGCTATAAAATCAAGGGTGCTGCTTTTTCATTATATATATATAAATTGAAATTTATTTATCTATTATTTGTGCTTCGACACAACCTAACACCTTAAATACGACATTCTAGAAACACTTTACACCGACATATTGTTTTTCGTACCTACACGTC
This sequence comes from Clitarchus hookeri, assembly GCA_002778355.1. Taxonomy (NCBI): domain Eukaryota; kingdom Metazoa; phylum Arthropoda; class Insecta; order Phasmatodea; family Phasmatidae; genus Clitarchus; species Clitarchus hookeri. The sequence goes on from NQII01003061.1 coordinate 407,610, forward strand.
TTTTCCGACATTTACTACGCAAACCTGAACTGAATCCTTGCTCTGCCACTNCATATTGTTTTTCGTACCTACACGTCTTTTCCGACATTTACTACGCAAACCTGAACTGAATCCTTGCTCTGCCACTGGCTGATTGCAAACGTTTTAATTAAAGTAGTTACATTTGAAGGAACATTAAAGAATTTTGGCATAATGCTTGGACATTTTCAAATATTTTAATTCTAAACCATCACGAGGACACTAGTATTTAAAAGGCCAGCATAAATATTCTAATAATATTGTTAATATTTTCGAAGCCACAGATTATAAGCTAATTTGTAATGCCACCTGGATGAATTATTATGTTTCTGTGTGAAAAGTTATGTTATCAAGTTTTTCTCCTAGTGTTCCTGTTAGTGTATGTGCTTGTTCTGTCCGCAAGTATTTTTGCTACCAGACGGCTGTGTTGCTGGAATTACAAATGGTACACGTTACTTCAGATTGGTAAGATCAAGTGTGTGCAATCCTACTTAGANGGCTGTGTTGCTGGAATTACAAATGGTACACGTTACTTCAGATTGGTAAGATCAAGTGTGTGCAATCCTACTTAGATTCTAGACGGGGGCCGGGAAAAGTAATTCATCAGACTGCCTTCAAGTATGTCCGCAGAGGATCTAATTTCCAGTTATCACACTGTCTTGTCTTATGGAGGTGATAAAGGGGCAATAATTCTTGTTTTCAATAAGCACATCAATTTAGTACTAATTTTGAATGATCGTGGTGGCAGATATGATTGGCACTCAACCCATAAAATTCGTTACGCGTACTACAGCCGTCGCAACGCCATCCTCATATACACAAAGGTATAAAGAACCCGTTTCCCTCTCAGTCTACTTTTATTTTTCATTACGTTTAGTGTATCCCATTGTTGTGTTAGGTGTTTACGAATCAGTCGTTGTGATTACGTCTCGTCGTTTTACGCGTTACACATTACATTATATTATGTTAATTTGTATGTAAATACACTGCTCATATGATTTTCAGATTTTATTGTACAACATATTTATATGTTTTTTCAGTCTGTTGTATTTGTAATGTGTTTAGATAAGTTGTTGATTCATTTCTGTGGTAACTAAGTGACGTAATGAGTAATTCTTGCCTCTAGCACTGTCATGATTAATCAGTATTAACTAGGTTTTTAAATGAGAATTTTAGCCATCTTGGTTTTCGGCGGCAGGACGTTGCTCAAGTGGTCCAGCAGGGATTTCTAATTCAGTTTTAATATAAGGACTCGCGTTCGTAGGCGTAATTTTACAGGTTTAATTAGGTCAAACTACCCCGGTGTATATAAATGTGCTGGAGCTGTATTAGCACCATAAGCCTGAGAGCCTAATTAGGGAAACCCGCGAGGAAATTTCCTGCCGCATGCAGGGGATGCTACTGCCGACGACCAGATCGCCCAGAACTTCAAGAACGTCCAGATTTCTGCATATTAATTTATAATCAGTTAANTGCTACTGCCGACGACCAGATCGCCCAGAACTTCAAGAACGTCCAGATTTCTGCATATTAATTTATAATCAGTTAGTTCGACGAATTATTTCTTTAAGAAGCAGACGTGAATTTTTTTCAACTTATACTGACACTAGTTAATTTAACTACGGNTTCGACGAATTATTTCTTTAAGAAGCAGACGTGAATTTTTTTCAACTTATACTGACACTAGTTAATTTAACTACGGACACCCTGGCATTTTCTCTTTTCGTAATACCCTGAGCTAGTCTGGAGAAGAGAGAAAAATCAATTTATTTCTTTTAAAGTTTAAAAATTTTATAGTTAGGCTTAAAGTGAATGGAATGTATCAGTCACGAGAGAGGCTAGTTTTCCTGAGGCTACAAATGAAATCTTGCTTTAAAAATTGATTACATATCTCATATCAGTAATAAATTGGTGACAAGGATGCTAATTAAATTTCTCGATTTTCTTGAAACTTCTCTGCTGATTTATGATTTCTAATTTAAAATAGTTATTTCTCATAGTAATATTTCCTATTATCTAATAATTGATTTCTTTAGTTTTATGTGTGAGTGTTTTTCTGTCACACATCTGTCTCTACACTGCATTCTGTCTCTACACCTCTACACGATGAGATGAATTTCCGTGTTCAAATTTCGGGTGACGTGAATGTGTCATTTGTATTTACATATAAGTTTATGTTGCGGAAGTAGGGAATATCTGTATCGCTCGGTTGGCGTCCTGGCATATAGTGGAGACGTGAAAAATCAATGGCTATAAAAAATATATTTCGTAAGTGACTATTCAATTATGTAAAGTGTAGGGCGTTAAGCCATTTGCTTAACAATGAAGCAAAATATAGGTGCGGCATACATAAATTGTATTCTGGTATGAAATATGACAGCAAAATAAAATAACTACAGAAGCCACTAAAATTAAAGTAGCCGTTACCAGAGTCAATAACCATATTGAAAAACTGTTCTCCAGCTGCAATATCGTCAAAATCTCTTACATTATGCAAAAGTTTAAAAGCAAATGATTTAAAACTGTTGCTATTTGGTGGTGCAAAACTGTTTTATGAATGAATGCATGGTTGTATAGTAAATTATAACAAACGTTGACAATTATTACTGATCTCTCAATTGTACGATAACCTTCTACTCGCATGTTATTGTTCATATAGACTGTTCATGGTTAATTGAGGACTTATAAAATAAACTTTTGAAAAATATCACTTCCTCCGCCTGCATATATTTTAAGGGCACACTAACTGCTAAGCGCCCAGTATAGTTGGCAACGACGAAGGGAAAGTAGTTCCATGTCGTAACGTTGAATTAAAATTGTTATGGAAACATTTAAGAATCCTGAAATGATTTATTTAACTTTCTGTTTATATTATTACGTATAAGTGTAAGAATTAGCAAATTTGTAACATATTTACTTTTGTAATAATTCCACATTTTCACTTGACAGACTCACGAACAAAGTGATCAGGCCAATGTAATTTTTAGTTTTACATGTGATGGAAGCATACACAATGCGCATACAAGTATATCTCAAGCAGGGCTTTCAAAAGTGCCCAGTTTACCGTAAACAGGTTGTAAAATTTAATTTTTTCCATGCCTGGTATATTACATTATTTAAAAAAACCATATTTTGTATGGGAATCATTCTTTTAATTAGGTTTGTAGCCACCACAAAATAATTTCTGGTGGTCACAAAAGTTTAGCGATGACTTAATAAATATTTTGTGTTCACCGGAGAATAATTGCAAGGCGAATAACAGCAAAACGTTTTTTCGCTGTGAAAAATAATATATATTTTTTCAGCGTACTAACAATAATTCCTCTGAGTTGAAATCAATTAAAGTTAGGACAGAGTTGATAAAATCATATTTTACAAAACTTTCGAGAACACTTTCATTTTAACTGTGTAATTAAACTTTGAGAAAGGCGATGAGCTATATGCAGGTAATCTGTAGGAAAATTTCGTTGTGTCTCGACCAAGAAGTATCTGATTGCAAAGAAATTTATCCCTCACATTTCGGATTAATAATTTTTTGTCGCAACTTAATTGAACTGAAAGTAATTTCATTATAAAACAAAAATATATAAATAAAAATTTTAATAACAGCAAGCCTAAATTTTATTAACATTACCTATTAATGAAAGCAAAACTAGTTACTGTGAACAAAATAGCAGCAAAGAAATTTCTCCTTTGCTATAAAGAAAGTGTAAATATGAAATAATACAATATACTAGCTGGCCAGGAATGCGATTTAGAAAAGCTACCGCATAGCTTTACCACGCTAGGTTGAAAGTTTCAAAGTAAGGGACGAAATGTTTTTTTTTAATGTGGTGTTGTAGATTCACTGTAAAAAATGACTTGCAAATATTTTCGTGTAGCAAAGAAAGGCATATCTTTGAAGCTGTCTTGTATACAATAACAAAATCGTGCATTACCTAAAAGAAAAAGTTAAATATATTTTGGTATGCTGTTTAAACATTTTTAATAGCAATATTATATTTCTTCATAGCGAATAAATAAATTGCTTTGAGTTTGTTTTGTTTACATTAAATAAACTTGGTGTATACCAAAGGAAAACGTTGAGTGATATTGAAACTTTTCTTTCGTATATTGTGGATTCAGTACTAGTGAAACTTACTAAATGCTAAGTTACCAAATAACAAATTTCTCAGATAATCGACATAATGGTTTAACTTACAAAATACTGTAGCTGATTTTGCAACAGAAAAACTGTGGAACTACTGTAACGACAAAGCAAGGTTATCACTGCCATTAATGTGGATATCAAACCAAAATATAGTTTGTGGGAAACCTACTTTGATGTGGTTCATATCTAACCAAAAATTTATTTGCGGCACCAATCATGTGTTACAGCAAAGAAATAATTTTCTGAATGTTTCTAACATGCATATAAAGAAATGCTGATGCCGATAAAAAACAAAGGGCTATTCGTCAGCCGATAGAAGACTAGTTTTTAAAATTGCTGCTTGTTTCTCATTCAACCAGTAACATACACGATGATTTAAAATGTATTGGTACATTCGGAGAGAAAGTTAAAAAATGTTTTTTTAACTTTAATGAATTAATCATTATAACAAAAGTTTGAATGATTTTTCAAAAATTATGTATTTTAGAGATGATGTTCAGGTATATCAAGAAAGTACATAAAATACAAATGAATATAAATCATTTTCATCTTACATTACCGAGTGATTACTATAATGGTGTCCATAAAAGTCGTCAGACTAGGTGATTGTCTACTAAGTGATGAATTAGGAGGAAGGCAAAGGTGCCTGATGTAATCTGTACTTTGTTGGTAATCGTCAGGGAACGTTAATCTCCTCGCTTAACCCTCCCTCCCTAAAACGTGCAATTAAATGCCGTGTTTTTTTTTTGTGCCGCTGCTAACTTGTTAATTAAACACTTCTCAGTCTCGGAAGCGAAGAACGAGTCCTTAACAGAGAAGGATGGGGAGGACTCACGCTAACTGTATTAAATGACAGAAAGGGAAGTGCGCGCGTTGAACGTAATTTAATAGCTCCGTGCACGACATAAAATTTACAGGAAATTAGATGGAGTGCGTGTTGGGAATTGCCACTTGATCATATCGACGTAAAAGTGTGTTCTTAAGGAAGTAAAGGGCAGCAAGCGAAGTTCTATCCAGCGGGAGCATGTGTCCTGGCTCGAGATGTTTGCTTCAGCTTTTAAAATGCGGCTATAACAAATTTGGTGTATATATATATAATAGATTGCATTCAAGGACTCCGCCTGGTTGGCGTATGAAGTGTGTAGCAGATATTTGTTGGAAAACACGTGATTAAAAAATGGTTGAATATTTTATAACAGTGTCTGAAAAAGAAAAATAGTAAATAAGCGTTTCTTGCCCAAAGATAAGTTTCAAATTATCATTTCAACTGCAAGGTTTTTTTTGGTTGTTGAAATGGCTAAAATGATGTTTTTTTTTCAGAATTAGCTTTAACTACTTAATTTTATGTACAGAAACGTTAGCATTGTCTTTATACACAAATCGTGATTTTATCTTTGTTAGCGTGCTATAAAAATATAGTATCTCCGCTTTAAATAACGTTCAGGTGAGCCGCCGACGGAAATACTGTACGTCAGTTAAGGGGATATCATGCATTCCACCTTCGATTTTTTTACAAATCTTAGTAATAAAACTTTATAACCAGACATAAAAGAACAAAGCAATAATTGACAAAGTGAACTACTTAAGAATTTTTTTAATTTGTACGATTTCAATAATACTTGTGTTTTCCCATGTGGACTTGACATTATTAAATAATTAGATAAAATTTGATTACGGTTGCAGATGAGAAACTAATAAGGTAACAAAAATAAATTGGATTAAGAAATAACTGCTTACACTCGGCTTCACGCTTTTTGTAGAAATTCTTTGTTTTTGTGCCATAATTTCGGATTAATGATGACTGGCAATGTACGATTAAAACACATTTTCATTTTACGAGTTGTTTAATGTTTTTGTGCGCTATTGTAATTGTGTGTTTTTCTCCTTGTTGTAAAGAAGTCCAGACGTTATTAATAAAATTTTAATACGTTCTAGACATTTTACAACAAGCAGATAACATACAACTAGAATTACGCACAAAAATAACAACTCAGTAGTATGATTTAGTATGTTTGGGGACAAGGGTGTAGGCGCGCGGAGCATCAGTGATGTTCATGCTCTGTTATTCCGGTCTCCCAGCAGCCATTTTAAAACAAAATTTTCCATTTCCCCTCCAAATTTCTCATTTCTTACCTCAAAATTTTCCGTTTTTCCCTTAAATAAGCATTGATTACTCCAGCTGCAAAAACCAGCCACAGAAATGCACTTTTCGATCCATCGGAAGGATTTGGAAGGATCACTTCTCGGTGTCAGAGGGTAGCCATATTGCTTTTATAGGCATAGGATATGCCAAATCGATACGCAGGATCCAGGATCGGAGCCGGAGCCGACCATCAGCCATCTTGGATCTGTCAGCCATTTTAACCACTATGTTGGATGTCGGTGACCTTGACTTTTGACCTTGACCCCAGTTACTTATAATCTTAAACACAAAAAAATTTTAAAAAATGAAATCTAAAAAATCCACAAATGTTTATAAAAATTATTTAAAAACTTATTAAAAATTATTATTAAACTAGAGGTGTCGAAGGACTCGAATCGACCAGCACCATGTTGAATCGTCACCCAACAGCCATGTTGGTTCCAGGTGACCTTGAACTTGACACATGACCTTGACCATATAACCATGACCTTGGATGACCTTGAAAACAAAAATCTGAGGAAAACATTAAAAATTGAATAAATTCATAGAAGTCAACTAGCATATTACATTATTGACTACTACCGCCATCTTGGATTCAGGTTCCCTTGACCTTTGGCCTTAAACCAGTGACCTTTAACCTTGAACCCAAGAATTCGTCAAAAATCCAAATATTTCCTAAGAATTTATAAAAATTTTACAAAAAAAAAATTATAAGAAATTATTTTCTTAATTATTTTTAAAACTTACATTTCGGAGGTTTCCCACAGCACACATCCAGAAGATCATATTGCATTAACATTCTCCTCCCCTTTCCAATAATTCTCATTCGTTAATCAGTCTGCGGGTCTCCAACTCCTTCGCCTATGATCATCCTGTCGAATACACTCCACCCGCTATATTTATTTTTCGCTTGTCATTTGTTTACATTTTCAACAACTAGGTGGCACTGATGACTCCGACCAACATGTTAGATCTGGATGACCTTCACCATAACCTCACATATATGACCTCAACCCCGTGCCAATGACCTTAAATAACCTTGCACTCAAAAATAAATTCTAAAATCTTTTGTAAAATCCAAAAAGTTTCAAAAAATACTTAAAATTTTTGAAAATTTTATGAAGACTGGTTTTTTCATCAATCTTGCAGTCAGCACCGCAATCATCCACGCAATCAGCACCACATTAGTTCCACATCAGCACCACAATAAGCACCACAATCAGCACCACAATCAGTACCATAATCAGTACCACAATCAGTACCACAATCAGTAACACAATCAGCACCACAATCAGCACCACAATCAGTACCATAATCAGTACCACAATCAGCCCCGCAATCAGCACTTCAATCAGAACCACAATCAGCAATTCACACACCAATCCACACAAATCCACATACCAATCCGCACCAATCCACATGCCAATCCACACGCCAATCCACACCAATCCACATCACAATCCATAACAATCCTCGCCAATTCTTCGCAATCCTCCTCTGCAATCCACAGTAATCCACCACAATCCTTCGCAATTCTCCTCCCCAATCCACAGCAATCCAAACAAGTCCATCGATCCATCTTAATCCTTGGACCATTCCAAATCCATCGATCAATCCCAATCCTTAGCAATCTCTCTCTGCAATCCACACCAATCCTCCGACCAATCCCAAACCTTCAAACAATCCCAATCCTTACATCAATTCCAATCCTTAGCCATTCTCTTCCGTTATCCTCCTCTGCATTCCACAGCAATCCATGTCAATCCTTCGATCAATCCCAATCTTTCGATCAATCCTTCGATCAATTGTTCGGTTATTCCTCCACTCATATGTATAGAAATTACATTCGTTCGCCAACTATCTCCAAATTTTTACATGTCGTCAGAATTAATGTTTTGTATGCAGTAAGATGCATGGATAGTTGATCCATGCATCTTTATACCAAAGTCTTTATTATCATTCTATATGCAGATCTTTCTGTTAATAGTCGAGTACTCGTAGCACCACTTTAAAGTTGTGACGGAAGAAGGATACAGCACACAAAAATAAAAATAAACAATCATTTTATAAAAAGTATTTATTATTATTTTGTAATTACAATTTTAGAAGAAAACAGTTCATTACACCATGTTACATGTCTGCGTTTTTGAAGGTCAAACAACTAGGTGAGTCTATCAACAAGTTCATTCGGGTCTTCGAAAAGTAGGTAGTCATGTCGCTTGTTGCAGCAAATGTGTTTGAGTTGTGTGCCAGTGCATCGAGAAAATCGCCATCATCGTCTTCAACACTATCACTGTCTTCATGTTCATTTTCATCAATACCTTTGTCATAGTCTTTGTCACCTCCTGTTTTGTATTCTATATTAGATTTGCTTTTCTTTGTAGCAGGAGGTGTATGCTCATCAGTATTTAGAGCCAACGACCGTTTGTTTATTCTGAAGTTAGTCGACTTCATGCGAAAACTTGCAAGTGTACATTCTACACAAGCCTACTCTAGTGCACTCATTCCGTCTTTAGCATTAACCGTATCATCATAATCACCTGTCGAATCGGTACACATTGATGCAGCAAGAGGTATTGCCGGCAATACTTGCTTACTCCCAGTAGACGAATCCTTGCAGATCTCGGTATGTTCTTTCAATATATCACCTTGCACAAACTGCACGGGACCAATGTCATAATGGTTCATCGCACGAAAAGGACTCTTCGTACAGACCGTTCTCCCATGACAACGAGCATTTTGACCATAGGTGAAAACTCGATCGCAGAATCGGCACTGGCGACAACCAGTTTGCGATGATGCAGGTCATGGCTCCATGAAATTTGAGGTCATAGGCAGGCCTTCGTATTCACAATTCATCTTCGCGGGATGATGAGAGAGCGCTTCCAAATCGATGTTCACCCTTAGGTGTCGGAACGTAAACTGTAGTTTTTTTCCTATATAAATGTGGTACTGTTTACAGTAAAGAGCCTAACTTGTGCCCACAAAAGTTTTCCACCATAAAATTTATATGTAATAAAATATGGGAGCATTCTGAGAAAACCTACATACTCGTTCGCTCCAGAAGAAAACAAGCAGATAATTATTTATACATAAATATAGCAATATATAATTATTTTAATTTATACTATCCATATTATGTATGGATATTTAAATATATATAAATAATCTTAAATTAAGTTTATGCAGAATTATGTATATATAAATACAAGAATATAAAATTATTTTAAATTTCTATATTTATACATATGCCTTCAAGCATGATTAAATAACACATTGTTATGTGAGTACCTTCTTGTTTTCTTCTGGAGTAGACAAAGGTCTAAATATTTACAAATAAATTGCACCGATTAGTTTTTATCCTAGCTTATGTATTTTGTTAAAAGTGAATTTTTTACCTTTTTGTAGCACTCTCGTTTAGTTCTGGATATTTCCAGGAAAATTTCACCTACCCGACATTTCTATAATGTATGAAATAGCTGGGTTTAGAAATGAAAATGGAAAGACTCGTTAGTACCCAACGTGCGAACATTCAGCTAGATTTTATATTAGAAAATACATATGCCAAATATGCTTAAACGGAAGAATATGCGAAACCAGGAGCAGCATACTTTGACATATTAAAAAAAAAAAAATTCTAGTTAACATTTGTTGGAAGTTTCTTGTTGATGGAGTTTTGTTTTTAGAAATTGTTATGAATAATTATGAAGCGTAAAGTCTACAATATTTTGGCAAAAAATTAATACATTTCACTGTTCGTTAAAAAAAACTTGTTAGTGAAGGAACTTTAATTTTTTTATATTTAGCCATGTTTTAATAGTCTCTCTAAAATTCCAGGGTGATATTTTCGGGATATCAAATTGGAATTAGTAATTTAAGTGAGGAAGCACATATCCGAGTAGAGGAGTAGAATTGTATCAATCCTAAGTACAACAGAAGAATATTTTATTATTGAATGTTGGTTAAGAAAGTTAAACGTGACCAGTGACACACATAAGTACACGAACCAAAAATAGTTTAAATTTTTCTCGGCAACCTTTTATTATTTTGAATAACCTACAAATACGAAAATTACTGGGTACTGTTGATACAATATAAACGTAGTAAATCAATATCACATTTCTTGTCTAAGTCACCGAAAAAAAGAACAAATATTATTTTTCCTTGGCAGCAAGAATTATAATGCTTGTCCCACAAATTACAAAGTGATTGCATTTTTTTTTTCAAAAGCAAAGCATGAAAGTATAATTTTCATACTTCTAACTGTTTCACGCGAACTGAAATGTCATCACAAATTTCATAAAGAATTTTCATTGACNAAATCAATATCACATTTCTTGTCTAAGTCACCGAAAAAAAGAACAAATATTATTTTTCCTTGGCAGCAAGAATTATGATGCTTGTCCCACAAAATACAAAGTGATTGCATTTTTTTTTTTTTTTCAAAAGCAAAGCATGAAGGTATAATTTTCATACTTCTAACTGTTTCACGCCAACTGAAATGTCATCACAAATTTCATAAAGAATTTTCATTGACTAAACTTACAAACACATAAGTGTCTTTATTCAACGACCACAGATTGTCGGTTTCCTGGCATTTCCTTTTTCGCTGTTTTTTTCCCACGGGCTTTTTGTGCGTTGAGTAGAGCGTGTGTGATAGGTCAGTGCGGTTCGCCCACACAAACAGAGAAAGTGAACTGCAAGCTTGTGGTACAACTTCCTACCTACGGCTGTTGGCTGGGAGGGCAACCGGGAGGGTTGGGGGGTGGAATGGAAGAGAATAGGCAGAAAGTAGCAATTAGAAAAGGCAGTCCCCTGGAGGCTGGAGAAGTTCAGCAGAGATCGAGGTTCACAAATGTCAGGAATTTCATTTCAAGTAAGGGTCAACTTTCTTCCTCTGTCGTTCCAGCTGGTGTGACTGAGAAATTGCATTTGCATGCTAAAATAAAATTAATGAAACCAAGCTGCCTCACTTCGCTCGTGACACTTTCGGTTATGACGATATATTAATGGCAGTTTGGTTCGACTTTCAAATATAACTTTGGGAGAGGTAAATATTAAACAAAGGAGAAAACTGCCTTAAAACTCAAATACCATCGGCAAAATTAAGTATTCTGAGAAAAAGTGTCCGTTACAGACAGACATCACAATATATTTCCGCCTTCACCTGTCTATGCAAAATTATATGCTTTAAGCGTTTCAAACAACCCTCGCATATATACACAGTGTATTTTTTATCCGCCAGTTGTAAGATAGCGCAACGTGAAAGAATAACGTTTTATGCCATATCTCGAGGAAAATATAATAAACTTGAACATAACTAACTATATTGGTGTTCGGCACAGAACAAAAGTTTTCTAAAACTAAAACTAAAACTCGACAAAATACACCAAAACTAAACCCCCAAAAGAATGTTTAAGCAACAAAATTCTAAAACAAATATAATGAGCAAATATTTAAGATAAGATTCGGCAGGTTTAAAAACAAAGGAACTCTAATGCCACGAAACAAGTAAGACACGTAATGAAGACTAACGAGACAAGAAGCAGCAAGTATCGAGATAAAACATGAAAAAACCAGTTGTCGGTCTGGAATTTTTGGAGACTGCGACGTATTACGTTGCAAAGAAGAATAAACATTTTTCTGATTTGATGCAGTACAAACAGTTCTAGGTCACAGTTGTCAATTGGGTTTGGAGGCGCTTTTCATCTTGGCTATTTTTGTTCATATTTTTAGAAACTGTTTGCAAATGTGGTATTTTCGTTGCACGACCGAAGTAGATCCACGCAGCTCCACAAAAGCCCCGGGCAAAAGTGATCAGGTAGTTATGTTTTCATATATCTCTCTAGAAATAAATAAAGGCCGCGTAACGATTGCAAAAATTCAACGAAATAATACGGTTTACGCAAATCGCACCGTTAACTTTATACTAAACTTCCCACTTACTCTTAAGGCTGTCTGTAATGTAACACACGAATAAATAAAGCTTTTATGTAATATTTAAAAAACAATCTGAATCCTGCAAAATTTGGCAAGCAAGTAGTACGTTAGGTCATTTAAACGTATGTTGAATTGGGTTGGACAATTGTTTTCAAAATGGCGGCAATAAAAATATTTTAGCTTTGTAAGCTATATCTACGACACCATGAAACAAATTTTAACTTAATTTCATATTCTGGCAGTATCTATTACAAACATCAAAAATATCTACACGAACTACTTTTGTCCGGAAATTTGTAAAATAGTATCACAATATTTTATGTAATATCTCGACAAACAATCAACCGGTTCATCTCAAATTTCGCAAACTAGTTATAGGTTTGTAGTCCATCTAAATATATGTGTATTAAGTGGGAAGTCACATGTTTTCAAAANAGTGCGAAGTCACATGTTTTCAAAATAACGGCCATGAGGTATGTATGTATTAAGGTCAGTATGCCATTATGTCCCAAATTATTACAAAGAAACTTTATATAGAGGCAGTATCACTGATTCCCATAACATTTTGCGCACATGTAATACCAAGGTAGGTCTTGTTAATCTACTTGTTTTTAGTGGGTCAGGCATTTTTCAAATTGCGACAATATAAATAATTTACAGTGGTGTGTTACATATACATAATTAAACGAAATAAAATAAAACTTTTTATGCTGATGGTATCTATTAGTAGCAACATATATATATATATATATATATATATATATATATNTGCGACGTATTACGTTGCAAAGAAGAATAAACATTTTTCTGATTTGATGCAGTACAAACAGTTCTAGGTCACAGTTTTCAATTGGGTTTGGAGGCGCTTTTCTTCTTGGCTATTTTTGTTCATATTTTTATAAACTGTTTGCAAATGTGGTATTTTCGTTGCACGACCGAAGTAGATCCACGCAGCTCCACAAAAGCCCCGCGCAAAAGTGATCAGGTAGTTATGTTTTAATATATATCTCTAGAAATAAATAAAGGCCGCGTAACGATTGCAAAAATTCAACGAAATAATACGGTTTACGCAAATCGCACCGTTAATTTTTATACTAAACTTCCCACTTACTCTTAAGGCTGTCTGTAATGTAACACACGAATAAATAAAGCTTTTATGTAATATTTAAAAAACAATCTGAATCCTGCAAAATTTGGCAAGCAAGTAGTACGTTAGGTCATTTAAACGTATGTTGAATTGGGTTGGACAATTGTTTTCAAAATGGCGGCAATAAAAATATTTTAGCTTTGTATGCTATATCTACGACACCATGAAACAAATTTTAACTTAATTACATATTCTGGCAGTATCTATTACAAACATCAAAAAAATCTACACAGAACTACTTTTGTCAGGAAATTTGTAAAATAGTACCACAATATTTTATGTAATATCTCGACAAACAATCAACCGGTTCATCTAAAATTTCGCAAACTAGTTATAGGTTTGTAGTCCATCTAAATATATGTGTATTAAGTGCGAAGTCACATGTTTTCAAGATAACGGCCATGAGGTATGTATGTATTAAGGTCAGTATGCCATTATGTCCCAAATTATTACAAAGAAACTTTATATAGAGGCAGTATCACTGATTCCCATAACATTTTGCGCACATGTAATACCAAGGTAGGCCTTGTTAATCTACTTGTTTTTAGTGGGTAAGGCATTTTTCAAATTGCGACAATATAAATAATTTACAGTGGTGTGTTACATATACATAATTAAACGAAATAAAATAAAACTTTTTATGCTGATGGTATCTATTAGTAGCAACATATATATATATATATGCGTCTTTGTGTGTGTAATAGCCTATTTTGCCCACCTTTATGCAAGATAGGTGAGAAAATGAAATTTTTAATCCGAATTTTGGGAACCATTCAACTTACGTAAGCTTACATGATTTAAGTGAGCTACGTATTTATTTTAAAAATGACCGCCTCTTAATATTCCAGGTTAGTTAAACACTGTCTAACAAAATGTTAGATTAATTACAACAGAAATTGACGCTCCTAATCCTACATTCGTAATACAATAGGTTCTATGCTACCTTATGGTAGAGTTGGATATGTTTTTGTTTCCGTCTCAAGTGATATTTGCCATAAAGACGTCAAGGCCCGCCTACTATCTAAGCTTTTAAGAAATGTATCAAAATATTTTAGCATCTCTGTAGGGGTAAGTCGGCTTATTAGTTATATCGGTATCTTGTTTCATTGTCTAACTCCAGATCAAAAAGCGTATAGGTACACTGAAATTTAGGGCAAGAATTTCAAGATGTAGCCATGATTATGGCTGAAACTCAGTTAATAAGCGAGTGTAAAATTCGTTCCGCCTTTTCTTGTAGAGCTTCTTATATAACTTACGTGATATTCTATAACGGGATTAGAGTTCCCCGTTTCAATGGTGTTTCTTGGGGATTTCAAAAGAAATCTCAAGATAATGTGTGTTACGTACATGGTAATACAGTGCAAAATATCTTATAAAACTAATTTTTGGAAGTCTTATTCTCACCCTTAACGTATTTTCGTAACATATTTACATTTACTTAAAAATCCTTGCATAAGCACATTTCGCAGATGTGAATATTTTTCTTGTCTCCGCGAAAAAATTAGGTCCCACCAGTGCGAACCAGGTTCGATTTCCGGTGGGTTCACCCCCGGATTTTCGCACGAGGGGACCGTGCCCGAATATGTTGCTAATCGGCGGGGTTTCTCGGGGATCACCGGTTTTCCCCCAGCCCTTTCATTCCGGCGCTGCTCCATACTCACCTCGTTTCACCCTCAAGGGCCCTCAAGAACTCATTGTTCAGTTACGTGTCACCCAAATCTCTCCACTCCTCGAAAAATACACTGTTATGTCATTCGTTTTAATTCACAGACAATTTATTTTAAAAGCTTTTTCGATTCTTACTGGTGAAGACTGGCTTTATGAGATGAGATCATTTATAATTAGTTTACCTTAGTCTATGATGTCAGCTGTAAAGAAAAGTCAATACCGTCTGCTCTTGTTAGAGTTTAGTCTGGGTTGCATTCTAAATGAACTTAACTATTGGATAAATTTAGTAAGGTGCTACGATTTTCCTAGCAACAAAAAAGAATGTTAACCAAGGCGAAATTACTAACTTCATTTTTTTTTTGTTATGAACGCTTATTATTCGTATGAAATGTAATTGGAAGCTAGGCATTAACGTATAATATTTATTGTATATATCAATTATGAGAGTGGAAGTGACATTTTAATTTATTTTATTTCACACTGTGGTGTCACGCAACGATCACCTCCGGCGTTGTAATTCTGTGTCCGATTTTATCGTAATGGCTACACCGAATGGACCTCAATTTATATTGTATGAGATATTAGCCAAGAGCAGAAGATATAAACTGTTATGGTGATGGCGGAACCCATTAGTCGCAGCGGTTTTTGCAGGAGACGGAGTAATTAATGGATCGATGTTGCATTAGATACCAGCATCCAGCGACTTCAATAAAGACCGCGGAAGGGAAGGATTGTCTTATATAGTTATACACTACTACAAATAATAAATATATATATACTTCGAAACACCTCTTAGCCCTAGCCCATCCCGGAGTGTTTCATTCTCATTTTGTATGCCATGCTATTTTTGGCCACCTGCCCCACTGGGCATAAGCTCTTTGCTCAATTTTGGGCATTCTCCTGTATAGGAGACAACCTATCCACAGCCATCACGATATTTAAACCACTACCAGCACGAGTCCTTCCTCAGTCAGACCTCCTGGCTCAGGGTTAGGTCAGAGGCATCACGGACTGTGCCCCTGACCCTCCTGCTGAGGGAACCTCTAGAGTAGCGAGGCCAGCCCGTGTTACTCCTTCCTTTCCATCCTAGGTTCTCCCTTTTGAGTGGGCTTATACCCCAACCCCAGAAGATGATCCGTTTCCAATAACGTGAATCTATTCAAGTTGAAATTCAGCTTTTGTAGTTATACACTACTGTAAGACACACTAGCGAAGCCATCCTGTTGCTTCGGGAGGATTTTAAGACAACGTGTAAATGTGACCAGCTAGAAATGTTAGCCGCAATGAACATCAACATTAAGTAAATATTCGAGGGTTCCCCCCCCCCCCCCNTATAGGTTCTCTACCACGCGCATGTAGATTTTCTAGCCCCTGCGGCCGCATAATGAGAATATCTGGTTCCATTCCCGGAGGTGTTATGTCGCTTGGTACCTACCTGCCGGGTTCGCTGCCGTTAACTCCGCTAGGGACCTATCGCGCACGAACTCGAAAGCTTGTCGTTTGAAAATTTAACGAAATTTCGTTAATGCCTTGCTAATTTGTTACTTGCACACAGTAATATACAAGATTCACTCGAATTCAAGAGACAACTGTTGAAATACCTTGCCTTTGTATCGGTTCTCACGACCTCGATGTTAAGAGCCGCCCAAATCTCTTCACTCACTTGCCTACCTTTGTAGGCTGTTCTCGGTGAACTGAGCATTTATCAAAGCCATTCTTAATATATTCTTGTATGCAATTCGTGTAATCTTCAACCGTATGTACATACAGTACAATGTTAACATTCCCATGTGCCTGAACACTTTATTAATGCGTCGTTCAACTGAAACAGTGAAATTACTATAAAAGTGCGCCTTAATATCTTACAAAGTTTCTCATTCTTGCCCTTAACCTATATGCAAAAAAAAAATTTCAAGCAAAAGAAAATTTTTTAGTTTTCCCAAATGTTTACCTAGCACTCTTTTCAACACTAACACATGGAACTAGTTTCTCTCCCTCGTTACCAACTTTACTAGGTGCATGCCCTTCTATGTACTCGTTAAAATATTTTTTTTTCAAAGGTTGTTTTCATATGTGCTCAATTAACTATGAACAACTTATAATGGCAGTGAATGTGGTTCAAATAATTTAGTATAAATTAACACATTATTGCTTGAATTAAATTAATACATATGAAATAAGAGATAATTTTTTATATTAATTACGAAGTCACTATGAATTTACTGTTTCACCAAATAGATGTAGTGATTAAGTTTGTAGATTATAAACTTATTCAGTTAGCATTAAGGAATAAATGATTAACGCTCATGAGATGAAGTTTATTAACATATACCTATTACCTTCGAAATGGCATGCGACTTCTTTCATTTTAGAGTGAACAGTACAATACATTGTGTAAAGTATAATTTTGTCTCAAATTTACAGTTAAAATTTTTTTATGTAAATACTTTGCTATAAATTTAATTTTACAATATATTTTTCTTGGCACTTAAAAATATTTATGCCACTATTTTCATAACCCAATTTCAAAAGAACGCATTATAGACGAAGTTATTATAATCAGTGCTCTCGAGGAGTTGTCTCTGAATCGCATACCGTAACCAAGTCCTAAATTAAGTCAACGGTGTTGCTTAAATGTTACTTTACGTTCAAGCGTTGGTATTTAATAATAATCTTTTTGTTCAACTTTCATAATAATAACGACAACAGTACTAATTCCGTGCTCAGATCTTGTGTTTAAATAACGTAGATCGAGGGGCCAAAAATACGTTTTATTATACATTGAGTTTAAAATTTAATTGAAATCAAAAGCCTCGAACATGGTTTGCCCAGTGATTGAATACTGCCTCTCAAAGCCTTTTTATTCTTCTGTTATAATCATAGTTCCCGTGGGATGGGAAACTACAAACAAGTATCTTGCCGTAGGCTGTATGGCATACACTACTACAGCGATATGAGACTTTCCCTTCAGTATCTATTTTAAGTGCCCCCATTTCATAAAAAAAAACTGGTGGATGAGAAAAAAAGGGAGGGGGGAGTTTGTCATTGTAGGGGCTGCGTCACGCTCATCTCATCTCGTCTCATAAATTACATTCTCCAGCAGGTAGTTCTGTCTTCCAGGTATGGAAAGATGAATCCGCTCAATACCATCTCCCTGTCAGATCCATACTGAATTCTACCTCAGGAGGAAAACGTGCACAGACTACTAAGGCCACAAGATGATAATATGTGACCAGATTTTTCTCCGGAGAGAAGCTCGGTATACTTGGAGAAAATGCTGGTACACAGTAAAAAAAATTGTACGTTTTACAGAGGTTTTTTTGTAAAATAACTGCAGGGCTCTTAAAAATATTTTAGATGAAAATTCAAGGAATTTTTGAGAACTTCAAAAAAATTAAATGCATGATATAAAGAACTAAATCGTCTAAATTAAGAACCAACGTATTATCTATTAAAGATCTTTGCTAATCCCATTCTTCATTTTGAAATTGTAACATTATACATTTAAGATCTTGGAGTCGAAAAATGTTTACTGACAAGAATACACTTAAAAAACCGGAATGGATTTGAAATATACACTTATTTTGTCATCGCCTTTCGCTAGTTAATACAATTATTTTTCCATCATTACCTTAGGATCTCTTGTTTTATTTCAAGGACTCAGCCTTCTAAGTTAACTCCCGTGTCATTCTGGTTCTGACAATTTCACAACATTAAGTCAGGATTAATTTTTCTTGTCACAAGTATAACTTTTCGCTCATTGGATATGTTCAGTAATGCTTTGGGCCATTCGGTAGCTACTATGCACGCATACTTATAATAGCGCTAAGAAAATCCTAATGAAACGACACACCGGTTTCTTCAATTTATCTGACTTTTTCACTCTTAGCCATGCTGATAATCTAATTTTATGTATTCAATTAGATATAACCTGAAAATTCAAGAATTGTTTAAGGATCTTAAGGATTATGTAATTGCCAAAAATGTTCTTGTGACACTACAAATTAAATATTTTATCCTTACAAGAAACAGCTTTATGAAACGTACGAAATTGTTTATGTATGTATCTCAGTAGTAGGATAGTAGGGAAGCTGAAGAACCGGCTACTGGCTGGAGAGCCGAGGTTTCGTGGCCACCATTTTGGATTATGTTACGGCAGTCATCTAAAATACCCTTGACCTTGATATTTTTCCGNACCGTAACCAAGTCCTAAATTAAGTCAACGGTGTTGCTTAAATGTTACTTTACGTTCAAGCGTTGGTATTTAATACTAATCTTTTTGTTCAACTTTCATAATAATAACGACAACAGTACTAATTCCGTGCTCAGATCTTGTGTTTAAATAACNTAATCTTTTTGTTCAACTTTCATAATAATAACGACAACAGTACTAATTCCGTGCTCAGATCTTGTGTTTAAATAACGTAGATCGAGGGGCCAAAAATACGTTTTATTGTACATTGAGTTTAAAATTTAATTGAAATCAAAAGCCTCGAACATGGTTTGCCCAGTGATTGAATACTGCCTCTCAAAGCCTTTTTATTCTTCTGTTATAATCATAGTTCCCGTGGGATGGGAAACTACAAACAAGTATCTTGCCGTAGGCTGTATGGCATACACTACTACAGCGATATGAGACTTTCCCTTCAGTATCTATTTTAAGTGCCCCCATTTCATAAAAAAAAACTGGTGGATGAGAAAAAAAGGGAGGGGGGAGTTTGTCATTGTAGGGGCTGCGTCACGCTCATCTCATCTCGTCTCATAAATTACATTCTCCAGCAGGTAGTTCTGTCTTCCAGGTATGGAAAGATGAATCCGCTCAATACCATCTCCCTGTCAGATCCATACTGAATTCTACCTCAGGAGGAAAACGTGCACAGACNAAGATGAATCCGCTCAATACCATCTCCCTGTCAGATCCATACTGAATTCTACCTCAGGAGGAAAACGTGCACAGAGTACTAAGGCCACAAGATGATAATATGTGACCAGATTTTTCTCCGGAGAGAAGCTCGGTGTACTTGGAGAAAATGCTGGTACACAGTAAAAAAAATTGTACGTTTTACAGAGGTTTTTTTGTAAAATAACTGCAGGGCTCTTAAAAATATTTTAGATGAAAATTCAAGGAATTTTTGAGAACTTCAAAAAAATTAAATGCATGATATAAAGAACTAAATCGTCTAAATTAAGAACCAACGTATTATCTATTAAAGATCTTTGCTAATCCCATTCTTCATTTTGAAATTGTAACATTNCTCTTCATTTTGAAATTGTAGCATTATACATTTAAGATCTTGGAGTCGAAAAATGTTTACTGACAATAATACATTTAAAAAACCGGAATGGATTTGAAATATACACTTATTTTGTCATCGCCTTTCGCTAGTTAATACAATTATTTTTCCATCATTATCTTAGGATCTCTTGTTTTATTTCAAGGACTCAGCCTTCTAAGTTAACTCCCGTGTCATTCTGGTTCTGACAATTTCNCTTAGGATCTCTTGTTTTATTTCAAGGACTCAGCCTTCTAAGTTAACTCCCGTGTCATTCTGGTTCTGACAATTTCACAACATTAAGTCAGGATTAATTTTTCTTGTCACAAGTATAACTTTTCGCTCATTGGATATGTTCAGTAATGCTTTGGGCCATTCGGTAGCTACTATGCACGCATACTTATAATAGCGCTAAGAAAATCCTAATGAAACGACACACAGGTTTCTTCAATTTATCTGACTTTTTCACTCTTAGCCATGCTGATAATCTAATTTTATGTATTCAATTAGATATAACCTGAAAATTCAAGAATTTNACTTTTTCACTCTTAGCCATGCTGATAATCTAATTTTATGTATTCAATTAGATATAACCTGAAAATTCAAGAATTTTTTAAGGATCTTAAGGATTATGTAATTGCCAAAAATGTTCTTGTGACACTACAAATTAAATATTTTATCCTTACAAGAAACAGCTTTATGAAACGTACGAAATTGTTTATGTATGTATCTCAGTAGTAGGATAGTAGGGAAGCTGAAGAACCGGCTACTGGCTGGAGAACCGAGGTTTCGTGGCCACCATTTTGGATTATGTTACGGCAGTCATCTAAAATACCCTTGACCTTGATATTTTTCCGCCTAATCTTTTCGGTTCACCATCTTGTTTCTATATGGTTCCAGTTCATGCTCTATCAATCCACCTTGGTATTTCTTTCTCTGTGATTCCACCTTGGTACTTCAAGCTCTGTCAATCCACCTTGGTACTTCATGCTATGTCGTTCCACCTACTCATATTTTTCTTCATGTTTTATCATTCCTTCTTGCATCTCTCGACTATTCTTTCTATGGCATCTCTGTGCCACCATCTGCATTTATAACTTTCAGAGTGTGCCACCTTGAATGGCGTCTGATGTAATTTCCCCATCGCCTACTAGGGGATGCTTTATTACTAGAGAACTGAAAAATAGAGTTTGCGATAAAAATAAAAATAAAGTGAATTTTAGCATTTTAGTGCGAATAAAGCGATTNGAGAACTGAAAAATAGAGTTTGCGATAAAAATAAAAATAAAGTGAATTTTAGCATTTTAGTGCGAATAAAGCGATTGTTCCCGTTTTACTTCAAATAAAGCTATTTTGAACATTTACACTGACCTTTACTTGAAATTAAACCTACATTCGCGGNAGAACTGAAAAATAGAGTTTGCGATAAAAATAAAAATAAAGTGAATTTTAGCATTTTAGTGCGAATAAAGCGATTTTTCCCGTTTTACTTCAAATAAAGCTATTTTGAACATTTACACTGACCTTTACTTGAAATTAAACCTACATTCGCGGNTTCCCGTTTTACTTCAAATAAAGCTATTTTGAACATTTACACTGACCTTTACTTGAAATTAAACCTACATTCGCGGAATGAGTGTTACACAATGATATGTTTTGTTGCTTTGCTAACTAAATATGACAAAAAAGGGCACATCGACATGCAATGAATGTTTACATCACGTTTTGTGGTTGAGGTTAGGAATACTCGTCGCACTGTTTACCAAACCTCCGCCGTATTCATTGCAGCAACTAGTTATTTTTGCGTGTTAATACTGATCATTACTTAAAGTTCATGAATATATAAATTATGTGAACTGTTATAATCACGTAAACCTTTTCATTCACATAATTTTCGTATTTTTAAAATCCTTCAATAATAGCTTGAGTGTTTGAACTACCAATATTAATAAAACCAGTATTAAGGTGCGCTTTTTTTAATACACAAACTACTAGTTGCATATTCAACGAGCGGGACCATACTTATAGTATAAGACGAGGGAACTGCATTAGATGCCATCCAAGGTGGCACACTCTGGCAATTATAAATTAAGATGGTGACAGAGAGAGGCAAGAGAGAGAACAGTCGAATTAAGCAAGAGGGAATGATAGACCACGAAAAAAAATATGAGTATGGGGAAGGATGGAGCATGAAGAACCAAAGTGGAATCACAGAGCATGTACTGGAACATTCTATTAACAAGATGGTGAATGGTAACCAGATGGCAAACGGAAACAAGTTGGAGAACAAAAGCCAAGGTCATCCAAGATGGCGGCAGTGATATAATAAACAATAGGGGTCATGACTTCCCTGCTTTCCAACCAGCAGCTGGTGACCCAGCTTACCCAGTTTCCTACTACTTATCTATAATAAAATCAAAGTCTACATTTCTTGCTTATTAAAATTCAGCATTAGGTTTACATATTTCATAGTAATGTGTTGTACAATTTCCTCTAAATTACTTGCATTGTTACACAATGATCATGGCAACTATTTTCCGNTTTCATAGTAATGTGTTGTACAATTTCCTCTAAATTACTTGCATTGTTACACAATGATCATGGCAACTATTTTCCGAAGAATTATTTGTAAAATTACAAAAAAAAATATACAGTGTACGTGACAGTTGTTCTTAAACCTCTGTTTTGTTATATTTACTAACATTGTATAATACCAATCAATAAACATGTTAGCTAAGTGTTTCAATTAGCATTAAAATTAGTCGTTCTATAAGTGTTGAAATCTTATTGAGGTTTGCTTGAATACTGTTAAAAAAAGATATATTCACCAATTTACAAAATATTTTCAATAAATTACTTACTGTACTTGGCAAATAATTTCATGGTTTGGTCTACTTCACGAAAGATATTCATCTCCTAATTTTGTACACCTGGCACAATTTGGGCCCGTGAGATTTGCGCTTTTATCGCACAATTTTTATTCACTGAGATAATTCTACAAACATTCTATCAAGACGTTCATCTCGTGAATTTATTTAATTCGTAGTTACTTGAAGAAACTTCTTCTGGAATTAGTTTAGTATTTCTGCTTTAAGTGGTACATCGATTGGCACTTTCTTGAAGGACAAAGCGCGGTTAGGTGTACAAGGAGACACATTTGACTTACAAATCGCGTGGGCGTTGGTTCTGTCTCGACAAATTGGACTGGCCGTCACGTTTGCTAAATAGTCTTCCGTTCTCTCTTGCAGGAAAATGCCAATACATTACATTAATTCCTACCTTCCCAACAGTTAAATTAAGTCTTTGAGAAGCATGCATTATGGAAATGAATAATAATTACTGTCGTTTCCAATTTATTTCCAGGTCTATTATACTTTTCCCGCGGGGTTTTATCATCGATGAAAGCTGGAGATTTGTCCTAATGGAAAACGATTTCAAGTTTTGTACGAACGGCGAAATCTGTCTTCGTGCATTTGAAAACAGACATTCATAAAGCCAAGTACGCAATCAATAACCATTTCAGCTTCTCATTTAGCCTTGCCTGTATTTTGCCATTTTTTTTTGCAACAATTTGTTCGTTACAGATGTTTGAAATAATAGCGAAGAGACAATTACGGCAGGAAAGAGTGGAAAGAGTGATTTTTCTTTTCGCGGGAAAAGTTGAATGGTTGTAGCTTTTTGACATAGTTTTAAGATGAAGAAAAATCGCACTCCTTCTCCGTTGCGCCTCGCAGAATCTGAGCACAGCGCGGGCTTGAGTAACAGTGTACGTGAGATTGCGAAGATGCAGCTTCCATAAAGATAAAGGAAATATGAATTTAGAGCCACTGCACCCTCATCCCGTTGCCAATTTAATGCACGTACCATCCCAATTTCATTTCGTAAAGGATGGACCTGAATTCTACCACCAAACCCTGGACTGCAGGTTCATTACTTAAAGATACGATGTAAATGAGTATAGACACATGACTTAAACTGTAATATAATTACTGAAAACAGGGAAGTTTTTAAAATTTAGGGCTGAGCCACTAGTATACACAAATATTAGAGATAAACTAATCGCGACTAAACACTAAGGGNATCCCGTTGCCAATTTAATGCACGTACCATCCCAATTTCATTTCGTAAAGGATGGACCTGAATTCTACCACCAAACTCTGGACTGCAGGTTCATTACTTAAATATACGATGTAAATGAGTATAGACACATGACTTAAACTGTAATATAATTACTGAAAACAGGGAAGTTTTTAAAATTTAGTGCTGAGCCAGTAGTATACACAAATATAAGAGATAAACTATTCGCGACTAAACACTAAGTGNAAACTAATCGCGACTAAACACTAAGGGTCTAAATTATATGTTATTGAATAAATTCAATTTTAATAAATCGATTGTCCCCCTCATGTTTCTTTAAATTTAGTAACTTGCAAGCATGATTGCTTTATGAACATGTCAAAGTTAGTGAAAATGAATGTCGCCTTGTGTTATCACAATATTGCCCACGCAATGTGAGGGTACCGTGCATCACATTTATAACCACGCTTAGCCATATTTGACAGCTTGGAAACACGCACAAACTAAATAATATAATATAGTTGTTGCGATGCAAGGGCGCCGATTTCTGGGTGGGATCGAATAAGTACATCCCTGTGTAAGCGTTGCTGGTGAATGGTTTGATTTATAACAAAACTTAATTGCAAATGGAACTTTTTTTGTTCGCATTTCTTTTAAATATACACACTGAAGGATTTGTGACTATCACTTAGCCCCATCATTAAAAAAATGGGCTGCCACCAAAATTGGGCGGGGAAATATTGTCATCTTCAGGACACCACTGTAAGAAAAATTTCTTGTGAACTTCTTAAACTGTAATTGAAGTTTTTAACCCCTACCTTGTAAATAAATACGTAGTAATACATACCAGCAGGGTGCAAATGTAGGAATATTTAGCGTCGCTATATTACAAAGTAGCGGAACTTCCTTACATGCATGTTACTCTTTTTATGAGCAAATGTGGGAACACTCCTATGAATGTATGGGAAAAAGCTTTACAACTCGATGTTTTTTCAATATAGGTATTCACTTACGTACGTAGTAAATTTGCGAATAATTTCTTAGAATACATTAATTGTTCTGGTCAGACGTATTAATATTAATGGAACATCCTCAGCAGCGACATTTGCAAGAAAATCGCATATAAATATCAAGAGCAGCACTTGAAAGCCTGCACGTGAGCCATGCATTCACAACACACGAAACAGACGCAAGCGTTGCGGAAAACGAGGAATATTTGAGGCCACATTACAAAAGACCAGATTCCGTATGAACTTGTGGAGTGGAGTCGAAAGGTCTTGAGAGCCGAACGGACTTGTGCCGGGTCTGTTATAGCAGCTGTTATACCACAGCCGGCACTGTCGCCTTGCACGGTCGGATTTCACATCAGAAATGGTAATACGGCCTGTTTTGTTTTCCATTTCCGACTGGCCTACCCAAGGAGAAATATTTGGACTTGCCAGCTGGCTTGAACAATGGATGAGTCGACATAAAGGATATTCACGATCAAGTGATTACTTTTGAAAGCCCAGCTAGGTCTCTACTTTTCTCCCGCTGGTTGCATACCTCTCCGCATATCAGAATAAACCTGCGTGCCATCGAGGGACGTGTGACGGCAGCCGGAGAGACGCCTTTGTCCGCCAGTGCCATATCCAGGCGGCTGGCAAATCGGGACCTGTCGTCGCGGCGCCCCTTGCGACGTCTACCACGACTTCCTGAGCGTCGTCGACCACGTGTCACCTTACCATAGTTCAGCAGACGTCATTGTCATAATATAAGTTACACTGTACAGAAAATTTGTTCTCTGAGAAATGACCGTGATATGTAAATAACGAGATGAATAACAAATCTTACAAAATTATATTTACTAAAACAAAAAAAAACCACACACAAGGACTGCTACAAGATTTTAAACTGCATACCCTGTGTTACTATTACTTTTTATAGGTGGGTTTTAAGGATGTGACACTGACTAGAATGACACTTCTTGGGAATGATTGAGGTTAGTGATTTAGAAAATCACTGCACTTCATAAATGAAACGTTTGCAAAAGCTCTGTACTTGCTCAGTTGCAGTTACGTAACTGCAAACTATATTGGTTTATGAATGTTTACGTCGGGACAACAGTTACGTACTGAAAACTACAATGAACGACAGAAAACCTTNACTATATTGGTTTATGAATGTTTACGTCGGGACAACAGTTACGTACTGAAAACTACAATGAACGACAGAAAACCTTGAATATCGCCAAACCGTTACATTTGGTACAAAGTAATTTCTCTTTACTGTGAACAAAAGCAGCTCAAGGAATGTTTATTTATTGGCTATAAAGAAAGGTAATATTGCCATAAAACAAAAACGTATAAAGAAAAAAATTATTAATAGCAAACCTATGTTTCTCTAATATTCTCTTAAAATTAGAGAAATATTGTGTTACTGTAAACAAAACAGCTTTCAAGAAATGGTTTACTTTGCCGTACAGATAACTTTGAATGAATTATTTTAGAGTCCAATGATTTTTTCAAAGGTTGATTTCAAAAGACTATAAACACACACATAGACACGTACAGTGTAATATGAACTCTGATAACCATGATATAAGCACTTCGAATGTTCGAGTCAGAGTTTTTCTTCAGTGTAAGTCAGTCAGTGCCGTTTTAGATCATTGCTCGTTAGCAGTGCCCGAGAATCTCCTTTTGATGAAATATTTGCATTTTCCCTGTGTTCGCTACTTCCTGTTTGGTAGTTTCAAGAATGTTGGGTGTTGTGAACCGCGTGTTTACCTTTATAACGGCTCCCGCCTATCTGGAGCTGCTTTCCACGTTTGAGGCCGAGAGGCGCAGGGGCGATAAGAGCGATACTGCCTCANGGCTCCCGCCTATCTGGAGCTGCTTTCCACGTTTGAGGCCGAGAGGCGCAGGGGCGATAAGAGCGATACTGCCTCACGCTTCAAGTACGCCATCGCCGCTAAGCACAATGCTCTCGACTGGCGTGCAGTGTTCTCTTCGTACTGCGTGTACCNGGCTCCCGCCTATCTGGAGCTGCTTTCCACGTTTGAGGCCGAGAGGCGCAGGGGCGATAAGAGCGATACTGCCTCGCGCTTCAAGTACGCCATCGCCGCTAAGCACAATGCTCTCGACTGGCGTGCAGTGTTCTCTTCGTACTGCGTGTAACNCGCTTCAAGTACGCCATCGCCGCTAAGCACAATGCTCTCGACTGGCGTGCAGTGTTCTCTTCGTACTGCGTGTAACTATGGGACTTTCAGTTGTGACCCTATTATTTTATTGGTGGAAAGTATGTAGGAAGGTTCAATGCAGTGGCCTTAAGGTTTTTTTTGTAGGTGTTTAATGGGTATATTTTGAGATACTTTGAAAACCATTTTTAATCATTTTGTACTCAAGAATGATGTTTATATTGTGCGTAACGTCTTGAAACACTCAGCAGATCCCGTCTGAAGTGTGTGTATATTTCGCAGTTCAGCACANTTTATATTGTGCGTAACGTCTTGAAACACTCAGCAGATCCCGTCTGAAGTGTGTGTATATTTCGCAGTTCAGCACATTCGACCCATGTTTAATTGTTTCGCAGATAAACGTGAATTTCTAATAGTCTGTAACGCAGTTAAAGCGCTATGTAGGCGGTAGCCTTAAAGCCTGTTTAATTTGCGCTTGAGTAAACTTCGTGTTCGACTGTCGAACACACTAGACCTGTGCTGCAAGACATAAACTCTAATGTTCCGCTGGTCATTTATTGAAGGAAGCATGAAGTGAAAAGCCTAATTTAACGCGTTTTAGTTTGTGGTTAGCAGATTTTCTTGCTGCTTCCCGGAATATTTTTTATACGCTCGTAATTCCTGTTCGGGTTGCAAGTTCTTCTCTTAATGCAACAAGAGGACGAACTGTCCTAATCATGAGTGCATTTTCGATTTTCGGATTCTGCACCTCAACTTTATAATTTACTCCGTCACCAGAACACTTGAGATTTACCAGAGGTCATTTGTCATACGTTTATTGGTGAGCTACACTCGGCGTTGACAACTGCTAGGTAACATTACTCGCATGACTTCATTTTTCATCAATTAAACAAAATTGAATTTTACAAGAAGATTCTTTTGTTTCATTTTAATCAGATTTTATACGCACAATAACACACACTTTCAAAACATACATACAAATACACACATACAGACATACACTGAATATTTATCTTTGTCTTGCGTGTTAAATGGAATATTCCTGCGGTGATTATATACATTTCATTTATTTTTGTGANTGAGATTTACCAGAGGTCATTTGTCATACGTTTATTGGTGAGCTACACTCGGCGTTGACAACTGCTAGGTAACATAACTCGCATGACTTCATTTTTCATCAATTAAACAAAATTGAATTTTACAAGAAGATTCTTTTGTTTCATTTTAATCAGATTTTATACGCACAATAACACACATTTTCAAAACATACATACAAATACACACATACAGACATACACTGTGAATATTTATCTTTGTCTTGCGTGTTAAATGGAATATTCCTGCGGTGATTATATACATTTCATTTATTTTTGTGAGCCAGTATTAGCACTATAGGGCAGGTCAAGTGAGGCTTATCGCTTGTGTTCTATTATTTGTATTATCTTTCCGAATTCCCCTAGTAATCTTACTCGATGATCATGCAATGGTATTTCAGTGTCCGATTAACACATTTTTAAAATAAATTGAAATTTATTTTTATTAAAGACTTTATTCCAGGTTTATTTCCCTGTCATGCATAAGGAGCTGTATGTTTTGTACAGTGCATTTGTAACTTTCTTTCAATAAGTTTTACTTTGGAGTATTTTTTTTACAAACCCCTGTCGGTTGATGAGATTCAGCCGGACTGACTTAAAATATGAGAGGTGTCCTGTTTAAATATATAAGAGAAAACACATTGAACGGCTATTCCAGTTTATGCTCCCTTTTACGAGTGTTACAATTTATAAAATTGATGGAAGAGAACTGTTTTTGTTCAACTGCTTGTATTTGCGGGGTGGTAGTAGAGTTTCAAAATTCGTATCACCATAACACGCATTCATACAGCATACATGCAATGCTTCCGGTGGAACAGGGGCCTGCTGACACGTTGCGCCCTTCCGGGGACGATCCCAGAAATAGGGTATTTAAGGAGCTCAACATTCTGTCATACGTTAAAATTCACAAGCAATTTTAAAAACGCCACAAGATGTTACAAGCAAGCAACATTCATGGTCCTACGTCTCAGCACATCCTAGCAGACCGGTGACATGTGGTGAACTGTTGCGAAGCAAGCTGGCGTTATCNGCATAAGGAGCTGTATGTTTTGTACAGTGCATTTGTAACTTTCTTTCAATAAGTTTTACTTTGGAGTATTTTTTTACAAACCCCTGTCGCTTGATGAGATTCAGCCGGACTGACTTAAAATATGAGAGGTGTCCTGTTTAAATATATAAGAGAAAACACATTGAACGGCTATTCCAGTTTATGCTCCCTTTTACGAGTGTTACAATTTATAAAATTGATGGAAGAGAACTGTTTTTATTCAACTGCCTGTATTTGCGGGGTGGTAGTAGAGTTTCAAAATTCGTATCACCATAACACGCATTCATACAGCATACATGCAATGCTTCCGGTGGAACAGGGGCCTGCTGACACGTTGCGCCCTTCCGGGGACGATCCCAGAAATAGGGTATTTAAGGAGCTCAACATTCTGTAATACGTTAAAATTCACAAGCAATTTTAAAAACGCCACAAGATGTTACAAGCAAGCAACATACATGGTCCTACGTCTCAGCACATCCTAGCAGACCGGTGACATGTGGTGAACTGTTGCGAAGCAAGCTGGCGTTATCTCTGCACTGTACCCTGTTGCTTGCTAATTTACACTCCCACCGCTAAAACGTAGCTCGGCAGCTGACGCCACAGGACGCGTGTGCTGTGTCCCCTTGCTGCTCGCCTGTGAGTGGTTGGAATGCATTCAGTTTCCTTAGGCTGCACGGTGGTTACTGGCTCCTGCTGCGTGCACCGAGAATGTACAGAGCTCACCGCACGCCACTGAAGCAGACTGTGATTGGCTATTTGTTATCGCGACGATACTGGCCTATAGGTGTTTCCGTGCCTCGGCCGGCCACTCGTTCGGAGACAGGCGTCACTCCCCGTCGACGCGCAAGTCCCCAGCTCTCACACCGCTGTACACCAACAACGCCGGATGTTGACACAACAATGCACCTGCAGCACCCTTCCACAAGTACCGACACCCTCGTAAAGGCTTTTCGCGGTAAACTGAGCCCTTTCGAAAGCCATGCTGAACATTTACTTGTATGCACATTGTGTATTGTTACACCAGGTGTAACATTAACGTCGCCATGGGCCTGGTTACTTCATACATGCGTAAGTCAACAGAAACTGTAAAATTATTAGGAAAGTAAATATTTTTACGAATTTGCTAGCACTTACACTTTCGCGTATTAAAAAAATAGAAAACAGAATAAAGCACTTCAATATTCACAAATGTTTAATTAACAGNGAAGTAAATATTTTTACGAATTTGCTGGCACTTACACTTTCGCGTATTAAAAAAATGGAAAACAGAATAAAGCACTTCAATATTCACAAATGTTTAATTAACAGTTTTAATTCAACGTTAAACATTAGAACTACTTTACCAACTTTACTAGACACGTGACAGCCAGTGTGCCCGTCAAAATATACGCAGGTGGAGGCAGTGACATTTTTCAAAGGTTGACTTCAAAAGTGCTGCTCACTTTACCGTGAACAGCCTTTTACTTACCAATAAAGGGTGTGGTCTGGCCAGGGTATTATCCAAAACCCCTGCTGTCTGCCCAGGAGAGCGCTGAAGCGTCGTCGCTGCTCAGCGCGTCGACTACCCATTGCGAAGAGGATCCCGCATGACCTCCTCCAAGGAGCCCACCTTCCTTGAACCCACGTTTGAAGCCGTGAAGCACGGGAGCGATAAGGGCGACAATACCACGCGCATCAAGTGCGCCATCATTACTAAGCTCAGGGCTTTGAACTGGGTGCACTGTTGTCGCAGAGTACATGATTACACAGACACGTAATGGAGTGACAGTTCCTTTTATGTGGGCGTGCCCGTTCTCTGATTGGCTGCGCGAGGCTCTGGGATAGGGAGGTCGATATCGAAAAAAAAAATTGATGGTATTTATATTGGTAATTTATAAAAGTATTGTTTCACGAAACGATATATCAAAAGAATATCGATTTTCGGTGCATCGGAATTATATATTTTATGTATATAAGGAATAAATATAAAACTGCTTGGAATATTACATATTAGTTGACACGAGGCATTGCAAAAAGATGTGGTGCCTATTTTTGGTGCATGTTGAAAAAGTATACATGGTAAATTTTTAATTCAATTTTTGTATTCAAAAAACCGATTATAAAAAAAGCATTTTAAAAATATTTATTTTCTATTATTTGGACAAAATATTGATTTAGATGAAATATTGTTGGAATATATAGACTATTTATATCGATACATCGCTGATATAATATTGTAATTTCGATATATCTATATTTTTTTAACATCCCTACTTTGGAAACGTACCTTATGTCTGATCGGCTACTGCATTCTGCGGATTGTTCCCTATTGGCTGCGCTGCCGGCTGGAGAGTAGATTACCAGGCGCTGATTGGCACATGGCATTACATGTTGCTGGCCAGTGACGCCATTCTGCTGGGGTATGCTGCTGGAGTTCGTCGTATAAGTTGCTGTTTCACCTCTGTATTCTTTAGTATTCTGTGGCGTTTTCATACTGCGTGCACCGATGGGAACCTGTCATTTATTTGTGGAATGTCTGTATAGGACGTCCACGGTAAACTGAGCACTATCGAAAGCCCTGCTAAAGATCTACTTGTATGCACGTTGTGTATCCTTCCACCATATGTAAAATCAACATTGCAATGATACTGGTCACTTTATTCATACGTCGATCAAGTTAAACTGTAAAATTATTATAAAAGTGAATATTTTACCATTTTGGTAATTCTTATAATTTTATGCACTAAATAACCGGAAAGCAAATGAAACAAGTTCACTGCTCCCAAATGTTTACATTAACACCTTTAATTCAACGTTAAGACGTGGAACTACTTTCCCTCCGTCGTTACCAACCCGCTACTGGGAGTATGCCAGTCATCATGCATGCAGGTAGGGGCAGTGACATTTTCCAAACGTTGATTCGCTAAACCGTGAATAGCCTTTAGCAAGTTTTCAACGCAGAGCCTCGAGTAAATTTACATGCGTCTAATGCGAATATTTTGAGATTCAGCGCTTTGAAAAATCAGTTTTAAGCTGTGTTGGAGTGCTCTCAACTGTGGTTTCTAACCTATGTGACGCCTTGAGTGCACTCTACAGGCCTCGTCTGAAGTGTGTGTTACTTTCGTCGATCAGCACTCTGGACGCTCGTTTAATAGTTCCGTGGGAAAACGTATATTAAAAACACTCTGCAAAAAAATTTAAGCGCCCGTGGGAATCGCACCAGGCGATGCCACTGGATTGGACACCTCAATTACATTACTTTCCCAGTCAGTAAAATTTTTTAGTTTACTGGCGGTCTTTAGAGAAATATAATATGTTTTCATCTGAGCTAGAACCGGCAACAAACACGGCTTGAGAATTTCACTTGAGAAACCCGATTATCTTACAAATAAATTAAATAATTCTACACCAAAGGGTTTATCATTTCATTGACGACATTTCCAATTGAATAAAATGTTTTGTATATATACTATTATAACACGTACAAATACAAATACAACATTATAATTCATTTGCAATAACTAATAACATATAATAATTAAAAAAATGTATTTCATATGACATGGCAATTCTATTTATGCTTAACCAAAAACAAAATAACACAATTAAATTTGTTACTTTTTGTTACAATTAGAGTCAGTTGAATATAAAACGCATTTTTTAATAATATTATTTACTATAATTGAATAATTGTTGTGAATTCACTTACATACTCGCGGGTAGTGTAAGTGATTTAGTTTTTACTCCCTGGTCCGGGCCCACTCTCGGAGATCAGCCCCCAATCACCCTCTCACTACTTGTGTTACCCATTGACCTGACATTTTATCAAATCCATATACTAGTTTGCCAAAAGTGTTTACATCACGTTGATATAGTTCCTCCCAATTTTCTGGCTCTAGCCCCCTCATCTTCCTTGACTTTTCTATCAGGTTTTTTAGTGCTCCAGATTCTGTGGGTAGTTTGTACTCGGCTAACATTCTCTGCATTATATAAAACTTTGTCGGATAAGCGATGTTTATCCCTCCAGACACTGTGTTTTTCACTACTAGTTGCCTTGCTAGTGTCAAAATTTCTATCTCTTCTAACCTACTAAGTTTAAGTTTCTCTTCGAAATCATTGTATATTTCCTGTGGATCAACTTGTTTAACCTCTTTTTTTTCTTGCATTGTTTGAATGTTCTTGTGTTCTTTTTGCTTCTTTTCTTCCTCTATATGAACTTCCTTAACTTCGTTTTGTGTTCTTTTTCCACATTTTAATCTCCAAATGTTTGCTCTCAATGTATGATACAATGCATACATTGCATCCATTTTAACCTGAAATATAAATGTAATTTGCGTTAGTTCACTTTTCCCACACAGGAGCTAAGTTTTCACCAAAACACCAATATTATATAATATATAAATATATATATATATATTTTTTTTTTTTAATATTCTAAATTGGTTTAATAAATTTAACAACAATATTATAATGTCATATATACAAATTCTGAATTTAACCCCCAAGGTCATAACATATCTTACACCGATAATAAAAACAATAATACAAAAACAAGTAGTCCTAAAACAAAGAGACAATACAAGAACAAACACCAAAAAAATAACTCAACTTCAATCTTCTCCACCTAAAAACCATACACGAAGAAATAAAATATTTATGATTTTTCTTTGGTCTCCGCCATACTGTGGTCTCTCCCCTTTTCTTATTTTTAATTTTCTTTTTAGTAACTAAGTTTGCTACTTCCTATTTAATTATTAATCATTGGTATCATTATTCAAAGTTTTTAATTTTTTACACTTAATTTGTAAATTGGCACGCTTTATCTATTATTCTGTCTTCATAAATATTTTTCCTTCTTACTAGGTATTCTTCCCAGTAGAAGGATTATGGGGACTTGGCACATCGGGACCTGGGACCGGAGCTGGCTCGTGATTCGGAAAGCCCGATGCTGCGGGTTCGATATGAGATTTTTTTTGTTATATAAAAATATTTTAAGTTCCCATTGACACACCGAGTTTCAAAAAAATTTACTAAGTAATTTAAAACTTTATCGAGGTCCGTACACTTCGGGCACTTGTGTTCTGGTATTGTTTCCACGCAGGGTAGTGCTTACCAGTAATTTTCTTGGACGGGAGCATCTTCCACGGGTATAACTTGCGAGTAGATAACTTGCACACGGATTTCGTCTTCAACGGGAGGGCGTCTTCAACGGGGACGTCGTCTTCCATGGGCGCAGACATCGCGAGGGCTGCTCGGAGGGCCATGCATTAACCCTGCGATGCGGCGTGTCGTGAACCGAGGTAGTGCAGCCCTCGAAACACTCGTTGCGCGGGAGGCAGTCTCATATGTCTTCGTCCTGCGGCAGGTAGGCCGGCAAATACTTGAATACGGTCGAAATTTCGTAAGGTGCGTAGACCAGGAGAAATTCTTTCGGCAGGAACGGTAACTCGTCCCATTTGTCCAAGGCACTAAGCGAGCACACCCTTCCAAATGCCGAAATGGTCGAAAGGATTTTTTGGCTGCTCGGACCACACGCGTACATTTCTAAGAGCGAGAAAAATGAGTAATTTCCTGAGGGGGATCAGGGTGCGTCTTATAGAGATTTTTTAAAGCGAGAAAAATTGTCCGCACTCGCGATTAAATTATGCAGCAGATTGGTCGGAACCGGAGGTTTCCGAAAACGCACGAACAATTAGGCAATCCAAGAGATTGTCACGTGATGTGGTTAGCCAATGAGAATCAGGGGTTGGGGTGGAGGCCTGCCGAAGGTGAATAATTGGTGGAGGGGGTGAAAGGGGTGGGGAAATTAGCGTATGAAAAACAGGGGTAGAGTTCGACCGAACGCCTCTAATTGGTCGGACGAATGTTTCTGAAAACGCAAGAGATATCAGGCAACGAAATTAAATGTATTGGAAGTGGTTGGGGCAATTAGCCAAAGAGAAGCTTAGGAGGAGCAATTAAATATATTAGAAGCTGGTGGAGGGGAACCGACTAATTTTTCGAACGAAGGTTTCCGAAAACACCCGAGTAATTAGCCAATGAGAAACATTGGCGTAGCAATTAAATATATTGGAAGGGGGATTGGAGGGATTCAGATGTCTGCTGGGCGCGGTGCTGGGGATAGCACCATCAATGTAAAACATATCACAAACGAAAAAACCAAGATGGCCTTCGAACGAAGGTGAGAGACGAACTCCAGTAATGAATAAACAAATCACAAACTAAAAAAGCAAGATGGTGGTCGAACGAAAGTAAGAGACAAACACCAGTAATGTATAAACAAATGACAAACGAAAAAACCAAGTTGGCGGACGGTGGCTGTGACGCCTACCAATATTGCGGACTGCACCGACCAAAATGGTGGACGGCTGCATCTACCAATATGGCGGAATGCATAAACAAAATTGGCGGATGGATGCACCTTACACGATGGCTAGCAGTGTCTGTGACGCCTACCACGATGGCGTACTGCACCTACCAAGATTGCGGACTGCACCGACCAAAATGGCGGACGGTGTCTGTGACGCCCACCAAGATAGTGGACTGCACCTACCAAGATGGTGGAATGAGTTTGGTTGGAAGGGGGTATGGGGGACCTCCGTAAATTTAACAATTTTTTAATACATCTTTAAAATATTTTTTATAATTTTTAATTATTTTTAAATTATTATTTAAATTTTTTATATTATTATTTAATAAATTATTTAAAAATTTTTGGATTTTTTTTTTTATTTTCTGGATTTTTAAGGTCAAATATCAAAGGGACCAAGGTCAGGGTCAAGGTCACCTGGATCCAATATGGCCGCCGGCCTACCGGAATGACATAGCACGAACAGCTCCGACGTCCAGTCGCAGGTCCCGATGTGCCGAAGTTCCCATAATCGCTCTATTCATCCCATGTGTTTTAAATTTATTATTAGTTTTCTGCTTATTACTTTAAATATTTTACATATTTATAATATATAGAGTCCTTTCTACACACCAACGTGTATCGTCGCGAAATTTATTAATTTTCTCTAAATAACATTTAATTTGACCATATTTGGGAATAAATATTTTGATTTATGTTTAAATAAATTTTAACTATAGCACTATTTTGTGATTTTTAAATTATAACAACCTAAATTTTTATTATATTCCTAATTTCACAAATTTATGATTTTAGTTTAGTCTTTTATTTATCTATTTTAACCATAATAGTGTATTTTTATTGTTGTTTATTATTTACCTAAATTTTCCTTTATTTTAACATTCTATAACTGTATCTTACATCTATAATTTCGTCACTCAATTACTTTTATTTATTTAATATTTCTATCCTTGATATAGCAGTCAAAATAAATTACTTAATTTATAGTGGTTGCTGTCAGATAATCTTTAATAATAAGAGCATCATTTAATTTTATTAATAGGGGTCACCATGCTTATCTTAAATTTCTAACTACCTGTGTGTTATCTAATATTCTTACAAAATAACTTTTTGCATATTCACGATAGTTAATAATAGTGACTGGTATATATTAAGTTTGCGTTTATAGTTATAATATATTATGTTTCATACTTGTTTCGATCTTAAAAATATTTTTTTACTTCTTCGGTTATATAGGGATGAAACTTAACGTATTATCTAATTTAATCACCAACTACACTATTTCTGTTTTGAATTTAAACATTTCGTTTCCAAATTTAACTCTTGCCATCCTCTTATTTAAATCGCTCTTGAGCATTCTTGTGACTGTCTTTTTTGTAGATACCTGTAAATTGTTTTCATTCTTCAACTTATATGATTTTTCCATAATTTTGTTTTGCCGTCTAATTGTTCCTTGGTTTCCCCTTCAACTATTACAATCAACGAAAGCAAGAAAAATTTGATTCTATAGTTGAAAGTGTTTCCTGAAACTTTCCAATTTTAATCCCTTCTAACAGCCCGGCTATGATTGCCATTTTATAAAAATTATACCCAAAATTGCTTATTTTAAATTATCGTGCATAACATTCCACTCAGAGAGAATACTTTTAACAATATTAATCCTTTAAAAAAATTCCTACAAAAATGTTGCATTCATTTTTTAAGGTATCGTTTGCAACTATAGGCTGGGTAGTTTCACAGTTTTGATTTCACATGTTTACGTGCCATGAAATCTTCAACTAAAATTTTTGACATAGCTATTTATACCTTCATTTAAATTTTAAAAAGTTACTTAGAATACATTTAAAGGATAAAAAAAATAAACTATTGGCAAAGTGGTTTTGGCTGTTCACGAAAAAATTAGCATTTTTGAAAGCTCGTCTTAAGATCTACTTGGACGTTGTGTATTCTTGAACCATTTGTACAGTTAATATTGCCATTAGCTTGATCACTTTATCCATACGTTGGACTAGCGAAACTGTGAAAGTATTACAAAAGTAAATGTTTTACATATTCGCTAATTCTTACACTTATATGCATTAAAAGAAACCAAAAGCAAAAGAAAAAAATGTCAGTTTTCACAAATGTTTATCAAACACTTTTAATTCAACGTTAAGACATGTCACTAATTTCTATCCTTCGTTACCAACTTTACAGGGCTCGTGCCAATCAATGTTCCCGTTAAAATATATACGGGTATGTGTAGTGACAATTTCAAATGTTGATTTAAAAATTGCTCAATTTACCGTGAACAGCCTATACAAATAGTTCATTAAGTATTAAAAATTTTATAACACATCGGAAAAAAACAAATTATGGTATACAGTTTTAATGTTCTTTCAAATGTGTNCTAATATACGAGTAGAATTTTTTTAGTTGCATATTGAGAGAATCATCACGTTCCTTTTGTTTTAGATCAGTGACGTAAAGAATAGAATCCACTAGAATACTTTATGATCACTGAACCCTTTACCCACATTTATTACAAGTAAATGTACCATTAGTGTAACCTTTACATTAAAATATGTTATAATCTGGGAGTGCATGTGTTTTATCTGAGGGAATTCGAATTCATCCCATTCGGGATGACACTCCATCCCCAGTCTGTCTTCATCCATTCATTAATTTCCACTCCATTTCTAAACTTGGTGTTATGTTTAAAAATTGTGATAATGGCCATCGCCTTTTGTAAAAAAAAAAAAAAGTTGCAAGACTAAAAATTTCATTTGGTCGTTGATTTTACAAATGTGATAAGTCAGGTCGGTGAGAAATTCATAATTACTGCCACAGGAGATAAATATATATTATATAAATATATAATATGTATTATCTTCCGGCCTCAGGAGTATCGCCAGAAACTACTTTGCTTTTGGAACTGCTACATCTTACCCTAGCAAGATTACTGAGGGTGGAGGGAAATATGTATTTCAACTCTACGATGGCAGTGAGAACGAATTTCTCCCAGAGCTGTTATGCAAAACAAATGAGAAAAAAATCATTTAGGAATGCCTTATTTTCTTTATACAGAAAATATTTTCCAAAAATTATTGTTTTTAAGCATTCCATGAAGTTCAGAAATGGATGGCAAACGGATTTTTATTAATCAGCAGAGGGTGGAAACTCACCCCGAGCAGGCAGGCTCCTATTCTTAAAGATAAAATACCTGCACTCATCGAGCTTAGCGTAATTTCATCTTAAATCCTTAGAGGTTGCGCGAAGAGGACATTTAGCTTAAGGGCAGCTAACCTGTATTGGCTATCGATCTGCTAGTAGTGTAGTGTAATAAAGTACATTTTCCCTTGTATTTATCTCACAGTAAAACCCCCAAAAAATTCGAAAGTTAACTAAAGCACTATTTGCTCATCTATTTTCTACAACAATTTTAGAAAGGTGATCTCTAATTCATACACTAAATGTTATTACCAAAGGACATTTTTTATCCTTATACTACAACACAAAACCGTAATTATTTTAAAAAACAAACGGCATAATTTTTTTTTATTTTTTTAATGTTTCCTTGAGTTTTGACGTTGGAAAAATACGCACCTCTCTTTGCCCTAAACCACTCATTTCAACACAACAAATAAACTTTATATATATATATATATATATATATATATATACAATAAAAGGCATTTTCTCTAAACCTAGAGTCCAAAAAAAAATAATTGTTGCAGTAAGAGTTTCTGATCAGATGTGCGTACTAAATTTTATTCAACTCAGGCAAATCCAACAGTTAGTGTAGTAATGCCTAAGAAACAGAAACACTTCTAGTACAAATGTTAATGTGAAATGGAGTATTTAGGCGTTGAAAATGGGCGGAGAATTGTAAAAATATGTGCTTACAAACCAAAAATTTAATTTGTGTGTATGGCATAAAACTACCTATACATTTTAAGTACCAGATCCCCAGTATCAATCTACATTGACCCAACGGTTGGCATTTGGTTGGAAAGGTTGGCTATATGTTCAGCTCGAACACACAGATGAATACGACGTTTACCAAGCGTAACTTAGCAACGACAATTTGCTACCAACCTATGAGATTACTCAGCTCCCGCCAGTCAATGACGCCACTAAATCGGAAAATGCCAAAACATACCGTGGGTTTAGTATTTTTAAACAGTAAACTGATTGCTGGATGGTTGGCAACAAGTTGGTAAACATACTTTTGGTCATTGGTATGTATTTTTCGGTTGAGCTAACGTTGTGCAACAACAGTTTTATGTCAAATTATAGAACAAATGTTCTGAGTGTCAACAATGCCCCTTTTTGGTATTTCATGTTTTTATAAATTGCGGATTTTTTCAAGACCTAAGATCATTTCTCTTTGAAATATGTTTAACTGGTTATATGTTGTGTCAATATTGGGAGCACGACGGTTGGTAATTGGTACTTAATGTTACGTTGGGCCAACATCGCCTAACCATCATGATGCCAGCAATAGAAATTACTATTTCGCTAATGAAATAAAACAATAATTTATATTTTTTTTATTAAAAGCTATGATTTTTACCATACCAATAATACTTTATTTCAAATTTACTCTGTTGGGCATGTGTTGGTTAGGAAAATATGCTGTCGGCACTTAGTAGGTATACTTTAGAAGGGTTAACATAGTAGAACCACCATATCAATAATAAGAAAATCGTTTTATATGTCGAAGAAAATTTAATTTTCGCAGCATATGAAATATTTCCGACAATACCGCTTTCTAGTTTTCTATATACTAAGAATGCCTTTGAAAACCTGAGATCCTTTCTATTTGCAATATGATTAGTTGATACTTATTAAGTTGGGCCAAATTCGTGTAACCAACATTATGCCAACAATGTGTATTACAGCATTTCTAATCAAATAGAACAATAATTTTGTTTGTTATATTTTTAAATTATATGGTTTTTTAGCACACAAACCATGTATTATTTAAAATTTACTTTG
This sequence comes from Clitarchus hookeri, assembly GCA_002778355.1. Taxonomy (NCBI): domain Eukaryota; kingdom Metazoa; phylum Arthropoda; class Insecta; order Phasmatodea; family Phasmatidae; genus Clitarchus; species Clitarchus hookeri. Next base: position 448,672 of record NQII01003061.1, read on the forward strand.
TTGGTAATGTGTTGGTTACTTGTTTTGAAAATATGCTGTCGGCATTTTGTGTGCATATTTTTGTTGGGCCGACAATGTAAGCCATCATAATAATAAAAATATTTATTTTTATTTATTTTACGAATACATATTTTTGCAGTATTTTTATTTGTTAAAAATGTAATTTTCATTCAAGATGTGTTGTTAATGTGTTGATAGAATCATTTAAACGTGCTAGATATTGATAGGTCCCTTTTGGAATGTTGGGCCAACATTGCGTTACAAACATTATGTAAACATAGGATATTATTATCATCTTCAAAATAAATAGTGTGCATAATATCTTTTAATTGCTTAATTGTTTAAATTTTTTAAGACATGCGATTCTTTAAAACTAAAAAAGTTTATTGTTTGTTGTGTGTTTGTTACTAGTTGGAAAATACACTGTTGTAAGTGGTAGGTATTTGAATATTTCGTCAACGCCTCCATTTGTTGGCATTTCGTTAGTAAAGCTGAAAATATGAAATGTTTGGTTTTGGAATCGAAATATTTGGCTAAAATTTAGGAATAAAATTGGAAATGTAACGCTTATCTATTATTAATCCCAGACAAAATTCAAAAATATATTTATAGAAACGACTTTGTTTGAAAGAAATTTAAATGCACGTATGTAAATCAAATTCTTTAAACAAAAATTAAACTATTTAATGAAAACCATAAATTCCTTCTTTTAAAATTTATTTCTTCTTTTAATTTTTGTACCATTTCAGATAACTGACATCTAATCACTGCCTGAATTTNCTTCTTTTAAAATTTATTTCTTCTTTTAATTTTTGTACCATTTCAGATAACTGACATCTAATCACTGCCTGAATTTGGAAGGAATTAACACAGAAATTAAGTAGTATAACATAACATCTGAAGTTCTGTTGGCATTTTAATATGTAGGCCTATNGAAGGAATTAACACAGAAATTAAGTAGTATAACATAACATCTGAAGTTCTGTTGGCATTTTAATATGTAGGCCTATGGTGGATGTTATGCTTTAATAATAAACTGGTATATGTACACATCAGTTTTGATTACAGTTTCATGTAAGAGATAATTATCCTGCGACATCGCTCGTAATTTTAAACATTGCACGCTTTTGCTCAACAAAAGTGTTAAAAAGTAATATGCGTCATATTGGAAAGCATGTAAGACATAACTTTAACTACAGTTATTTCGCTTTAGATGATTGTTAAATACAGTTTAAAAGTAGTAAAACGTGGCGTTTTAATACGTTTAGAAAGGTAACACATTATAGTGAACTGAAATAGTATACAATATTTCAGATTACTTCTATGCTCAAGCGGAGTTGAAGTGTAGTGGATAGCACACTGGGCTGGAAAATGAAAAGGCGTGAGTTAGCGCCCGCCTCACCCTGCATTTAATGTCAGTATATACTGTAGGTTGTAATGGAAAAGCAAAGAAATAGCTTTAGTAATAGTAGAAGTTATTTAAATTTTAAATAATTTGTTAAAATTTATTTAAGCATTACTAAACAATGTTGACAAAACGGTGTTATATTAAAGGTATTGTTTCTGTAAATAACACGTCTTGCCAACATGCTGCCAATGTTGTAAAACGTATGTTAGGCCTTTGGATATTGATTGGTGTCCAACTAATAAAATGATGTTGGGCAAATGTAGGCCCGACATTATTGGCTAAACATCATTTTGATGTTTAGTCAAAGTAATTCTTACAACGTTGGCCCAACCTTGGAGCAAAGATTGGCCTAACCAAAAATTGCTGCTGGGGATGGTGACAGCTGGAAGCCAAAAGTCGTACAATAAAGATTTTGCAGGAAATAGATGAAATGGAACATCAAGGAGTGTTTTATATTTTTTAAGGATCAGCTATTAGTACTCAGGTAAGAAATGACTTGCCCCATTTCCCCCAGAACTTGCTAAAACAAGTCCTTTTATAATATTAAATTTTTTTTTATAAATTGAATGTTGTTTCAAAATTACTTTAAAGCAATATTTTTTTTTTGGATTTTATAGGAAATATTATATTGTTTCAAATACAATGAAAATAAAATATTCTCATGAAGAAATTAAAAATTAAATATTTTTTAACATAGATATAATTTAATATATTATATATTGTTTTGTTTTACCTATAAATATCTTGATATTTATCTTATTATGTACCATATTTTGTACCATCATATACCATAAGAATGCCAAAAATGTTATTGTGATAGAAAGTACTATAGTCGTGGTATNACCATATTTTGTACCATCATATACCATAAGAATGCCAAAAATGTTATTGTGATAGAAAGTACTATAGTCGTGGTATGTGTACTATAAATACGTGTACTTTCGTATCATAACTTTGGTATATGTGCCATAATTTGGAAGATGCACCATAATTTAGTTGGGATTAAGTGCCAAAATTTTATTAATGTGGTATGTAAGGCATTCTTCCAAACCTGCACACACTGCGCACTGATCGTACATTTCCATTCTCTGCATACATTTCATCCTAACTTTATTAACGAGGTGTACTATCTGTACTTTTCCACTAAGTTACTATTGGCTGGTGGGCGTGGCCTTATTCATTTCTTCCATTCGGCTTCGGAAAACACTGCGCACTGAGCGTACAACTGTTGTGCAGTTTTCAATAACATTTAACACTTCAATAATTAATTCCAAAGTTATTTACAGCATCATTTTCACCCAATTTTGTATTCCCCTTCATTTTAGTGCGTACTTCCACGCATTAGTTTCCTTTTTCCGCTATCGTCACCCGTTTTTAAGTTTTTTATATTTGTTTTCAATATTAGTTTTTTTGATAAATTTTAGATTATTAGAATAAAATTTTCTACTTTTGATGTTAAATATGTTAAAGTACGCAAGGCATTTGCTATTTTCACTTACCGGATTTTGTCCTCTACTTTCCGTTATTGTCCGAAGGTCCAAACGTAATATCTCTCAGGCTCACCTTCTCCAACTTTTTTCACTAATTATTTATGTGATTTCTTATAATTTCTAATTTTCTTCTTCCACACTAATTATTATTAATACCACTAATATGTCGCTAAAACTTGTTAACACTTTGAGCGCGGTATATATTTGAAGACACTCAGACAAGAAAGACGTGAGCCACATTTACGCACTGCAGCACGAATACCAGTTCCGCTGGCGTTTGCATTCCCTCTAACCGCCATTCTATGTCCCGCACGCTACGGTGCACTATGCAGAGTTCATTGCCAGCCGACTGTCAGCCAATACGGTGGCGATTTGTCAGTCAGTGACCAGATTAAATGTTATTCCCCATGTAACATAAGAAACTGTCTAGTGTGCTGTCGACGCGTTCTTACGTCGCAGTGACCGTCATGGAAACCGGTGGCTATAGTCTATTCGCAGTTTCTTCGCACTTTTTTAATCAAACCTTTGAAACATCACCCTATGTGTACATGCCGTGTTTGGTTATTTCCTACATATGTCACGTTGCAAGCGATTTACACTTGTGTTATTATAAAAGCACCTCATTTTTGGTTAAACTAAATTTTTACTTATTATATTCCGTTTATAAATTATAACATTTATTTAAAAATTATTATGAATAAAAACAGGGAGAAAAAAATGTGTGTCAGTAATGCCTAATAGTAAATAGCTCTCGCTCAAAATAATATTACACTCAGTGGGCACTAATCAAGTGCCTTGTCCCTTTGGTGTGATTTCTAGGCTCGGATAGGTTTTCTTTGCATGAGGCGGAGGAATATCATGGAAGTATATCTTTAGCAGTGCTTCAGAAAAGTTTGACGTAACCGCGAACAGCCTATATATCGCCAATGTCTTCAAGAAGCGGCGTAACTAGGTAGTGACTTTGGAGGAGGGAGGAGGGGAGTTCTTCGGAGTTCTATCCATGAATCATTTCTACAGCCTAACCTCCCATTATTGCATTTTAAACCTTTTTCTGTTGGAAATATTTCTATAAGACACATGGTAATAACACCCCCCCCCCCCC